>SKCR01005092.1:0-333884 GCA_019454045.1 Zanthoxylum bungeanum | reverse complement strand
TTTCAATTCTATGTATGCATGATTCAATCGAGCGCATGGGCTTAGTAAGTGGAATGAAAGATCCCCTACGGGGAGGGGTTAAAGCCCTTTACCATAATGTTTTGCCGCGCCGGTCGATGTGTGTTCGTTTGAATGCAAGATACGTTCAATCGGGCATGCTAAGTTTGATATTATTGCTTTTAATTCTATGTATGCATGATTCAATCGAGCGCATGGGCTTAGTAAGTGGAATGAAAGATCCCCTACGGGAAGGGGTTAAAGCCCTCTACCACGATGTTTTGCCACGCCGATTGATGTGTGTTCGGTTGAATGCAAGATACGTTCAATCGGACATACTGAGCTTGACATTGTTGTCTTTATTCTTTGTGTTACATGCATCAGGTCTGGCTCCGTTCGAACGCGTTCTCGAACGCTACACGAACGCGAACCTTCTGTTTACCATTCGAACGCGTTTTCAAACGCTACGTGAACGCACACGCACTTCCTTAGTCTCATCATGCATCAGGTCTGGTTTCGTTCGAACGCGTTCTCGAACGCTACACGAACGCGAACCTTTTGTTTACCGTTCGAACACGTTCTCGAACGCTACGTGAACGCACACGCACTTTCTTAGTCTTATCAAGCATCAGGTCTGGTTCCGTTCGAACGCGTTATCAAACGCCATACGAACGCGAACCTTCTGTTTACCGTTCGAACGCGTTTACGAACGCTACACGAACGCGAACACACTGAACTGAGACATATTCATCACATGCCATGTATAATTGTTTCTTAGGTGATTTTTTTATGAAACCCCATATAGTCATTCTTATCTTTGTGCACATCGTAATGAAAAGCATGTTTATTCCATTGGTTGCGTCATCTGTCTTAGTCTTGATGACTTCGGAGTATTATTTCTTGTGGTATATCGGATGGAAACCCAGACATAAATTCCGTAGCCGATTCCGAATGGACGGTAGTGCGGTCTGTACTTGGGATACAATTCCACGTATCACTTGGAAAAGTGCTCACATGTATGCTTGTATGGTTAGTATGTATGCTTGTGTTTTCCGTGAACATGATATGCTAAATGAAATTGTATGTTCGTTGTTACTTTGAGGTATTTTCAAGCATGCAATCTTAGATGTGAAATGTATGTGTAAGTTTCATTTTGTACATGTGAATTTAGAAGCATGATACTCTTGGAAATAAGTGTTACTTAAGCCTAATTAAATTATTACATAAATCCTTTCATCACAAGTGGCATGAGTAAGGGACCATTCCGAACCCAACGGTTTGAGGTCTTCCCTTGCGAGGGGTGAGTGCGGCCTTAAATCTCATTTTCCCGGTTCACACCGGGTGGCGACTCCATTATTCTCCGGTTTAGTCCCCCGTGGCTACTCTGTACTCTCGACCGGGCCGCGAGCCCATGACAACATGCGTCGCCCAGATTCCTATGTTCCCACAGCTATGCAGTGGGAATAGTTAGTCATTTTCAGTCAAATCCAGGATTGGATCATTGGGTAGCAGTTAAGCATATTCTCAAGTATCTACGGAGAACGATGAACTATATGCTTGTTTATTCAGGTAGGGTGTTGTGATATTTTATATCGTACCGCAAGTGTACGGTGTCAAGTTTTAGTATAAATCAGTGAAAGAGTGTCGAACCCACATGGATTGCGTTAACTCGCATTAAGTACTACAATTGATAATCCTAACTTTATTTAGACGATAAATAATAAAGATTTTTAATAAATAAATAAAATATAAAAATAATAAAATAGGAGGAACTAATACGATAGAGATTCTGGATCCTTATTTCACCTAGCTGTCGCCTATGTATTTTTTATGCGAATTAATATTTGTTCAGTTATATTATTTATATGTCAAGATTCCGCAAATATTCTCTCTCTCTCTCGAGCATCAGTGAAAATATCATCAACTACAGACTTCGATATCTCTATAAAAATCCAATAGTTAACAACTCATTACGCTTTGTGATTCTATAGTAACGACTTCAAAGGACTACAGATTCTCTCGAACTCTATAAAATCCTAGGTTATATTCTCTAGATCTATTCAAAATCCCCTCTCTCGAGTGATAGATTCTAAACATATATCATCTTCAATTGTGGCCAACAATCAAGAAGCATTAAACTCAAAAGAATATAAATAAATTAATAAAACTTCATAACAAAATCGACAAACAATTACAAGGTTCAAGCATAGATTACATCATTCTCCAGAATTAAGGAGTTAGTTCATGACAATAAAATAAAACAATGAATAATAAGTCATGAATCTAATGGAAATCATTAGAGTTCTAAGAACGAAATAAGAAGATAAAACCCGAATTGAATCTCTTCCTCTCCGGACGTCACCGCCTTAATCTCCTCTTTTCGCTCTTCAATCCTCTCCTTGGATCTCTAAATATTTATTTATGTGTTTTGTGCAGTGTATTAGCCTCCTCCTCTAGTTTTGGACGAACTGATATATTTATAGTAGAGCCTGGGAGTCATAATACATGCTGAAAACCCTAAAAATCACTTTCCTGACTTGTGCGTGTTTTGTTCCGCAGGGGCGCTGCGGCGCCCAACTCCCTGGAAAATATATGTAAATGACTAGATTTCCTCGAGTAGATGCAAATCGATATATTAGGGGTCTCGTAACTCTTTCTAGATCAAAAG
Source organism: Zanthoxylum bungeanum (assembly GCA_019454045.1). NCBI lineage: Eukaryota > Viridiplantae > Streptophyta > Magnoliopsida > Sapindales > Rutaceae > Zanthoxylum > Zanthoxylum bungeanum. Next base: position 331,219 of record SKCR01005092.1, on the reverse strand, counting down.
TTATAGCCTTTTTAATTTCAGTGCGCAGCTGATGCTGTTTCTTACTGCTTCTTGAGTCCGATGCTCCCAATAGGTCCCGAAACACACGTATTTGCTCCATTATCGATGTTCTAATGCTTCCTAAAAATAAAATATAAAATAAACTATAAAATACATTAAATGGCTCGAAACGTAACAAAACAATAAGCTAAAGATGTCAGAATAAGTGGGTATAAACCACACTTATCATAGGGATTTGATTCCGATTGGATATACTGATTCTGATTTTCAATCAGATATAGATGATCGAAAGTCGATATCTGGATCAGCATCTATTCTTGGTGGGAGAGCTATAGTTTGGAGAAGCATCAAAAAATCATGTGTTGTTGATTCAACTATGGAAGCCGAATATGTGACTGCTTGTGAAGCTGCCAAAGAAGTGATTTGGCTCCGAAAGTTCTTTATCGATCTGGAAGTGGTTCCAGATATGGATAAGCCATTGTCACTTTATTGTGATAATAGTGGTGCAGTGGCTAATTCTAAGGAACCAAAAAGCCACAAGAGATCAAAACATATTGAGAGGAAATATCATGTGATTAGGGACATTGTGCAACGCGGAGACGTGGTTGTTCTGAAGATTCCATCTGCAAAGAATCTAGTCGATCCATTTACCAAGACGCTGCCTGCAAAGAGTTTTGAGGGGCATCTAGAAAGATTGAGGATTAGAGACATGTCTCATTTGCTTTAGGGCAAGTGGGAGTTTGTTGGGATTTTTATGCCCGACAAGCAAATGTGTTCGAAACATGATTGATTAATAAATTTGTGATTCTATTTTATTCCATGTATGTATTTTGATTTGGTTTATAAAATTCATGAAAATTCCGTGATTATTTATGTAGCTTTAAATTAAACATATATGTGTATGTAAAATATTACATACATATATGCATGGATAAAATTTAAAAAGAGTGATAATCAAAATTTATCCATGACTATGATTTGAAGTTGGGAATCTTCAAATCCAAAGTCATAAATACAGTTCATTCCATTATGAATGGTATAGTTCTATCCAGACTATATTATGTAGAGACATAAAAATGAATGCATTTTATATAATAAGATTATATTGGACATGACCCGATAAAATTGAAAAGTTCTAATAATTCCGTTAAATATGGAACATCAATTTTATCATAATGATGGTTATATATGTGATGATCTTAAATCATTATATTTAGCAGACTCCTATATCATATTAATTTATTATTTAATTTACTCGGTATGGCTTTGTATTTATTACATTTCGTAAACCTTGTATTTTGGGAATGAGTTGAATGAATAGCTGGGAATGCTAACCTGATATAATGAAATCCGTTCATAAGATTCTCTTGTTTGTTAGTTCAGGACCTGAACGATTAGCGCGCAAATTCATAAAAGTTATGAATTAATTGTTCACTTGAGAACTAATGGAAGTCAAGGATAAAGATGTAACTAGAGAGGTTGACGGATATTTTATACCTAGCTCATTTACGAATCTGTTATGGAGGATCATTGCATAGGTAATGACTATATCAATGGACGAATACTTTGAGTAATTAATTCTATAATTCTGAGAGTGCAATTCTGGGTATTTAGTGGAGTTACTCCAGAATTAATAATTTCGTTTGATTAATAAAAGAGTTTATAATTAATCGACGGAATTATTGGAGCTTAGAATTATAGGTCCATCGGTCCCCTCGTCGTCTTCTATCACTGTTCGAACGATTATAATTACGAAGAAAAATAGTTGGGAATTATTTAAAATAATTATGAATTATTTTACACTCTAATTATTCTATTTAGCTCTTGTTTGGAAATTATGACAAATGTTGTCTTAATATATATTTATTAATAGATAATGTATTAATAACAAATGTTGTCTTATGACAAATGGTTGTTCATTTTTGACATGTTATATATTCCGTTTAAATTTGGGTCTAGTGGTTTGACGGTAGAATTTTCAATGTTTTCAAAAACTAATGTTACATGATATAATATTATGAGGATACTAAATTTATTATTCATTTAATAATTCCTGGTTTATAATTCAAGGATATATGATACCCTAATGTATTAGATGCCCCTGAAGGAAGACGATTATGACTGTTAAGTGAATAGGTTAATTTTTTCATAGTGATCCTTGGAAAGAGAGATACTTTTGTGTAGAAAAAAGATGATAAAACGAATCGTTTTAATACGTTTTAACAATGAATCTCAGTATAGCCTTTGGAATAAACTTGGTTTAATACTTTAATTGAGTATATTAGCCACTCTCATACTATTATATAAGAACTAATATCTGTAATCAATTAAGTGTTTGAAAATGTTCTGTCTCTATTGTCATTTTTTGAAACCATTCACGTGGAACTCATGATAGCTTTAGTGTTGTTCCAATAAAAGATTTATGGATTCCTAATTAACACTTTTTTTTTTTGGAATCATTAGAAATCCTGACGTCAAACCACCCCTTCCGAGTTTAAACGGAACATGTAAAACTCTCATCTGTCTCAGGCTCTTACAAGAAACACACTCTTTGGATTCGAACTCAAGACCTCAAAATGAAATCATGAGTCATACACCACCAAACCACGTCACTTGGAGACGAGTTCCTAATTAACACTTTCACAACTATTAAGTAAATTAATGTGAAACATCATGTGATTTAGTCTTGTAGTTAGTAAGACTACAATAAAAAGATTTGGTCTGCATTAAGATATTGTCAATGACATTTAATTTATTATATATGTAAATATTGATCTTTTTTATATTATTGGCATGTAAACATTGATTATATATCTTTATATTATTGGCTTATAAATATTGACTATCTAATTATTAAATTATTTAATATTATACTCTGGACATGGGTCTTATACGAAGATACAAGAATTTTTTTTATAATATAAAACTTTATAAATATATCAAAGTATTAAATTATTATGTTAGTAGAAATCATTAATGACAAAAAAAAAAAACTGAAATTAAATATTTTTTGAGGAAAATGATATCCAACTGTAGATTCTTATAACGACACTCTAATCTCTATACTTTTTAAAATACATGTTTTAGTTTTAGTCTCATATATATAGTTATTTTTGTTTGAATTAATGTTAAATGACTTGAACTAAATCTTGTCTAAAAATAGTAAAAACTAGCTTCAAAATTAGATAAAAAGTTATATAAATAACAAAAAAAATTAATGGCAAGGACAAAAACTTATATTTTCTTAAAAAAAACTATCAGGATTAAATTTTTTATTTCTATAACCGTAAAGACTAAAATATCATTATGATATTTATATAATAGTTGAGTGTGTTTTTATTTTTTTTGGCAAGCCGATCCGGAAAGAAGATTCACGGAGAGCAGGAAGGTGAAAAAACAAAAACAAAAAATGAATCTGGAATATTCTAAATTGAATTTGAAACCAACATCTAACATCCGATACATATTCATATATGAGAAAACATCCGCGGTTGATTTATAAAACATTCTGTTGGAAATTAATTGTTGTTAATTATTTGATGTTGTTAAATAACAACAATTAGTAATAATTTCATTTGAAAACTATTAAGTTAATTATTTGGTGTTGTTAAATAACAATAATTAGTAATAATTTCATCTTGGAAATTATTAAGCTAATTATGTGGTGTTGTTAAATAACAACAATTAGTAATGATTTCATTACTAAGTAAACAACAAGAGTTGTTAATCAAATAATTAAGTAACAACAAGAGTTGTTAAGTGACAACAATTAGTAAAATGTTAAATAGGGAACAAATGGTACACCCATGATGGTAACATTTTTGGAAGGGTTAGAGAAAGTCATTATGCATCCAAATACATGTGATTAAATAGTAATCAATGATTAATAGTAATCCATGCATGTGAGCTAATAGTGACTTGGTTTCCCTCCTATAAATAAGACTATTTGCTTATTGAGTTAAGCAATCAATTAAGTTTAATTAAGGGTCTCTACAAGTTTAAGGTATGCAATTGTGTTGTGATTAACTTAGATTTATTTCAATTAGCATGTAAATAAATCTAGGACTAGTAATACATGTATGGTTAGATCCTAAGAGGACAAACATGTAAAATATATTAGGAATTATGTTTCCTAACATTGGTATCAGTAGCTTAAATGCATGTATTCTAGTTGAATTACACAAAAATTGCATAAACAAGCATGAAAAATGTTAAAAATGCTTCTGGTTTTTGTTTTTAAAAAATGATTTTCTTCCAACTTTGGGCCGTAATAACTCTCTGTAGAAAATTGATAATTGCATGTTCAAATATGTTTTGAAAACTACGTCATGAGATCTTCAATTTGGTATATCATTTGCTTAATTTGGATTAAAATTGAGAAAGATATGGACCCTAGAAGTTGGCTAGATGAATCTGTTTTTACCCAGAAAAAAACTCCCAGAATAGCCGTACTACATGTCATCCGGTATTTAGGAAATAGGACGACAAGTCATCCGAATAAGTGTACGACAAGTCGTACGTGAACAATGAGCTCAACCGACATGTCATCCGGATAGAAGATAGACAACAAGTCGTCTGCTTCTTTAACACAGAAACGACTTGTCATACGGCCACCAAACAAGCGGACGACATGTCGTCTGCGCGTGTGACTTTGGCCGAGGCTGGCCGGCGCGTGAAGGCGCGTGAGGGCGAGTGGGAGCCCGTGACCGGCGCGTGGTGGCGCGTGAATCACTCCTATGGCGCGTGTATGGCGCGTGAATATCTGTGAGGCCCGTATTGGTCATGTCTGTATCGGTTTGCTTCGGTAATTCCGATCCGTCATGGTTAAAAGTCTAATCCTTTGTGAAAAATGTTTTAATCGACCACGATAAATTTGTTTTATCATATAAACTTTGTGTTTATGAAAATGAATATCTTTGTGATGTTTATTTTAGTCAATGTAACTTTGTGTTTCATTGTATTGATTTTTTCTTGTATTTATTGCAGAAAAATCATGGCGATTATTCGAAGAATTGCAAAAGTGATTACGACACCCACAGACCGGGAGATGATATCAGACATGTTGATGGAAATGGATAAATATCGAATGAGTGAAAGCGATGATATGACTTCGCATATCATCACTTTCAATAACATGTTACAGGAATCTATCTGGGCAGGTAATTGGATAGGACAGCCGAATAGATTCAGATTACTGAGAAACACTCTCCCCAAGATATGGCAAAAACAACTTACTCGTATTTGGATATTAGTAAAACGTGAGGAAAAACATGTTCCTTATAATAAAGCCATTGAGAGGTTAGCGGTTCAGTATCTACGACATAAGGCAAATAATAATATTTTTCCTTCGATGTCCCTGAAACGTTGTAAGGATCCTAAATTTGCTATAGGTTTTCCATGGCTGTCCAAGATCAATTACGAGTTACCCAAAGAGTTTGAGGATTCGTATCCAAAAACATATATGAGTTGGGACTCTACAACTAGGAAAATTATTATTGTAAAATATTAATTTCTTTCATGTTGTTTCTGTGTGTTATATTACGACATGTAATTATTGTATTTATATGTATGAATGTTTCATGTTGATTTTGAATTTATGTAATTAAATCAATGATTGTTGTGTACAATAGTCGCATGATTAAGATGTTCTAAGAATTTATGTAATTTTTGGAAAATGATTTTACATGATTGATTATGTTGATAATATGTTTACATTGGGTAATTGGATGATGATTGGACACTTAGTGGCCATTTGACTCTAACCCCATTGAAAAATCTTATTAAACATAATTTATTTCATGATAAAATAAGTTAAAAGTATTAACAATTGTGCATGAATGTCTGTAGAAACTTTGTGTTTTTGATATGGCTTCCGCAACAAAGAACATTATCGCTGAACTCAACAAGAATGAGAAACTGAATGGCGATAATTATGAAATTTGGAGCATGAAAATCCAATATGTGCTAGAAGAACAAGAGGTTCTTGAAACTTTGAAAATGAGCATGGATGAACCTGAACAGGGCACTACGGCCCAACACAGGCGAGACCGAGAGGCTTATGAGGCCTGGAAGAAAAAGAATTTCATTGCCCGCATTACGTTGCTGAGCAGTATGGATAATGACCTAATGAAAGAGTTCAGGAAATATGACATGGCTAAGGACATGTGGTCCACACTAGCTGAAAAGTTTGGTAGTACCTCAATAACCAAACTTAGGTCACTGACAATCAAGTTTGACACATACAAGAAACGTCCTGAGTTCACTATGTCAAAACACTTGAGGCAAATGTCAAACATGATTACTGAACTGGCAGATGCTGGACATGTTCTTACAGATGAACAGAAAGTCCAAGCAGTCATTCGTTCTCTTCCAAATAGCTGGGAGCATATGAAGATGCATTTGACCCACAATGAGAGCATCAAAACCTTTGATGATGCTAAACGTCACATTGAATTAGAAAGCGACCGCCTTGCGGCTGCTAAGTCAAATACTGAAGTGTATATGACAGAAACTAGCAAACCTGGGGGTTTCAAAAAGAAAAGAAAGTTTCATGGTGGTGGGTTCCAGTTCGGAAAAGAACAAAATTCTTCCAAGCCAGAAAAGAACAGAAAACCAATCAACATGGGAAAGGAAAACGTCCTACCAAAAAGAAAAACATGGCAAAGGTTAAATGTTTTAACTGTGGTAAGAAAAGTCATTTTGCTCGTGACTGCACTGAGCCTAAAAAGGTGAATACATTTCGTGCATATTTAAATGAAATATGTGTTTCAAGCTCAATCTTTCTAACTGAATCTAATCCTTTGTGGACTGTAGACTCAGGAGCCACAGACCATGTAGCGAAGGATAGAGATGCCTTCGTGGAATTTCGACGAATTTCACCTGGGGTGAAGTGGATATATGTTGGCAACAACTCACGGGTTGAAGTCAAAGGCATAGGAACATGCAAGTTAGTCATGCATGGTGGAAAAAATTTAATACTACATAATGTATTGTTTGCTCCACAAATTCGTCGGAATTTAGTTTCTGTGTTGGTTTTGGTTAATTTAGGTTTCAATTTGAACTTCCATAAATTTGGTGTTGATTTGTACTTAGGTACAATACACTATGGTTCTGGTTATTTTCTGGATGGTTTTATTGTATTAAATGTTGAATGTTTTAATCAAAATTTCGGTTTTTCGTTTGTTACTTCATCTGTCAGTAATGATAGTGATGTAACTATGTGGCATACTAGACTTGGCCACATTGGCCAGCAAAGAATGAACAGATTAGCCAAAGAAGGCTTTCTGGGAAATATTGAGAAGGTAGAATTGTCAACCTGTGAATATTGCTTGGCAGGAAAAACTGCGAGAAAACCATTTGGAAAAGGGACTAGAGCAGAATTTCCATTACAATTAGTTCATTCAGATATCTGTGGTCCAATGAATGTCAGGGCAAGGCATGAAGCATCTTATTTCATCACATTTATAGATGATTTTACTCGCTTTGGTTATGTCTATTTGATTGCTCATAAATCCGAAGCATTAGAATGTTTCAAGAAATTTATGAATTTGACAGAAAATCAATTAGACAAGAAAATTAAAGCACTACGCACTGACCGTGGTCGTGAGTACTTATCTGATCAGTTCAGAGAATTATGTGATGAAAAAGGAATTAGTCGTCAGTTGACTACTCCTGCTACTCCTCAACAAAATGGTGTTGCGGAAAGAAGAAATATAACTCTTCTTGAGATGGTTAGGTCTATGATGGCACAAGCAAATTTGTCTATAACCTATTGGGGCGATGCATTATTAACTGCCACATATGTACTTAACCGAGTGCCATCTAAATCCGTGTCTACCACACCATATGAGTTATGGACAGGTCGTAAACCAGATATTCACTTTCTAAAACCTTGGGGTTGTGCGGCTTATGTTCATGTGCGTTCTCACGAACATGGAAAGTTAGGCCCAAGAGGAAAAAAGAGTATCTTCATAAGATATTCTGAACAATCAAAAGGATATGTTTGCATAGGTGAACATGAAAGTTGAGGCGTGACAGAATTTGAATCACGAGATATCACATTTTTAGAAAATGATTCTCCTAAGCAGGGAGAGATAGGTCAAGATTTATCTCTATATGAAACTCAAGATCACATGGATCACATGATTGATGAACACTCGAGTTTACCCAATTCAAGTGGGAGTGATGAGAGAAATTTGAAAAAACATGATGAATCTGTTTCACATGAATCTCAAAATGATGAATTAGTTTCACACGAGTCTCATTTACGTGATCCGAGTGAGAGTGATGTACATAATCCAAGTGGGAGCAATGTGCACGATCCAAATGGGAATAATATCGAAAGTGAGGAATCAGTTCCACCACTAGAATCCCAATTGCGACGTAGTAATCGTATAGGCATTCCTCGACGTCGTTTTGATATCGAAGGAGAAACCTTTATGATTCTACCTCAAGATGATGAAGAACCTAGAAACATAAGAGAGGCTCTTCAATGTCCTGCTAAGGAAAAATGGATGAAAGCAATGGAAGAAGAGATGGAGTCAATGAGGTCCAACCAAGTTTGGGAATTGGTTGATCTACCTAAAGGACGCAAAGTTGTTAAGAACAAATGGGTTCTTAAAATAAAGCGTAATGCCGATGGCAATATCGAAAGATATAAAGCACGACTTGTGGCAAAAGGGTATACGCAACAGGAAGGAATTGGCTATGAATAGACTTTTTCACCTGTTGTAAGGTTTACCTCAATTCGCTTGATTCTGGCTATAGTAGCAAGTATGGATCTAGAATTACATCAAATGGATGTAAAGACTGCTTTTCTCAATGGAGAACTTGATGAAGAAATCTACATGGAACAACCAATAGGTTTCATAAAAGAAAATGAAAAGGAGAAAGTATGTAGACTTTTAAAGTCTATATATGGTCTCAAGCAATCGTCTAGACAATGGTATATACGATTCCACAATACAATCATTTCGAATGATTTCACAATGATAGATGATGATCATTGTGTCTACACCAAGAGAGATAAAGATAAGTTCATTATCTTATCTTTGTACGTGGATGATATACTTATAGCCGGAAATGATAAGGAGTTCGTAAAACACATTAAAGAATGGTTATCATCTAACTTCGAGATGAAAGATATGGGTGAAGCTGCATATATTCTTGGGGTTAAGATCTCAAGAAATCGTTCAAAGAATTTATTATCTCTTTCACATGAGTCATATATAAAGAAAATTCTTGAACGCTTCCAAATGCAGGCTTGCAAACCCATTGATACTCCTATCACGAAAACTGAAGCTTTGAGTCGTAGATTGTGTCCTGAAACTCCACAGGAAAAGGAACAAATGAAGAAAGTTCCTTATGCAAATGCAGTTGGAAGTTTAATGTACGCAATGTTGTGTACAAGACCTGATATCTGTTTCGCTGTTGGAATGGTAAGTAGATACCAATCCAATCCAGGACTAGCACATTGGAAAGCAGTTAAAAGAATATTTAGGTATCTGAGAGGGACAGCTGATTACTCATTGTGTTATCAAGGAAATGATCTGCAATTGAGAGGCTATATTGATGCTGACTGGGGAGGAGATTTTGATGAAAGAAAATCTACCTCTGGTTTTGTTTTCTTACTAAACAATGGTGTCATTTCATGGAGCAGTAAGAAACAGTCTTGTATAGCCTTATCCACAATGGAGGCTGAATTTGTGGCCTTTTCATCAGCAGTACAAGAGGCTGTGTGGTTGAAAAGGTTCTTGGATCATTTGGGTATGTCAAATGAAGCTTCTGGTCCAGTATTAGTTAACTGTAATAATGAAGCAGCGATAGCCTACACAAAAGACCCAAAATTCCATTGTAAAACGAAACATATAGATACCAAATATAACTTTGTGAAAGACATAGTTGCATGAGAAGAGGTAAACATGAAGTACATTTCTACGCAAGAAATGGTAGCAGATCCATTGACCAAGCCTGTTCCTAGAGATGTCTTTGTTAGACATGTAAAAACTCAGGGATTGTGTAGATGTTAATGTGCTTATATATTATGATATGTATTTTTCCCAAATAATGTTTACTAATGTTAATACTCATTGATGTTTGTATTCAATGCTTACATGTTATTATGTTGATACATGTTTAAACAAATATACTATTAGTTAGTATGAGAAGTATGTCGGACAAGAGAATGATTGGCCCTCTCACACGGGTAATCGCCTCCATTACTTTGTGTTAATGGGAGATGAGACAAATTTTTAAGCTAATTATCTGAAGTGATAATTTAGAGAGCTCAAACTTGAAAATTAAGTAATGTCGCTATGAGGTCACTTTCTCTGTGATATGACCTAAGGTGAATAAGTTCGTTTCACCTTACTTGTCTTAATGTCAGTTATGAGTTAGACATTGTGTTTGTCTGAACTATAATCTGTACGGTATTTTATGAGACATGCGCTCCATGGGAAATGAGAGAATACCGTAGCACATGTTTTCATACCATGTGTACATTTGTGACTATTGAGGGTAATACAAGTAAAGATCTCAGTCTTGATATTGTGTGAGACCCTTGAGATTATTTAAATCTCACATTGTACCCTTTAGACTCTTGTCTGCTTCTTAAAACTTAGATTTGATGATCGCTATCTTGGAGTGTTGCTAAAAGATCATGAGAGATTTGATCTGAAAGAACATCTCTGGAAAAGCGAATTGAATCAAAGTTGAGAGATTCGAGAAAGGAGAAAGATCATTATATGAGTAATATCACATTAGCTTGTATTCACTGGTCGACCAATTATGTTATTCTATGTGATCAAACATGATTGTGAATACAAAATAAATATTACATTCGAAAAGAGATCGAGAGAGATTTAATGTGATAAATGATCGAGGATACTGCATATGTAATTCACTATGGTTCTATCCATTTTTCGAGCGGCTATATATTCCTAACAGATGTATAGCAAGTGAGCTCTCGAAGTATGCTGGTCGCACGACACAATTGCAAAGTATGAATTATTCTTGTAGATATAATAAAAATTGTTGATCCCATCATGTGTGAGTGGGAGATGTTGGAAATTAATTGTTGTTAATTATTTGATGTTGTTAAATAACAACAATTAGTAATAATTTCATTTGGAAATTATTAAGTTAATTATTTGGTGTTGTTAAATAACAACAATTAGTAATAATTTCATCTTGGAAATTATTAAGCTAATTATGTGGTGTTGTTAAATAACAACAATTAGTAATGATTTCATTACTAAGTAAACAACAAGAGTTGTTAATCAAATAATTAAGTAACAACAAGAGTTGTTAAGTGACAACAATTAGTAAAATGTTAAATGGGGAACAAATGGTACACCCATGATGGTAACATTTTTGGAAGGGTTAGAGAAAGTCATTATGCATCCAAATACATGTGATTAAATAGTAATCAAAGATTAATAGTAATCCATGCATGTGAGCTAATAGTGACTTGGTTTCCCTCCTATAAATAAGACCAATTGCTTATTGAGTTAAGCAATCAATTAAGTTTGATTAAGGGTCTTTACAAGTTTAAGGTATGCAATTGTGTTGTGATTAACTTAGATTTATTTCAATTAGCATGTAAATAAATCTATGACTAGTAATACATGTATGGTTAGATCCTAAGAGGACAAACATGTAAAATATATTAGGAATTATGTTTCCTAACACATTCGGATTTTCGACACCAACCAAAAAAACAGGTTTTTTTAGAAAATAAAAATAAAAATTTGTCAACGGATATTGAAAAATTAATTTCATTAATATTACTTTTAATTAATTTTTGTCAGACATTGGATATCCGAAATACTAAAAATAATAAATGACAGCAAGCAAATTCTATTATATATTTTCAAAAATAAAACCTAACCACTATTCAATATACTTTAAATATCGGATAATTTATTACGATAGATATTATTAATTATCTAAAATATCCAACAAAATTGCCATGTCTATATTCATCAAATTATTTGAAAGCTCCAATACATGTTTATGTTACTCGAATATGATACCCATACAAAATAAAAAGATTAAAAAAAAAAAAATCCAAGAAATTAAGCTAAGTTAGATGTCACTGACTCTTCAAATTTCATCCTGCATGTTTTAGTTATCAGAAACCAGCCCGATTTGGCCACCATATTTTTATGGTAACCATTAAAGGAAAAAAATTGACTTGGAAAATGAGATGTTGACTATTTTTGAAGCTCAAAATGGTAGCTGAAGCAATACAGCTTGGCCTATGATGTGAAAGGAAAAGTTCTTAATTATCTTTCAATCCACTGCGGGCCTCCACAAATCCAATAATGAAGGACCATTGCTATGGTATCTCACTATCTCCTGAGGCAGTAACCATTGCCATTCATTTTTGGCAAAATTTAAGAAAAAATGGCTGTTCATTTTTGACATGTTACTTGCTCCGCTTAAATCTGGATCAAGTGATTTGACGGCGGAGTTTTTAACGTTTTCATAAAATAATATTATATGATAATATATTATAAGGATAATAAATTTATTAGTCATTTAATAAGTCCTTAAATATAACTTCAAAGGTTTATAATTCAAGGATATGTGAATAGGTTAATTTTTTCATAGTGATCCTTGGTAAGAGAGATACTTTTGTGTAGAAAAAAAGATGATAAAACGAATCGTTTTAATGTGTTTTAACAATGAATCCCAGTATACCCTTTGGAATAAACTTGGTTTAATACTTTAGTTGAGTAAATTTGCCACTCTCATACTACTAAACAAGAACTAATTAAATCTGTAATCAATCAAGTGTGAAATGTTCTGCGTCTCTATTGTCATTTTTTAATTCAAACCATTCAAGTGGAACTCATAATAGCTTTAGTGTTATTCCGATAAAAATTTGTTTAAACGTGGGTGAGTGAATATTTGGCATTGCATTGATCTTACATTAATTTAATAATAAATAAACGTTCCATTTCTAATAATATTATTTATTGTCCAAACAAGTTGACTAAATAGACAAAGTTCCAAACGTTGTGTTCAAGCCTCAAGTGGTGTGGTTTGGTAACAAATGATTTAGAATTTAGTTGTCAAATTCTTGGTTCGAGTCAAGGGGGTGCATTTCTTGTAAGAGTCTAGGACAGCCGGTAATTTTACTTACTCCGCTTAAGTTCGAATCGGGTGGTTTGACGGTGTAGTTTAAAAAAAAATGTTGTGTTCAAACACTACAAGAAAACTCGAGATTACCGACCGAATATTCGGTCAGTAATCTAATAAATACAACCAGTAATCAGGATTACCGATCGAAAATCGACCGAATATATTCGGTCGGTATTTGACTCGTCGGTGATAAATTACTGATTGAAATATTATCGGTCGGTATCTTACCGACCGATTATATTTTGATCAGTAAAATTACCGACTGAATGAATAAATAAATAAATAATTAGATTTTAACGACCGAATTGTAATTCGGTCAGTAAATTATGTCATTTGTACATGTGAAACCCGACCTGAAATCGTCATGTGATATGTTTTGTGCTTATAACAATGAGAATGTGATTTGGAGTGAGCCAACGAGGCACAATCACATACACGGGAAGAAATTTTACTAGAAATAAAGAAACATAGGAAGGTGAACATTAGAAGATATAAGTTAGAAGAAAATCATAATAGATCAAACTTTTATCAAGGGAAACTATTTCTCAATATTTCTACATGTCCATAACTAAAGCGATCAAAGAGCTTTAATGTTGGCATGATCCTTTTGAAAAAAAGATGTAGGGTGTTGATGGTGTTTTCAAGCACTACAGTATTTAAGACAGCACGACAAGGACAAAAGGGTAAATTCTTTCTCTGGTTGACATCATATGAAGACCGACCACATCATATGAAGACCGACCACATCATGAGAAGACCGACCACTTTGGTTCAGATGACCGGACATTATAGAGGACGGCAAGAACATTCTCGGCATAAAAGGTTGCCATGGCCGACCTCATGAATGCCGACCAGATAGCAAGGCGTGTTCAGGAAGGTAGAGCATCCTATTTTTGCGGATAATGTGACAAATTATCCTACTTTCACGGGAAAAACTGACGAAATTAGTATCTTGATAGGATAAAGGGAGTAAAGGTAGTTTGAAATTGGGAACCCTTGTAGAAGAAGGAGATTGACTCAACTAGGAATCCTTGTGAGAGACGGAGTCTGGTCCCTGTTATTATTATAAATAGGAGGGTAGAGCATGTGTAGAAAACATCTGAAAATCATCACAAGAGTGAGAGATTAGAGTCATAAAGTTCCAATTTGTAAGAGCAAAGGAGAGGCCTGAGAGGTGTATTTGAGTAATAAAAAGAGTACCACCCTATTCTTGTCCGTGGACGTAGGTCGGATCTCAAAGTCCACCGAACCACGTTAAATCACCTTGTCTGATTGGCGTATTTCTTTGTTTTCCGCTAAGTTTGCTTTTGGTTTCCCGCATAACCAAACAAATTCACAGTTGAAGGAGGGTTCCCTCGGAGGTGATATTCCCGTATTACCCTGAGACCAAAATCCACCGTCAACAGTTGGCGCCGTCTGTGGGGATTTTGAACAAAAAGCAGTTCGCGTGATAAGACAAATGGCAGAAGACAGAGATCACCAACCAGGAGGTCCAGCAATGGACTGGATGAAAAGAATGGAAGATAGCATGAGGACTATGATGGATCGACTAGAAAGAATGGAAGGAGCAAACAACGAGAAACCTGAAACCGGGGCCGGCCAGAAGAGGAAAGAGAGGGAAAAAGGGAAAAGAGTAGTAGATATAAGCGAAGACGAGGGACCCAGAAAGAGAGGCCCTTATGGGATAAGATCTGAAGTGGTAGGAAGAGAGCCACGATCCGAAGACACATGGGAAGAGGAGGAACAATCAATAACCCCTCCTCCGACAGTTTTTTCAACTCCGAGAGGAGGAATAGAAAATACAACGAAGACGTACAGGAGACCTCCGAGCTCAAGGAACGCCATGCCCGGAACGACAGGAGAACAGAAGGACACAGAAGGCGACACGGGGGCACAGCCCGTGAAATAAAATCTTGGTTGAAAAAAGAGATGACCAGATGGGAAGAAAGCCTCAAGATCGGCGCGGGAGACACCCGAGGCGAGGAAGAGGGGTCTCCCCTTACAGAAGAAATAAAGACAGCACAGTTCCCGAAGAGATTTAACATGCCGACCATGGCACCATACAAAGGCCACTCCGACCCAAAATCCCACATTGAGAATTTTGTCCTCCTGATGGAAGTACAGGGGGTAACGGGCGACGCCGTATGCAAAGTATTTCTCTTAACTTTAGGTGGACCTGCCATCCTATGGTATAGAAGTCTGGCCCCGGGGAGCATCCAGAGCTTATCCCAGCTTAAGAAATCGTTTATCCGACACTTCAAAGGAGCCTGCACCCCTAAAAAGACAATAGGAGAACTAAGGCTCATAAAACAGGGAGACGACGAAACATTGAAAAGCTTCATTGAAAGGTACCATAACATCGTACTCGAGGTCGGAGGGTACGAATCCCAAGAAGCCCTGGAAAGTCTGAAAGGGGCCCTAAGGGTCGGGAAACTGTGGACCCATCTGAGAATCCATGAGACACCAGACTACGCAACCGCACTGGAGATAGCCAGGAAGTGCGTCCTACTAGAAAGCGAAGAAAAAGTATCCCGGAGGGGGACAACCACCAGAGAAAGGGTGACAAGGAGGGAAGACCACCGGCGACCGGAGAGAGAATTCCGGAAGTTCAATCCAAGACCCAAAGAATTCAAGCCAATGGCACAAAAAGATCAAGGAAAGAGGCCCACAACTCAGGTAAACCACGTGGTCCGAGAGGAGGCATATATCCCCCTGACCAAGCCGCCAGGAGAAATCATCATGGAGATACGGGAGAAAGGCCTCTTAATAGAACCCGACCTCAGGAGGTTTCCCCCAGACAGAAAAAACAAAGGATCCTACTGCCTACATCACAACCTAAAAGGGCACACAACCGATGAGTGCAAGGATCTGCGGGAACAAATGGAAGACCTGGCCCGGAACGGGTACCTGAACAATTACATCGACCACGAGACCATGGCCGCCAGACAAAGGGCAAGGAATCGAGGGGTGAACGTCATCGCAGGAGGGGCAACGCTGGCCGGGGACTCTAACCGGTCAAGAAAGAATTACAGCCGAGCACGGGGAACAGAGGTGCTGAAAACAGAAAAAATCCCAAACCCCCAAGGAAATCGGTCAACACCCATTATGTTCACCGATGAAGACGCTCAGGGGGTAAGTTTCCCCCACGATGACGCACTGATAATCAAAGCAACGATCGGCGGCACAGAGGTGGACCGAATCCTGGTGGATCCTGGGAGCGCGGTAGACATAATTTCTAAAGAGACTTTGGAGGACCTGGGAGTAGAATGCACAGCCATAGCCAAAGACAGCACCCCCCTGTACGGATTCGGGGGTTCAACGGTCATCCCCCTGGGAAAAATTCAGTTAGCAGTAACGATCGGGGCTGCCCCCAAAACCCGAACAATCATGATAAACTTCACCGCAGTAGACTGCATGAGCAGTTATCAAGTCATTGTCGGCCGCCCCTTCATGATGAAAACCAAGGCCGCAATGTCCTGTCATTACTTGAAATTGAAGTTCCCCACACGGGAAGGGATCGGAATCGTATGCGGAAGCCAGAAAAAAGCCCGCAGCTGTTTTGCCACTTTCTCGCGAGAAACCCTCTGCGTAGAAAGAGGCACCAAGAAGAGACAGAGAGACGAGGATGGCGAGAACACAAGGAAAGACCCTGCTCCTCGGCCCGATAAAGCTGCACGGCTCGGATCCGCCGAAGAGTTGGAAGAAGTAAAACTGTTCGGGCCAGAGAAGAACATAAAAATAGGAGGAAGTCTAGACAAGGCCCTAAGAAAAGACTTGTTGGAATGTCTACATGAGTACCCCGACGTTTTTGCATGGGGACGTAACATTCCCCCAGGGCCAAGTGATTCAAACAGCTCGGGGTCGGGCGATGTCCCACCGAGTCTGTCTTTGGACTGGGGACGTAACATTCCCCCAGGGCCAAGTGATTCAAACAGCTCGGGGTCGGGCGATGTCCCACCGAGTCTGTCTTTGGACTGGGGACGTAACATTCCCCCAGGGCCAAGTGATTCAAACAGCTCGGGGTCGGGCGATGTCCCACCGAGTCTGTCTTTGGACTGGGGACGTAACATTCCCCCAGGGCCAAGTGATTCAAACAGCTCGGGGTCGGGCGATGTCCCACCGAGTCTGTCTTTGGACTGGGGACGTAACATTCCCCCAGGGCCAAGTGATTCAAACAGCTCGGGGTCGGGCGATGTCCCACCGAGTCTGTCTTTGGACTGGGGACGTAACATTCCCCCAGGGCCAAGTGATTCAAACAGCTCGGGGTCGGGCCATGTCCCACCGAGTCTGTCTTTGGACTGGGGACGTAACATTCCCCCAGGACCATGTGATTCAAACAGCTCGGGGTCGGGCGATGTCCCACCGAGTCTGTCTTTGGACTGGGGACGTAACATTCCCCCAGGGCCAAGCGATTCAAACAGCTCGGGGTCGGGCGATGTCCCACCGAGTCTGTCTTTGGACTGGGGACGTAACATTCCCCCAGGACCATGTGATTCAAACAACTCGGGGTCGGGTTACGTCCCACCGAGTCAGCTTCTTTGGTCTGGGGACGTAACATTCCCCTAGGGCCAAGTGATTCAAACAGCTCGGGGTCGGGCAACGTCCCACCGAGTCAGCTTCTTTGGTCTGGGGAGGTAACATTCCCCCAGAACCCAAGTCTTTCACTCAACTCGGGGTTGGGTTACGTCCCACCGAGTCAGCTTCTTTGGTTTGGGGAGGTAACATTCCCCCCAGAACCCAAGTCTTTCGCTCAACTCGGGGTCGAGATACGCCCCACCAAGTCGGCTCTCCGGACCAGGGGACATAACATTCCCCCGGGTCCAAATGCCTCACTCTTCCCGGGGTCAATCCAGACCCCTCTGACTCATGCTGACCCCTGATGGGCCTTAAAATTGCTGGGATAACAAGAAGCATAAAAGGAAAAGAAGAAGAAGAAAGAAATAAGTAGACATAAATGTGTATATATACATAAAAATAAATTGTAATATTATTACAAAAAAAAAAAAAAACAAGTTAAGTGTACATAGGGCCCCGGTAGGGTTACCATTTCTCATTCATCCCGCGCAGGGGCAGGAACTTCTTCCTCAGTTGGCTCAGATGGCGGAAGGAGCGGCTCGGCATCAGGAGGAGGAGCTGCGACTTCGACCTCGGCGTCAGTAGGAGGAGCAACGGTTTCAAATTCGGCAGCAGAGACAGCCTCTGCTTCAAGAACAGGAGGAGGAATCCCAAGGCAGTCCTCGTCCGCAGCAGGGATCTCCGATCCTTCTTCTGGAGGAACCTCGGGAGCCGGAACAACCGAGATGGGGGCGGGATCCATCACCTCCTCAGGTGGGGGAGGGATCCACTTCCGAAACTCTTCCTCGGAAATGTCCCCTTTGCAGTAACTGATAGCCGCGTAGATAGGGTCCATATTCAGGCTCGGCAGCACCATCGGTATCATCTCGGCACAATCGCCAACTCCCTCGAGACGGATGACCTCCTTCTCGGCCTCGAGATCAGCTTCTCTCTTCTCCAGCTCGGTCTCTCTCTCCTCGAGATCAATCTCCCTCTCCTCAAGCTCGGTTTTCTTCCTCTCAAGACTGTCTCGGGCACGAGCAACCTCCTCATCTTTGCTCTTCAACTTGGCCTCAGCACTGGCTACCTTCCCCCTCAGAACCCCAATTTCAGATTGGGCAGCCTTCAGATCCTCCCGGGCACTATCAGCAAGTTTCCTTTCCAGCACAGCAGCTGCCTTGAGGGCTTTATTCGCTTTGAAGCTCTCGACAGCGGCCGCCTCATGATTATTGATCACCTCCTCCCGGTCAGCCAACTTTGCCTCCACTTCAGAGAGACGACTTTGAAGCCTCTGGGCCTGACCGCCCTCGGACAGCAAAGTCAGAAGAAGACCTTTGTTCTTAGCCATAAGGTAGTTGGCCTGCACACAGAAAGGGAGAAAATAGTCAATAAAAAAAAAAAAAGAAAGAAGAGAGAACCGAGACCCAAAAAAACCGAGAAGGGGAGTGAAAATACCTTCGCCATGAGAACTCATCTCAGTCACAACACCCTCGGGAGATACATCCTCGTACCTCGAGACCTCCCCCAGGGGAATCACCTCGGCCAACTCATTGAAAGCCGGCACTAAATGAGAAGTGGCCCCCCGGATGCTTTCTCCCAAGTCATCCACCCCGAGGACCACAGGGCCCTTCCGTTTCCTGTAGGAGCTTTCAGAGGACTTCTTCCCCCTACGAATGTCCTTCCTCTTGACTGGAGCAGCTCCCTCGTCTTCTCCCTCCTGGGCCAAATCGGTCTCCTCGGTCCCGAACTGACGCCTCCTCTTCCTAAAAGGCTTCGGCGGACTGGCAAGGTGAGCAGATCCTGATGATTGCCCGCCAGAAGGTAAGGATAGTCCCCGAGCACTTGTTTGGACTTGTCCAGAAGATATGTTCTCAGTAAGATCAGTCCGTGCCCGGGAAGCTTCAGCATCAGCATGGCCGGCCTTTTTCACGGTACCGGCCAACTTCTCAAGAAACTTTGGCCTCTTCGACATACCTGCAAAAAAGAAAAAGAGGAAGAAAAAGAAATCAAGATCCGAGAACATAACAAAAGCATCAAAACACGTAAACAAACAAGCATCCAGCAGACCTCCACCAATCCGACCCGAGGCCTCCGGAGGGGCGGCCCGAATAAGGCCCGAATCAACAAAGGCCGCATCATTAACCAACTTCCTCCAATGAGCAGCATACCCCCGAGCCCAATGTACCCGCCTCTGAACCTGACGAGAAACCTTGGGAGCATCTCGCCAACAAGCTGGGAGGAACCAAAGAAGTTAGAAAACCTAAAAGAAACTAGAGAACGGGAACAAAGAAAGAATGAAGGGGCGTTAGACTCCTAACCTCCAGCCCTGAAGACGTCTGGAACCGAGACATCCTCCTCAAACGATCTCAGGACCCGACCCCAATCCCCAGTTGCCCAGAACCAAAAGTCCTTGAAATTCTTGTTAGAGTCAGGAAGTTTCTGGACGAGATTGGACGAGCTGTCGTAGGCAGAGAGGTAATACCAACCGTAATGAGTCTTTGGGTTGGATTTCAAACGATATAACCTCTTCACTTCTTCCAAGCAAGGTGCACCCAAACCTGCCCGATGCCAAACCACGTATATGCCGGCCAGAATCCTCCAGCTATTTAAGCTTAATTGGCAAGGGGCAATCTCCATCTCAGCAAGCATCCAAGCAAAGTGACGTTGCATCGGCAGACGTAGCCCACACTCGAAGAAAACAGGAAGAAGTGCCACCGAGCCCTCGTCAGGCTGACTGGCACGATCCATTGGGCCAGGAACTTCAAGAGCAATGTCTATTGGGATGCTGTATCGTTGCCGCAATAGCGCCAGATCATCCTCGGTTATCTTAGAATGACGGTTCATATTCAGAGCCGACGACTCAAGTTCTCCAGGCTCTGGGTCCTTCCGAGGAACCCTCTGATGATAGGAGTCATTTTCGACCTCAGAAGGGGTGGGGGTAGTGTCGAGATCTTCTACACTGGGCGCCCCTGAGCCCGAGGAAAGCTCTTCAGCAGGTGGAGTTGAGATTTTGGCAGGCCTTTCGGAGGAAGAATTACTGTCAGACATCCCTGACACCCAGAAAAACAGAGAAGGGGGAAGAATCAGTCTACGAGAAGCTACCCACGGTGCCCGTGCTAAACTAGATATGGAGTCTCTAAAGAAGTGCCCTAAAGCAAGACCCAACAAAACCACAAGTCTCTCCCTAAGCAAAATAAGCAAATAGAATCACAACACAACAAAAGAAGGAAGATCGCTCAGAAGACTTACTTGTTCTTCTCGGAAGCAGGAGGTTATACGCTGCGGTGATGCTCGTTCCTTAGGTGCTCGGCAACGAAAAAAGGATGAAGACCACGATCGAGTTTCGAGAACACGAAGTTGAAAGGATCGTAAAGAAAATTACAGAAGAGAAGGAGAAATTGCCGAAAAAATGGAACAGTGAAACCCTCGTTCTCTTATAGTCATGACTGGGATGCACATCACCGTCGGTTTTGGCGGGAACCCAGCGGATGTTTGACAAATGTCGAAAGTTAGAAGAAACCCTAAAGTTGATTTGATGGGCATTTAAGAAGACATGACGGTTGTGCGTCTCGAGGAAAGATGAATGAAACGGCAAGAAGATTCTTTTTTGCATTCTAGGACGACTACCTGCAAGGACAATCAGCACACCCTCTTCATATAGTTCCCGGTACCAACTCGCATACTCGTTGGAACCAGGAACTATGGGACAGATGTTGATGGTGTTTTCAAGCACTACAGTATTTAAGACAGCACGACAAGGACAAAAGGGTAAATTCTTTCTCTGGTTGACATCATATGAAGACCGACCACATCATATGAAGACCGACCACTTTGGTTCAGATGACCGGACATTATAGAGGACGGCAAGAACATTCTCGGCATAAAAGGTTGCCATGGCCGACCTCATGAATGCCGACCAGATAGCAAGGTGTGTTCAGGAAGGTAGAGCATCCTATTTTTGCGGATAATGTGACAAATTATCCTACTTTCACGGGAAAAACTGACGAAATTAGTATCTTGATAGGATAAAGGGAGTAAAGGTAGTTTGAAATTGGGAACCCTTGTAGAAGAAGGAGATTGACTCAACTAGGAATCCTTGTGAGAGACGGAGTCTGGTCCCTGTTATTATTATAAATAGGAGGGTAGAGCATGTGTAGAAAACATCTGAAAATCATCACAAGAGTGAGAGATTAGAGTCATAAAGTTCCAATTTGTAAGAGCAAAGGAGAGGCCTGAGAGGTGTATTTGAGTAATAAAAAGAGTACCACTCTGTTCTTGTCCGTGGACGTAGGTCGGATCTCAAAGTCCACCGAACCACGTTAAATCACCTTGTCTGATTGGCGTATTTCTTTATTTTCCGCTAAGTTTGCTTTTGGTTTCCCGCATAACCAAACAAATTCACAGTTGAAGGAGGGTTCCCTCGGAGGTGATATTCCCGTATTACCCTGAGACCAAAATCCACCGTCAACATAGGGAATCAGACATTAGAAGGTGGCCACATAGGAAGCCCATGAG
Source organism: Zanthoxylum bungeanum (assembly GCA_019454045.1). Lineage (NCBI taxonomy): Eukaryota > Viridiplantae > Streptophyta > Magnoliopsida > Sapindales > Rutaceae > Zanthoxylum > Zanthoxylum bungeanum. The sequence continues at coordinate 309,004 of SKCR01005092.1, read as the reverse complement.
CCTTCAAACACTTATCAAGAATGTTAGGGAATTGTAAAGAGAAAGTGAGGGAAGTGAAGAAATCTCTATCGACCTGACCTGGTAAAGAAGAGAGGAAGATGATCCACATCAATCACCTCTTCATGCCAACCCGGGGATCGGGGTGGGGTTCGAAGTATCTTGTGCTTACATATGAATGACGTAAGCCCTAAGAGAAAATTTGAGCCCCCGAAATGCTGATACGATGGGTGCAGGTCAGAGGCTTATCACATGACACACGGAACAACATGAGAGTGGTTGAAATGTAGGTTTTCACATGAGCGAAACATGTAGCAGGTGGTAAAGGTGAGAATTGTGGTTTTTCAGATGGTATAGGGTGGTTGTGTCAGGCAGCCAAATTTACTGTTTGCAGAGTAGTTGGGAAAAAATAAAAATCTGTTAACGGATATTGAAAAATTAATTTCATTAATATTACTTTTAATTAATTTTTGTTAGACATTCAATATCCGAAATACTAAAGTTAATAAATGACAGCAAGCAAATTCTATGATATATTTTCAAAAATATAACCTAACCACTATTCAATATACTTTAAATATCGGATAATTTTTTACTATAGATATTATCGATTATCTAAAATATCCAACAAAATTGCCTGTCTATAATCTATATTCATCCGTTTTCCATTAATAAATTATTTGATAGCTCCAATACATGTTTATGTTACTCGAATATGATACCCATACAAAATAAAAAGATTAAAAAAAAAAACGAATCCAAGAAATTAAGCTAAGTTAGATGTCACTGACTCTTCACATTTCATCCTGCATGTTTTAGTTATCAGAAACCAGCCCGATTTGGCCACCATATTTTTTATGGTAACCATTAAAGGAAAAAAATTGACTTGGAAAATGAGATGTTGACTATTTTTGAAGCTCAAAATGGTAGCTGAAGCAATACAGCTTGGCCTATGATGTGAAAGGAAAAGTTCTTAATTATCTTTCAATCCACTGCGGGCCTCCACAAATCCAATAATGAAGGACCATTGCTATGGTATCTCACTATCTCCTGAGGCAATAACCATTGCCATTCATTTTTGGCAAAATTTAAGAAAAAATGGCTGTTCATTTTTGACATGTTACTTGCTCCGCTTAAATCTGGATCAAGTGATTTGACGGCGGAGTTTTTAACGTTTTCATAAAATAATATTATATGATAATATATTATAAGGATAATAAATTTATTAGTCATTTAATAAGTCCTTAAATATAACTTCAAAGGTTTATAATTCAAGGATATGTGAATAGGTTAATTTTTCATAGTGATCCTTGGTAAGAGAGATACTTTTGTGTAGAAAAAAATAGGATAAAACGAATCGTTTTAATGTGTTTTAACAATGAATCCCAGATAGCCTTTGGAATAAGTAAAGGTTTTGGGCTTGAGTGATTTGCTCTCTCTCAGGTTTAAGGTTCGAATCCTACTAGATGCATTTCCTTGGGGCCATGCCCCCTGGTGTGAAAAGCCAGCGACTTACCCTGATATGTGTTGGGAAACTTCTGAGGGCACGGGACACAGGTCCCGGTGATTAGTCGAGGTGCGCGTAAGCTGACCCGGACACCCCGGTTATCCCAAAAAAAAAAAAAAAAAACTTGGTTTAATACTTTAATTGAGTAAATTAGCCACTCTCATACTACTAAATAAGAACTAATATCTGTAATCAATCAAGTGTGAAATGTTCTGCGTCTCTATTGTCATTTTTTAATTCAAACCATTCAAGTGGAACTCAAAATAGCTTTAGTGTTATTCCGATAAAAATTTGTTTAAACGTGGGTGAGTGAATATTTGGCATTGCATTGATCTTACATTAATTTAATAATAAATAAACGTTCCATTTCTAATAATATTATTTATTGTCCAAACAAGTTGACTAAATAGACAAAGTTCCCAACGTTGTGTTCAAGCCTCAAGTGTGGTTTGATAACAAATGATTTATGATTTAGTTGTTAAATTCTTGGTTCGAGTCAAGGGGGTGTATTTCTTGTAAGAGTCTAAGAAAAAGGTAATTTTACTTACTCCGCTTAAGCTCGAGTCGGGTGGTTTGACGGTGTAGTTTAAAAAAAATATTGTGTTCAAACACTACAAGAAAACTCGAGATCACCGACCGAATATTCGGTCAGTAATCTAATAAATACGACCAGTAATCAGGATTATCGATCAAAAATCGACCAAATATATTCAGTCGGTATTTGACTCGTCGGTGATAAATTACTGATACCGACCGACTATATTTTGATCAGTAAAATTACCAACCGAATGAATAAATAAATAAATAATTAGATTTTAACGACCAAATTGTAATTCGGACAGTAAATTATATCGATCATTTAAAAAAAGACTGCATTTAAAAAAATTACGGGGCCTACCATAGGCCCCATAAGACCGACCATGGGCCCCACAAGACCGACCATGGGTAGGTTCCACACATGGGCCTTAGTACCACACAAGAGCGGGCTCAGATTAAACCCACACAATCCAACATTTAATTCTACAAATTGATTTAATTGGTGTGCTTTCAACTCTTTACCTCAAGATTAAATGTGTAGCATAATTGCCAATAGGTTATGACATGTTTCTTGTTATAATATGTGATATATATATGTGTAGTAATAATAATAATAATAATAATAATAATATAATAATAATAATATAATAATAATAATAATAATAATAATAATAATAATAATAATAATAATAAAATAATAATAATAATAATAATAATAATAATAATAATAATAATAATATAATAATAATAATAATAATAATATAATAATAATAGTAACAGTAAAATGATTGATTTTTTATAATTGATATTCTTTTAGCGACCGAATGAATATTCGGTCGCTATTTGTAATCATATACCGACCGAATATTTAGTAGTTAATTGTTGGCGGCATAACCTGGTGCCAAACTAATCTTCTGTGTCGTATTACTGACCAACTATCAACTGAATATTTGGTCGGTAATAGATCGGTAATTGGTCAGAAATTATTTTTATCCTTTTTGATCGATATTCGATCGGTAAATATAAAAAAAATATCGATCGAAATAATCGATCGGTAATTTTAGTATGTAATTCCACATTTTCTTATAGTGAAAATATTATTATTTGGACAACTATTTAAAAAATCGTTCAGATATATTAACACAATCCATTATTTTTATGAAAATTTGTCATCATTTGGGTCGTGTAGCATTAACATAGAGCAACCACAATGGATAGTAGTCTATATCCCCCGAGTTTTGGGCTCATCTAGTATAATGGATCAGATTTTTAATGTAGTTATCAAAAGATTATGTTTGATTTGATAGTATACAATTTAAAATTTAATTATTTAAGTCAAGAGAAAATACATTTTTTAGGAAAGCCGGCCTGAGCCTGAGAATAATTTTTTAAGCCCGAGCTCGGGAAAAATCCAGCCCGGCTTGTCTCGGGCTGGACTTGGCCCGACTCGATTTTTTAAAAATAAAAAATTATATAAATATAAATATATATAATTTATTATATAAAAATATATAAAATATATTTTTTAAATCCGGACCGGACCATATCCTGATTCGAGGCCGAGTCGGACCTCTATTTCTGAGCCCGGCTCGAGAATTTTTTTATCATGGACCGGACCAAAGCACGGACAAACCGGACCGAGCCAGGCCGGATCCATACTTTTTTACATCCCTAGTCTTTTATGAAATAAAGGAGGAAAATTGAGGTTTCCGAAAAATTATATTATGTTTCGAGTGTATATGTCATCTCTCTAATAGTAGTTAGGTTCCACAACTGTGTGAGACCTAACTGATATGAGAGAGACCGAGTCCGACCTCTATTTCTGAGCCCGGCCCGAGAATTTTTTTATCATAGACCGGACCAAAGCCCGGACAAACCGGACCGAGTCGGGCCTGATTCATACTTTTTTACATCCCTAGCTTTTATGAAAAAAAAAAAGGAAGATGGAGGTTTCGGAAAAATTATATTATATTTTGAGTGTATATGTCATCTCTCTAACAGCAGCTAGGTCCCACAACTGTATGAGACCTAACTGATATGAGAGAGATGACATATACATCCGAAATATGATATACTATCTCGGAGTTTCTACCTTCAAAAAAAACAAAAAAAATTACGAATAAATTGTTGGAAGAATCCTTCCTGAAAATCCCTCGCACGCGACCCAACAACTAGGGCATCCAAAACGGAAACTGCCACTCTAATTAAGCAATTGTTTTCCATCATTCGATGCACCGACAGCTTGCCACCACTTACCTCTTCATGCACACAAAGGACCAAACTTTTTTTTGTGTTTTAACATTTGTCTATATTTATGTAATTGAATACATAATTATATATATATATATAAAATTTAAAAATAATTTTATTTTCTATTCAAAAATATTTTTTTAAATATATATATATATATGGACATAATTATTATTTATAAAATGACAAATAGACGAAAGATAGGGTTTGAATTTTGTCAATGTTGGATCCCACTATTAAATTATCCGACCCAAACTTAAACAGAACATATAAAATGATGGATTTGTGGTGGATTCTTACAAGAAACTGATGATATGAGAATCAAATCTTAAATCATTTAATTTTTGTCTAATAATTACTTATTAAAATTTATTTAAAACTCAATACAAAAGTAAGCTCAAAGTGAATCCAAATTCATTGTCTACAATTACGCTAAACCATACACGTGTACATTGCCATCAGTCACCTATCTTCTTCTTCCTCACCGGAAAATGAAAAAGAAACCTCATATTTCTTCTATCAAGCCATTAATGGAAATATGTTCTGATCCATTAAAAAAAATCACACAGGAAAAAAATAAAAAAGAAATATGAAAATTAATAACTAGCTAGCAGGGATTATTATCTAAATCATTAAAGAAGTGAGAGTCAAGCTTGGCTCTACATACAGGACAGACCGAGTGCTTAGAAAGCCAAGTATCAGCGCACTGCAGATGAAACCCGTGGTTGCAACCGGGAACCAGTCGAGCCGGTTGTTCACTCTCGATCTCGTCGAGACACACCGCGCACTCTGTCCCTATCGCCAGCTCTTTCCCAGTAACCTTCGGTAACTTTTTGAGTTCTGACGCCGACAAGCCTCCCTCCACCACCGCCTTGACCGGTAACTGAAGATCATTCAAAGTATTATTATTATTATTATTGGGAGTATCATTGCTAGCACACCAAAGCAGAGATAGGTAAACGATAAACACAAGACTCATGCCAGCGCATGGTAAGAACAGAGCTAAAATTACAGAGACAAGCATGGCAGGATTGTGAATATTATTATTATTATTATTATTGGAGGTGATGTTAAAGGTGGGAGAAGGAGAAACAGAGGGTGCGTAATGAACACCATGGCGCATATTAGCTTCTTTTCAGTTGGTGTTTCTCGTTATGGCTTATGGTTTTTTGGTAATGGCTATATATAAATGTATGGGAAAAGGAAAACAAACAATCGGGTTTCGGTGGCTGAGATTGAGAAGCAAGAAACTAAAACTGGTGCTGACACGGAGAAGTTAATTAATATTCTTTGTGTGAGTATCTGGGTTCTGGGCAATGCCTTTTAAATTTATTTGACAAATGAATGCATCTGATGCAGTTACAAAATTATTTAGCAATGGCCCTGTGCGCCGTGGCCTGCTGCAAGTCTAGATGATGCTCGAATCTCTTTATCTTTACCAATTTTAGGAAGGAGGGGTCAGCTGAAATATGAAAAGTTTTTCGCCCTTGGATTATCCAATGGCCAGTAAATTAAATTTTATGCTATATGCAGAGAAGGGAGAAAAACTTATATGCGTGACGGATTTTCCGTTTTTAATTAGCGATAAATTTAGAAACGTAATTTTTCCACTCTAATGAGAGACGGATTTTTCATTTTTAATTAGCGATGGATTTTTTCCATCTCTAATTAGAAACATAATTTTTCGTCGCTATTTAGAGAGGGAAAATAAACCATAACAACTGCGTCTCTAATTAAATACATATTTTCCGTCGCTAACTCACTGTTTTCTTGTAGTGGTTATTCTCCTGTCAAACATATATATTTATTGGACGGAATATGGTGGGATAGTAATAGAGATAAGAGAAATGTTAGTGGAACCCAAAAATTAAATGAGATAGTAACAAAATTAACTTTACCAAGGAAAATCAACGACAATCAAAATAGAAGAGGGAGAAAGGGACTGTATAAGGTGAGGGAGTTGGGGTTGGTGAGATTTAATGGATTTAGGTTTTAAAATTTATTTTGCAATTCAATTCTTGAAAAGTGGAAAACGTATGAAAGTTGTTCTCTCATTTATGGCTAACAATTATTTTTTGTTTTTTTTTAAAAAAAAATAATTTTTGGATATATTTTATGATTTAGATTTTAGCTTACTGAATATGTGTTAAGCTAAAATTCACAAAAAGGAAAATGGAAATAGGCCTTCGAAAATGACGCCGAGCACTTTTTTTTTTAAATCGTTAATCCGTAAAATCCCTGATTATCCAAGACTCTTACAAAAAACGTATTTCCTGAATTCGAAGATTCTGAATCATACACCACAAAATCACGTTCATTAGAAACATGACACGGAACACGTTCACAACTGCCAACTTCACACAGTGTCCAAAGAAAATGTAGCACTAAATATTTTGAAGGTATCTCATCCCCTCTATGTCAATGCTTTAATTTATGCCATTTTTCCCTCTTTTTTTCCCAACCGCCATTTGTGGCAGGCCGGTTTTGGCCATAGGAGGATGAGGCATCCCCGAATTTTTTTTAATTATAATCTCAAAATAATTTAATAATTATGGCCTCAATTTTTTTAAACATAATATTATAATATTATGTGTGACCTAGAAGGGTCACCAAACAAGTATAATGCTCCATCATGGCTTCAATCCCATACTCATTAGACAATATATTAAAATAATTGAAGCCTTCATCTGTTAGGCCAGCCTGGCTGCATACAAATAATAATACGGAAAAATATTATGGACACAAACAAATGACACGGATATCCAACCACAGATGCTTATGTGGTTGAATGTGTCATTGAGAGAGAGAAATAACCGGATTCAATGACACAAATCCAGTTATATAAACATATGCGATTGAATATGTATCATTTGTTTATATATGTACCATTGCTTTACATATAAAGTTGATAAAATTAGGCTATAGTCCACTACGTACTTTGCATCAAATGAAACATCTCTATAGCTTATGTAGCCTTTCCATGCAAATCATATCCTCTCATCATTAGGGGTGGTAATTTGGGTCATGATTCGTTTATTCGTTCGATTCGATTCGCTTTAAAGCGAATACGGGTTTAGAAAAATGGATTCGTTTAATAAATGAGTCAATTCGATTCGATTCGTTTATTAAACGAATCGAATACGAATTTAAACTCATGGATTCGTTTATTCGTTTTATTATTTTCTTTTACTAGTTATTGTTATTTTTCAATTAAGATTCGAGAAATTATGCCTAATTACCATTAAAAAAAATATTTTCGATATTTGGTGAGGTATTTTTAATAAATATATTAATTACATATTTTTTATGTATATATTTATGAAGAATTAATGTAAATCAACTATGATAAAATGATGATATTAAATAATATCATGACTAAACGAATATTCGTATTCGATTCGTTTATTATACGAATCCTGATATTATGATTCATTTAATAAACGAATCGAATACAAATCCATCACGTTTCGATTCGAATCGTTAAGGATTCGATACAAATTCGATTCGTTGATTTGTTTTACCACCCTTACTCATCATATCATTCCAACAAACCAAGTTTTTGGAGGGCATATTATCAAAACAAAGTCGAGACACTCGACACATGAACATCAAGGGTTATTCCACTTCTAATGGAAAAACAATGGACTGCCATATCATTAATCAATGCTGCAATACTTCCAATGGTCGGTACTGACAAACAATATATTTTAACCTTGTTTGGCTTCAACCTTCCGTCTACATCTAGGGGTGTGCATCGGTCGGTTCGGTCGGTTAATCATTGATTTTTTAACCGTAACCGAAATTTTCGGTTAAATAAAAGTGTGACCGATTTAACCAATTCATGACACATAACCATTAACCAATTAACCATTATATTTCGGTCGGTTATGGTTAATTCGGTTATTAACCAATCTAATAAATTAAAATTTAATATTTTTTAATAATTTTTAATTAGTAAAATTAAATATAATGTAGGTCGGTTCTACCGATTTTTTCGGAACGTTTCAACCGTTCGAACCACTGACGCATTAAATTTTTTGGATCACTAATTCGATCACATATCCGATTCTAAAAATACCGATTCTAACTAACATTTTATTAAATATATCTATATTTAATTACATGCGAGAAAAATATTTTTTAAACCCTCGATGATCACGGCCTCAGATTTCATTCCAAACCTGCCATGTTAGAAATTTTAAGGGTCACGAATCCACCACGATGTAAAATCTACACATTTGAAATTTTATGTATTTTTACCTTTAAATTCTTGAGAGAAATTAAAAATAGTCAAAACCAAACTGTTAATGCAGTTTGTCATTTGAATTTTATCAATTTTATTTTCGAGTAATATTATCAAATCAATATAACTACAACTAATTGAAAGTTTACATGAAGACTATCTTAACTCTAAAAAATTAAAGGATTCGCACGCGTTAATATATATATATATATATATATATATATATATATAGTTTAATTTCGGTTAATTGGTCGGTTCGGTTATACGAATCTCATAACCGTAACCAAATCGAATAACCAAAAAAGTTAAAAATTTTAACCGCAATAACCGATTTAACCGAACCGTAATAAAAAAATGGGTCGGAACGGTTCGGTTAATCGGTTAAAACCGATTAATGCACACCCTTATCTGCATCTCCCTAAAAAGTGTCCCACTCCCTAAAAAGTGTCGAGTGTGGCTTGGTGGTGTAGGGTCCAGAATTTCACCTTAAGGTTCTGGGTTCGAATCCAGGGATGCACTTCTTGTAAGAGCCTGTGACAGCCGGTGGTTTTACCTGCGCCGCGGCCCAGAATGGGTGATTTGGTAGCGGGGTTTCCATCATTTCCAAAAAAAAAAAAAAAAAAATATTAGAACAATAATACTAATATGGTATTGACATATTGTGATGTAAATATTTATCAGAAATGAAATGGTTGCATATCATCAAGCTTGCAAGAAAGCCGTTGACGTGAGATGTTGGTATATTGAAGAAATCTATTATCTATTATTGACTTAAAACAAATCCTAAAATTAGCCAATAAGTTAATTTTAAAAAAAAAAAAAAAATGAGTTGAGCCATTATTAATGATCATTTTAATATTTTATGCCCAATAAATGTGGATTGATATCAAGCTTAAATTTAAATATCCCTAATCTAATTAATTTAGGTTCTACTTAAATATTAATGAATCATATTATTTGTAACAAAAGACCTAAGACACATTCACAAAGAATGAGAGGATCACGAGAGCATTTTTCAATTTTTAAGGGGTATAATTAATAAATTCATGGTGGTATCTATATTATTTATGAGCACTGTTTTTCTCTCATCCCCCATCATCCCTTCTCTCTCCCTAAATTTACAATAAAACCCTTTGTCATTTAAACAAATGATAAACCAATTTTTTAAAAAATTTAATTATTTGATTTAATTAAATGATTTTTCTGATTTTTTTCGTTTTAGTTTTTAAATGATAATAATACCCCTACTCCTTTAAATAAATTATTATTTTTTATTTAATAATTTTACTTTTTAATTTAATTATTTTATATTATTTTCTGATTTGATTCTTTTTTTCTCATTTACTTATTTAATTATTTTTTTGATTTAATTATTTAATTTCATAAATAGTGTTAAATAAATAAACAATAAAAAATAAATATATAAGATTTATTAAACAAATAAAAGATAATAGATATATAAAAACTATTCAATAAGTATGAGAGAAAAAATATAAATATAAAAAATTAGAAGAATTTATTTAATAAAATAAGCTTCCCTCGTGGTGCCAATAACTTTCCCATTTTTTGAGCATCCAACAATGATTGACCTCCAACTCCAAGACACGATAGTCGATTCCAACCCTTAGTCCTGGAATTGCCTAAATATCTCCAAAGACCATTTCGAGAGAAACCAGTTATCAAAGCATTATAAGCACATATATCCTTAATTCCTTATTAATCATTTTTTTTGAAACGTTTGAAATCTCGATGTTAAATCACCCGATCCGAATTTAAGTAAAATAGGTTAAACTCCTGACTGTCCTAAACTCTTATAAAAAATGCATCCGTTGAACTCGAACCCAAGACCCGATAATCAAATCCTAAACCCTTTATCACAAAGTAACACTCATTAGTGGCTTTATCAACCATTTCATTAAACACTTTTGACAAGTTCCACATAAAAACATTCCATCCATGCTTAGCGACAGAACAATGAATTTGAAATCCAACATTCAAATTCTCAAAGTCCTCCACAACCGAAAGAACACTAGAAATACTTTCCCCATCAAGCATAAATCATTCCCAATGCATCCTTGAAACATAAACACATCCTCTTGACGTCTCAAATGTGCGTAATTTGGTGTTGTAGGGTTTAGAATCTCATCTTGAGGTCCTGAGTTCGAATCTAAAAAGTGAGTTTCTTGTAACAACCTGAGACAGACGAGGGTTTTACCTGTTCCACTTAAGCCCGGAAGGGATGATTTGACGATCGAATTTCCAACAATTTCAAAAAAATAATAAAAATAATCATTCCAAGACACTAAATGAGGCTCCTCTCCTAGATCACACATTTCATTAGAGAGCTTTTTCGCTTCATTTACACAACCTAGTCGCACATAACCTACAAGCAGTGTACTGAACGAAACCACTGTAGATAACAATTATTACAATTATTACACGGTAATTCGGAAATCCGAATATGACAAAATTACAATTATAATTATTATCCTCGGAGCAGACCCTAACGGCAGACCCTGAAAGCGGAGGCAGGGACTGATGAGCAGAGGCAGAGGCAGATGGCAGAGGCTGAAGGCAGAGGCTGACAGCAGAGGCTAAGGCTGAAAGCAGAGGCAGAAGATGAAGCTGAGGCAGAGGCTGTTGGCAGATGCTGAGTCAGGCAGAGGCAGAAGCTGAAGCTGAGGCAGAGGCTGTTGACAGATGCTGATGGCAGGCAGAGGCAGAAGATGAAGCTGAGGCTGAAGTTGAAGCTGAGGCAGAGGCTGTTGGCAGATGCTGAGGCAGAAACTGAAGCTGAGGCATAGGCTGTTGGCAGATACTGAGGCAGAGGCTGTTGGCAGATGCTGAACTTTCCCGAGGCTTGTTGTAAAACAACAATATCCTTAAAACAAATTCGTCCCCTACCGTAGGTGCAGTAGAACGTGAGACGATTGTTTCCCAGAATACAACGGAAACGTACGAGAAAGGGCACCACCAGACTCGTATCCAACGAACCACAAAGTGTTTGAACTCTCCTTTTAACAAAACAAAGAAAATGATCTTTCGTGTGTGTGCTATGTCTTTCTCTATTTTCTATTTCATATCTTGAAAACAAGAACTGATGTTGTTTATATAGGAAAAGAAAAACACATCTCAATTAATAGAAATTAACTTGCCAATTAAATTTCATAATGGGAGATGTTACACATTGTTGTAACCACTAAGCTAATTAAATTAGCACTAATGGAAATTAAACTATATAACCACCAAGCTAATTAGATTAGCACTTATGAAGATTAAACTTTGTAACCACCAAGCTAATTAAATTAGCTGTTATGGAATTACAAAAGGCTTGAAAATTGTGAACTTTGAGCAACAATTTCTCATTCACCCAAGCACCATTTTAAGCATATGAATATACCATTTCGAAGTACTCACGGAGGAGTATCCGAATCATTCAATAACAACCACTAACACGAAGTGTACTATGCTTAAAATTGAGTCTCAAAATGCTTATAAATAAGCATTTTTCCAACAATCCCCCACATGAATGAAATTGGCGAAAAACGTCGAATAAAATTATTTTTATAAAACATTTTATTTTGACCTAGAAGAGTTCAACGGTTCAACACCTGCATAGGATAGGTAGGCCACAGCCTTTGAACCTTCCCTTGTGAAAATATATCTCATTACTGGCTGACAGTTGACGCGATGTCATTGAACTGTACTGCCGTTCATGTAATTGGAGAACACATATCACACAGATATTTTACCTACACATTTGAGTTCTCATTATTATGTTCATTTTGGCCATGAACATCTACCTGGTTCTGCAAGAGTTTCTAAAATTGTGCCCCGTACAATTCCCTTTGAAGCGGCCCCACTTCTCTCTCACATAGGTGATTTCTTATTTAAGAGTATCTCGTAATACTCTGCTCGGATTCCCGACGCATAAGAATCATTAAAAGCTTTTGCTTAACCTCTATCCATACGAGCATCACTGTTTCATTTCATCATAGGAATGGACTAGAGGGTAACCCCACACAGTGATCCAATTATATCTTTTACGAGTAGGTTGTCCCATTGAACCTAGATCTTGGGATCTCCAGTCAACAAGGTTGGGTTTTCCTTCGTAATAAACATTTTTCTAATGGGCTTCAGTCCCATTCCCCTCGATGATTTCACAACTAACTCTCTATTTAACCCTTTGGTTAGCGGATCCGCAATGTTATCCTTTGACTTTACATAGTCAATCGAAATAATTCCAGTAGAGAGTAATTGTCTAACGGTATTGTGTCTACGACGAATATGTCTAGACTTACCATTATACATATTGTTATGTGCCCTTCCAATTGCAGATTGACTATCGCAATGAATGCAAATTGCTGGCACTGGCTTAGGCCAACTTGGAATATCCTCTAGAAAATTTCGAAGCCATTCTGCTTCTTCAGCACACTTGTCTAATGCAATGAATTCTGATTCCATTGTAGATCTGGCTATTACAGTCTGTTTGGAGGATTTCCATGATATAGCTGCACCTGCTAGTGTAAACACATAACCACTAGTAGACTTTGAGTCTTTCATGTCAGATATCCAATTAGCATCACTGTATCCTTCGACTACAGCTGGATATCTATGATAGTGCAACCCATAATTACGAGTAAAACGTAAGTACCTAAGTACTCTCACTATTGCTTTCCAGTGATCAACCCCTGGATTACTCGTATATCTGCTGAGCTTATTTACTGTACAGGCTATATCAGGCCTTGTACAACTCGATAGATACATCAAACTCCCGATCACTCTAGAGTATTCTACTTGAGATATACCATCTCCCTTATTCTTTGATATGTGTAAACTCACATCTAAGGGAGTTCTAGCCACAGCTGAATCATCATTGTTGAATTTACCAAGAATTTTGTCCACATAGTGCGACTGATCAAGAATAAGTCCATCTGGACTTCTCGAGATCTTTATTCCCAGAATGACATCTGCAAGACCCATGTCTTTCATGTCAAACTTGGATTTCAGCATATTCTTGGTAGATTTCACCATTTTGACATGACTCCCGACAATCAGTATGTCATCAACGTAGAGACATAAAATGACATAGCCAACTTCTGTCTCTCTGACATAAATGCATTTATCACATTCATTGATTTTGAAACCATTTGCCAACATGGTGTCATCAAACTTTTTATGCCACTGTTTCGGGGCTTGTTTCAATCCATACAAGGGTTTAACTAACTTACAGACTTTCTTTTCTTGTCCTGGAGCTATAAAGCCTTCAGGTTGTTCCATGTAGATTTCTTCATCTAAATCTCCATTCAGAAAGGCTGTTTTCACATCCATCTGATGTACCTCAAGATTGCGCAAAGCTGCAATCGCTAGTATCAACCTTATGGAATTTATTCTCGTTACAGGAGAATAAGTATCAAAGTAATCAAGACCTTCACGTTGTCTATAACCTTTAATTACAAGTCTTGCTTTGTACTTGTCAATTGATCCATCTGCCTTTATTTTCCTTTTGAAAATCCACTTGGACCCTAAAGGTCTACATCATGGAGGAAGATTCACTAACTCCCAGGTGTGATTTTGTAAGATGGATTCAATTTCACTATTGATGGCATCTTTCCACAAGGCACCATCAGCTGACCTTACCGCTTCGTTATAGCTTTGAGGATCATTCTCTAACAAGAATGTCAGAAAATCTGGACCAAATGGTTTTTCCGTTCTAGCTCTTTTGCTACGTCTTAGTTCAGGTTCAACAACTTGTTGATCCTCTGGAACATTAATTTGTTCTCGGTCCTGACTATCTTCAATGATAGTATCATGTGCCCTTTTGTGCACATCTGAATTCGAATAAGTTTTACAAGGAAAAACGTATTCGAAAAAAGATGTATTCCTCGATTCCATTATCGTATTCTTGTGAATATCTGGTACATTAGACTCATGCATAAGAAATCGATAAGCATTACTGTTATGTGCATATCCTATGAAAATGCAATCAACAGTTTTTGGTCCTATCTTCACCTTTTTAGGTGGAGGAATGACTACCTTGGCAAGACACCCCCACACTCGAAGGAATTTATAGGAAGGTACTCTTCATTTCCACAGTTCATAAGGAGTTTTCCCTGCTTCTTTCCGTGGTACCTTATTTAAAAGGTAATTAGCTGATAAGACAGCTTCTCCCCACATAGTCTGAGGTAAGACAGAACTGGTTAACATAGTGTTCATCATCTCTTTCAAGGTACGATTCTTACGTTCCACAATCCCATTGGATTGAGGCGAATAAGGAGCTGTGGTTTGATGTATGATTCCATTTTGTTCACAAAGTGATTCAAAAGGGAAAAAATTCTTTTATTCAGTTGGTTCTCAACTTCATTCTTATAGGGAACAAATTTCTCTATAGCTTCGTCCTTGCTTTTCATTAAATACACATAGCAAAATCTTGTGCAATCATCAATAAAGGTAATAAAATATTTATTACCGCCTCTCGATTGTATTGAATTAAAATCACATACATCGGTATGAATTAGATCAAGTGGTTCAGAGTTTCTTTCAATACTATGAAAAGATGATCTTGTTAGTTTTGCCTCAACACAAGTATCACACTTATGTTTGTTATCAATTTTAAAATTGGGAATACGATTCATGTTAATTAACTTTCGCAATGAATTAAAATTAACATGTCCTAATCTACCATGCCAAAGATTAGAATACTCAACAATATAAGCAGAAGAACTAGCTTTATTGATATTTTTGGGTTTAACAACCATTACATTGAGCTTAAAAAGCCCATCAGTTACATACCATTTTCCCACATACATCCCATTTTTAGTCAAAACTACTTTATCAGACTCGAACACCATCCGGAATCCATGTTTGTTCAGAAGCGATCCAGACACAAGATTCTTCCGTATTTCAGGTACATACAGAACATTGTTCAGAGTCAACTCTTTCCCAGAGGTCATCTTCAGAATCACCTTTCCTTGACCTTCTATCTCAGATGTTGCTGAATTTCCCATGTATATCTTTTCCCCATTTTCAGCAGGCTCAAATGAAGAAAACATGCTCTTGTCTGAGCATACATGTCGAGTGGCACCAGTATCAATCCACCACTCTCTTGGGTTAGAACCCACCAGATTCACCTCAGAAACCACAGCAGAAAGGTTAATGTCTGAAACATCTTGAGTCATGTTTTCTAGCACATTAGCCTCTTGTTTCTTTTTCTTCTTCGGCAGTCTGCACTCAGAAGACTTGTGACCCATTTTGTCACAGTTGAAGCATTTTCCTTGAAATTTTGATTTCTTGGAAACTCCTCCTTTAGGGCCCATCTTTGACCCTTTGTTCTTGAGGTTCTTGTTCTTATGGCCATGTTCGACAACATTTGCTTTGGCCTCATGAGTCATTCCTCTCTTTTCAGAAACTCGGTTATCTTCCTCAATTCTTAGCTTAAGAACCAAGTCTTCAATGCTCATTTCTTTTCGCTTATGCTTTAAATAATTCTTGAAATCTTTCCAACCAGGTGGTAGTTTCTCAATTATCGAGGCTACTTGGAAGGTTTCACTTAAACTCATCCCCTCAGCATGAATTTCTGCTAGAATAATCTGCAGTTCTTGTACTTGGCTTATCACAGTTTTGGAATCAATCATTTTAAACTCTAGGAAACGGCCTACGACAAATTTCTTAGTACCGGCATCCTCAGTTTTATATTTTCGATCTAAAGATTCCCAAAGCCCTTTAGCTGTTTTCATTCCAGCGTACACACTGTACAAGGAATAACTTAGCCCATTCAGCACATAATTCCGACATAGGAATTCAGAATGTTTCCAAGCTTCAATGGCACTGATGACTTGGATATCAATCTCACCCTCTTTGGGTACAGGAGCATCTTCCTTTAGAAACCTCGAAAGGTTCAACGTGGTCAGGTAGAAGAACATTTTCTGTTGCCACCTTTTGAAATTCTGACCACTGAATTTTTCAGGTTTTTCCGCAGAAGGATTGACATGGCTCACATGTCCAACAGGTTGTCTAGCCATTGAGGCAGAAATACCTTAGCCAGCCACAACAGCTGCCATATTAAGCCCAGAGGCTGATGCAAGTTGGCCAGCCGAAAGGGGCTGCCACTGCACTTTGGTCAGCCACGGGGGCTGCCACAACATTCTGGCCAGCCGAAGAGGCTGCCATATTCGGATCTACTGTGTTTGGACTGATTTCCATATCCACAGAGTCGAATATTTGTTTTAAGACTGTAGATAACAATTATTACAATTATTACACGGTAATTGGGAAATCCGAATATGACAAAATTACAATTATAATTATTATCCTCGGAGCAGACCCTAACGGCAGACCCTGAAAGCGGAGGCAGGGACTGATGAGCAGAGGCAGAGGCAGATGGCAGAGGCTGAAGGCAGAGGCTGACAGCAGAGGCTAAGGCTGAAAGCAGAGGCAGAAGATGAAGCTGAGGCAGAGGCTGTTGGCAGATGCTGAGTCAGGCATAGGCATAAGCTGAAGCTGAGGCAGAGGCTGTTGACAGATGTTGATGGCAGGCAGGGCAGAAGATGAAACTGAGGCTGAAGTTGAAGCTGAGGCAGAGGCTGTTGGCAGATGCTGAGGCAGAAGCTGAAGCTGAGGCAGAGGCTGTTGGCAGATGCTGAACTTTCCCGAGGCTTGTTGTAAAACAACAATATCCTTAAAACAAATTCATCCCCTACCGTAAGTGCAGTAGAACGTGAGACGATTGTTTCCCAGAATACAACGGAAACGTACGAGAAAGGGCACCACCAGACTCGTATCCAACGAACCACAAAGTGTTTGAACTCTCCTTTTAACAAAACAAAGAAAATGATCTTTCGTGTGTGTGCTATGTCTTTCTCTATTTTCTATTTCATATCTTGAAAAAAAGAACTGATGTTGTTTATATAGGAAAAGAAAAACACATCTCAATTAATAGAAATTAACTTGCCAATTAAATTTCATAATGGGAGATGTTACACATTGTTGTAACCACTAAGCTAATTAAATTAGCACTAATGGAAATTAAACTATATAACCACCAAGCTAATTAGATTAGCACTTATGGAGATTAAACTTTGTAACCACCAAGCTAATTAAATTAGCTGTTATGGAATTACAAAAGGCTTGAAAATTGTGAACTTTGAGCAACAATTTCTCATTCACCCAAGCACCATTTTAAGCATATGAATATACCATTTCGAAGTACTCACGGAGGAGTATCCGAATCATTCAATAACAACCACTAACACGAAGTGGACCATGCTTAAAATTGAGCCTCAAAATGCTTATAAATAAGCATTTTTCCAACAACCACATCCTGGTCAGGCAATCTATCAAACATTTTATGATCATTATTCATTTTCTCAAATTTCTCATAAATATTAAATAAAAGAGACTGAACAAGTGAATACGAATCATACCCAGATGCAAACACAATCCCATGAACTTGTTTTCCAAAACTGGCATTTCAAAGGCTATAAAAACTGAATTTTTAAAACACATTCGTAAAACACATTGTTGATGGTGTTTTTGTGCCTAAGTATATGAACAATACGACAATGGCATAGATGAAATTTCTCCTTTCGGGAGGACGAGTGATCTGAGGGTATTAGTCACTCTTCAACCAGGCATAGAGTTCGGACCCGGCCCCCCCGAATCTGACCGACCAGAGGACACAACATGGTACAGTTTTTAGGGACCGATAACATCACAGTCGAGGCTGACCACTTTAATCTGGTAGCTCGGTTCAGCAGTATCTTTCTTTTTGAGTCGCAGGGATGTGCTCAGATATTTTTGGTGAGGTCGGAAAAATTTGGGTTAGTTCGGCATGTTGTTTAACAGTCCTCATGACACCCGACGTGTGACTAGGACCGTTTGGACTTTTCCCCTGATATGCATCGCCGTACGAGAGATCCTTACAGGCTGTCATCATAAATGTTGAGTGTGGCAGTGTATAAAGCGGAGTGATGTGACAGGGAGTCAGATGGCAGACTCGCTTTCGGCGAGGCAGTTGGGGTAGAGAGCCCGTCAATCCGTCGGAGATCCACTTGGATGATGTCATGAAGATATGAGAACAATGTTTTATTTCTCTTAGTGTATAAAGGGAGGGTAGTCTCATTTGTATAGGTTGGTTGAAATAAGTCTCATTCAAAATACTCTTTGTAAAAACACTGTAAAAAAGCAAACAGCTCGGTGACATTAGACCACATTTGAAAACAAGTCGGCCGAGCTCGGTTTGATAATAAAAATAACACTCTACTTTGTTCCAATGGACGTAGGTTGGATTCACTCCGCTGAACCACGTAAACCCTTGTGGGAACACATAAACTGGGTGACGCATGCTGTTCCGGGCTCACGGCTCGGTTGGGAGTACGGAGTAGCCCGCGGGGGACTAAACCGGAGAATAAAGGAGTCGCCACCCGGTGTGAACCGGGACAAAGATTTAAGGTTGCACTCACCCCTCGCAAGGGAAGACCTCAAACCGTTGGGTTCGGAATGGTCCCTTACTTATGCCACTTGTAATGAAATGATTTGTGCAATAATTTAACCAAACCTAAGCAACATTTATTTCCAAGGATAATTTACTCATGAGTTCGCATGGATAAGTACAAGGCTCATATCTAAGTTTGCATATAACCTATGTCCGAATTTACATATAACATATTTGCATATAATCTATGCCCTGAATTTGCATACAACCTATTTGCATATAATCTATGTCCCAAGTTGCATGCATAAAGATGAATTGAAATACGCCAAACATACAATGTCATAAGCACATTACATTTGATCATAGGCATGCCAATAGATAATAATTGTACAATCACGCATGAAAGTAAATCGGAATAACGGCAATCATATAACTTTATGAACATGTTGAATGGATGAATGCGGAAGCATAAGTAGATAACTACCGTGAAAACATGCATCATGGAAACAAACATGTAATCTTGTGTACACAATAAATGACTAAATGCGAGAACATGAACAATCAAAAAGGCAAATGACAAAATGAGTAACCATGCATGAGATGTGATGAAAGAGGGCCTGTTTATCGTGGGCGTTCGTGCGGCGTTCGAACGGTAAACAGAAAGTTTGTGTTCGAGTAGCGTTTGTAAACGCGTTCGAACGAACTGAGATAGAAAACATGCGTTCGTACGGTGTTCTGAAACGCATTCGAACGGTGTTACAACAGTGACCTCCAAAATGCGGTAAATAACATGATACATGTGTGAACGGATGAATATATGACATCTAATCAATAATAACGGGCTAAAAGGCGCGGCAAAGCATCGTGGTAAATGATTTTAACCCCTCGACATAGAGGACCTTTAATCCAACTTACTAAGCCAATGTGCTAATAACATAATGCATATAAAAATAAAGACAACAATATCAGACTTTGAATATGTAATAACTAAAAAAAAAAGTAAAAGAAGACAGATTGAAAGATTGATAAGCAGTGGGGCAGGAAAAAAAAAATTATTAAAGCTTTTGAAAGTTTATAAGAAAGAGAGAGAAAGGGACACGTTAAAGGAAACATAAAAAAAAAAAAAATTTCTTTCTCTCTCTCCTTCTTTTTCCTTAAATTTTCTCTCCCTCACTGTCAAATTTTTAAACCGCCGTAGCCGCCTCACCGCTGATAAGCCGCCACCACGCGCCGGACCGCCTGAACGCCGCTGCCGTAGGCTTTCCAACGCCGCCGCGATCGAGCCGAGCGGACGCCGGACGCTCCTTCACGCGCCGTCAGAAGATGACGAGTCGTCGCATTCGTTTCTGCATTTTCCGGCCACCTCCGAGCACTTCTGACGGCCACCTCCGGCGAGTGAACACTTTTCAGGCCGAGATCTTTCCAACGCCGGTGGTCACTTCCCGATCCGACATCGTTTGGGTTGTTTTCTGTTTTATATCTATCGGTAATTCGGGATTTGTACTGGAAGTTGAAATCCGACCGTTGGATCGGCATTCCGGACGCATCATAATGTTGCTCTCGATTATACGGGCATTTTGGTATATATTTTCACCGTTGAAAGTATTGGATTGTGGGGTCCGCTTTTTAGTTGTGGGGCCCGATTTTCGTTGTGGGGCCCGCTTGCTCCGTTAAGCGTATCAGCAAGTTCCGAAGCCGTCGCTGTGATTCTTGAGATATTGGCTGACTAGTGGATCTTTCTTTGTGAGATTTGGAGATCGTTGGAGCTCGGTATGTAATTATACCGTTTGGGGGGGTTGTGTAAATGTTAGAATTGGTTGTGTTTTTGGATGTTATTGTGTAATTTTGTAAATGATAGAATTGGAAAGTTTTGAATAATTGTAATTGCATAATTAGAGGGTAATGTAATTTTGATAATGAGGGACCTGATCGTAATTTTATATTTTTAAGATTTTTAGCGAGGATTAAAGGTTTGCATGGATAGAGGTAAGTACACTCTGTGGTGATTCTCTTAACATAATTGTTTGATGTTTGATGATTGTTGTGAGAGTCGGTATATATAAATATAATGGTATATTATATATATATTTATATTATATATATAATATATATATATTGTGGAGATATAATATTGAGATATTGAAAGCATGATAATATGAATCATGATTGTTGAGATGAGTTTGATTGGATTGGATGCGAGATGTGATTGTGTGGATGATGTGTGTTGTTGTGATATGCTGCCGGGTTGGTATAATAGTGGTCGGATTTGAGATGAGATGTGATGATACATCAGATGAGATGAGATGTGATGATACATCAGATGAGATGAGATGTGATGATACAACAGATGAGATGATATGGGGGAGTACGGGGGCTTCCTCATTGAGTACATTTTACTCACATTTTACGAGTTGATATGGTTGGAAACCTTGGAAGTTGTCATTGAGGACTTTTCCATTGGTTTTGATATGGGGGAGTACGGGGGCTTCCTCATTGAGTATATTTCAGACCTCTGTTATACTAGACCCGGAGGAGTAGCAGCCATGTTTGATGGATGTTTGTATTGTTGAGGGATGATTGTTGTGATGACATTATAATATATGTTATTTTCATATATGGTATTATAACATAAATATATATATATATATATATATATATACATACATATATATTTATACATGTTCGATGGAAAATTGACTGAGTAATCGATAGCATGAGAACATAAAATGTGAATACTAATTTGAGATAAAATTGTATATTTGTACTATGAATTACAGTATTGAGTATTATGTGATATTGAGATAAGTTGATGGATGAAATGAGATGAGATGTGTTGTATTGGATGATGTGTGAGATTATTGTTATGCTACCGGATTCAGTATGATAATGGTTGGAGATAGATGTGATGAGACATCAGGTGGTTTGAGATATTGATAAACCTTGGAAGTAGTGATGAGATACTCTTCCATTGGTTTCGAGTTGATGGTAACCCTTGGGAGTTGTGATGAGATACTCTCCAATTGGTTTTGATAGAGTGGGAAACCTTGGAGTTGTGATGAGGTACTCTCCCATTGGTTTCAATCCATTATTATACCGATCGAATCCGGATAGCAAATCTTGATTGATTGAGATGTGTTGTTGTGAGTATGTTCTGCCTGAGATAACTGATATTTCATATATTATATAAATATATATACATATATATAGATATAGATATATATTCATACTTTGTTGGTGAGGTCATGTTGAGAGAATGAGTGCTTACTTGCTGAGCTTTTTAAGCTCATTCCCCTCTTCCCCCAAACATTTCAGGAAGTTCGCGAGAATAGCAGGAGCAGTACCAGATTGGGATCCACGTGCCACAGTTGTATTTTTGGGTTGGTCCAGACATTCGAGTCGTCATTTGCATTTTCTTTGAGTCTTGTGTTGTAAACCATAAAAGTTGTGTATACTTTATGAGTTTGTAATTTGTGGTGTATTAATTGTGTGTTTTAAATTGGTTGATTTGGCATATAGAGTGCTCGAGCTGAAGTTGATCGCGGACCTCTTTCTAGGGTTGGGCCCGCCCTAGGGAGGGGTCGTGACAGATTTGGTATCAGAGCTTAAGGTTTTAGATTCTGTAGACACGTTGCATTAGATGAGGGTATTAAAAATGGTAGTTTTGTGTCCGTAGAAAAATGTCTGGACGTGGCCGTGGTACTGGTACTCAACGTGGGAGAGGGATAGTTTGACGATACTCGAGAATGACGTGTAATAGTGTAGAGAGACCTCACACTCAGCCGATAAATTTTGAATTTGTTATAACTTATTTGGTGTTCATCTGATTGTTGAGGATAACGAGGAGTTTAGACTTATACCTTCAGTAGTTTCGACAGTTGCCTTTTTCGCTATTTCCGTAGTTGTATCTGACGTAATTTCTACAGTGGTACTTAATGTGAATTTTCTGTCGTAGTTATAACATCGTCGTGAGTGAGTAAGTCGAAGACATTAGAATTTTGGTGTTTGAGAAAGAAGGAATAAGAGTTTATTGACACTTTTGTTTAAGCAAACAAATGCCATAATACCAAGCAGTACCAAAATATAAGATTTATGATTACATTATGGAATATAACAACTTGGTTGTGTTGCAAGGACAGGATCATCTTCGAATTGGTAATCTTCCCATTGGCGTTTCGCACGTAGAGACATTGGAATGAGGCCGTCGATGACTTGGATTTCGAGACTATCGGGAAACTTGATTTTATTGTAACCTTGGACGATACTTCTAGATGACTCTTCGATAGTAGTGAAGATTTGCCAGTCTTTATCATTGGTATTGCTTTCTAGGCTTCGACGGACTGAGTCTGCGGAGAGAGCTCTAAGATCACAGGATTGACGAAAGGTAATATCTGCTGGGAAAATATCATCGTATCCATAGTAAGCTCTAAGCTTTGGTCTAGATGGCCAACTACTGAGTCTCCAATTAGTGAGTTGATGTGATGGTATGATTCTTATGAGATGAATTGGGTGATAAATGAGTGAATGGTCGTCTGACCATTCTGGAGTAATGGTTTCGATCCAGACAGTAATACTTTTGTGGCGTTTATACCAACGATATAAAATATTACTGATGAAGGGAGGAAGCTCACTTAGGCTGGCTTCTGAGATACCAGGAGTTGGGATGGGTTGGACTTGATCCAAGGATAAATCCATTTAGGAAACCAAGTTCAAACAAGGTGCCAAGACTCCATTGGCAATGATTGAAGAAATCATGGCTGTTGATGAAAACTGTGGAATGGAATCTGTGATATCCACAATGAACAATCGCAGAATTATTTTTGTATTGGATTAAACCATTTGTTTTACCATTCCAAATGGTTCTAAGAATGAAACACCATCTCAAGAAGTTTGTAGGAACTCTTGCCACGATATCCATTGCAATCTCCTTGGGCAGAAGAGCGGATGGAGCTTCATTGAGACAATTGTAGATGTCTCTCCTAAGGTCTCGAACATAATTAGAGTCTATTATTGCACGATCAGTGACTGGCCATTTACAAAGCTTTTGGTATATCACCTTAGCTCTAGCAGATTTTGAACATGGATTAGGATTGGTAGAGGAGGATGCCATGAAAGAAATTTGAGTAATTCCATAAGAACTTACGCATTTCTTTATAGGGGTGATAGCAATAATTTCTTCGTGAAAAGACGTTTTCAAAGTATCCATGCATAATTGGAAGGGATAATAATTATCGTGATGATTAGATGTAAAGCAGATGTATGAGGGACATACAAATCCTCTTTTCGGTAGTGGAAATCTTCAGTTGATGGATTTTGCGTAAACTGCTAAAAACTCTTTACAGTTGTTGTCTGAGCGGGACCCTTAGGTGGAGCCTTTTCCTTTGGAGACAAGATAGTTGGTTCGTAAGTTTTAGCACAAGTTAGAATAATGATAATAATTGAGGGCATTATTCATATGATGGTGAGTGTGAGATGTATAATGATCGATATAGTTGAAATATGTTTCCATTCAGAAATATCTGAATTTTGGTGATAGATACGTTGGATGGAGTTTCTAAGTAACTGTGGTTGTACTACTGATTAGTATTCAGAAAAGATTAATGAAGTTACTGATGCACTGAGTGGGAAGAATGTGAGTTAATTTTTGAACGTTGGACAGAGAATGTTCGAGGAGATGACATTGATATGTTTGATTTTTAGATTGTTCAATAGTGGGAGTGTTATTGTTTATATGAAGATTCGACCCACACCATTAGATATAATTATTATAGCACAAGGCGGTTTGACCAATATAGAAAATTAGAGAGCCAAGATTGTGAGGAATGGGGACTACTACTTTCAGATTGAGTTCAGCGAATGTATAATTATTAATGATTAAGTCGTGATACCTTATACGAGAAAGTTCAAGTGGGAGATCTGGGGTGAGGCATACGATGATCCTTATTACATGAAAACTGAGAGCACTAAGATGTATCAAGAGAAGAATTAATGGTGGTTGAGAATGAAGAGAGAGATTTAAGTGTTTATACCTCGGTGTTTAGTTTGTCAGTAGGATAAAGGAGAGCGTTAGCATCTAGTTGGATTACTCCAGTCTTCACCTAGACCTGAGTGGCCATGGGAAATATCGTGATGGATTTTATGGTATGGTTGTCAAAGACGCGGTATGGTTATGATATAATTTGTGTAGCAGGGAATCGATTGTATAGGTCTGCTCACTTTTTAGCGATTCGAGTGACGTGGGGACAGAGAGACTAGTGATGTTTAGTTGTGGAGCAGATTGTACGATTTCATAGTGTACCCTTATCAATGGTATCGGATAGAGTTGTCGAATTTACTTCTCATTTTCGGGAGAATTTCTAGAATACTAAAAGATCAAATATTTCTTCGAGCACCTCATTTCATCTTCAGACTAACGAGCATTCAGAGGGGACTATTCAGACGCTAGAAGATTTGTTGAGATTGTGTGTTTTGACATAAATAGGAGTTGGGAGTGAACATTTGCATTTGATCGAGTTTGCTTATAAGTATAGCTTTTTGACTAGAATCGACATGACTTCATTTAAGGCTTTACGAGAGAGGCGATTTAAAACTTTTGTTGGTTGGGGCGAGGTTGGAGATGGGCAGATTCTTGGCTTAAACTAGGTAGATATGACATTTGATAGGATCAGGTTGATCCGAGCGAGACTGTTGGTTGAGTAGAATCAATAGGAAAGTTTTGTGGAATAGTCATCACATTCAGGATACGACTTGGGAAGTGGAACATGATTTGAAGGAGAAATATCCATAACCATTTGAGGATTGAGAAATTTCGGGGACGAAATTTTTGTAAGGTGGGTAGATTGTAATAACTAAAAAAAAAGTAAAAGAAGACAGATTGAAAGATTGATAAGCAGTGGGGCAGGAAAAAAAAAATTATTATTAAGCTTTTGAAAGTTTATAAGAAAGAGAGAGAGGGGGACACGTTAAAGGAAACATAAAAAAAAAAAATTTCTTTCTCTCTCTCCTTCTTTTTCCTCAAATTTTATCTCCCTCACTGTCAAATTTTTAAACCGCCGTAGCCGCCTCACCGCTGATCAGCCGCCACCACACGCCGGGCCGCCTGAACGCCGCTGCCGTAGGCTTTCCAACGCCGCCGAGATCGAGCTGAGCGGACGCCGGACGCTCCTTCACGCGCCGTCGAAAGATGACGAGTCGTCGCCTTCGTTTCTGCATTTTCCGGCCACCTCCGAGCACTTCTGACGGCCACCTCCGGCGAGTGAACACTTTTCAGGCCGAGATCTTTCCAACGCCGGTGGTCACTTCCCGATCCGACATCGTTTGGGTTGTTTTCTGTTTTATATCTATCGGTAATTCGGGATTTGTTCTAGAAGTTGAAATCCGACCGTTGGATCGGCATTCCGGACGCATCATAATGTTGCTCTCGATTATACGGGCATTTTGGTATATATTTTCACCGTTGAAAGTATTGGATTGTGGGGTCCGCTTTTTAGTTGTGGGGCCCGATTTTCGTTGTGGGGCCCGCTTGCTCCGTTAAGCGTATCAGCAAGTTCCGAAGCCGTCGCTGTGATTCTTGAGATATTGGCTGACTAGTGGATCTTTCTTTGTGAGATTTGGAGATCGTTGGAGCTCGGTATGTAATTATTACCGTTTTGGGGGTGTAAATGATAGAATTGGAAAGTTTTGGATATAATTGTAAATTTGCATAATTAAGAGGGTAAAATCGTAATTTTGGATAAATTGAGGGACCTGATCGTAATTTTACATTTTTAAGATTTTTAGCGAGGATTAAAGGCTTTTGCATGGATAGAGGTAAGTACACTCTGTGGTGATTCTCTTAACATAATTGTTTGATGTTTGATGATTGTTGTGAGAGTCGGTATATATAAATATAATGGTATATTATATATATTATATATATATATATATTATTGTGGAGATATAATATTGAGATATTGAAAGCATGATAATATGAAATCATGATTGTTGAGATGAGTTTGATTGGATTGGATGCGAGATGTGATTGTGTGGATGATGTGTGTGTTGTGATATGCTGCCGGGTTTGGTATAATAGTGGTCGGATTTGAGATGAGATGTGATGATACATCAGATGAGATGAGATGTGATGATACATCAGATGAGATGAGATGTGATGATACATCAGATGAGATGATATGGGGGAGTACGGGGGCTTCCTCATTGAGTACATTTTACTCACATTTTACGAGTTGATATGGTTGGAAACCTTGGAAGTTGTCATTGAGGACTTTTCCATTGGTTTTGATATGGGGGAGTACGAGGGCTTCCTCATTGAGTATATTTCAGACCTCTGTTATACTAGACCCGGAGTAGCAGCCATGTTTGATGGATGTTTGTATTGTTGAGGGATGATTGTTGTGATGACATTATAATATATGTTATTTTCATATATGGTATTATAACATAAATATATATATATACATATATATTTATACATGTTCGATGGAAAATTGACTGAGTAATCGATAGCATGAGAACATAAAATGTGAATACTAATTTGAGATATAAATTGTATATTTGTACTATGAATTACAGTATTGAGTATTATGTGATATTGAGATAAGTTGATGGATGAAATGAGATGAGATGTGTTGTATTGGATGATGTGTGAGATTATTATTATGCTACCGGATTCAGTATGATAATGGTTGGAGATAGATGTGATGAGACATCAGGTGGTTTGAGATATTGATAAACCTTGGAAGTAGTGATGAGATACTCTTCCATTGGTTTCGAGTTGATGGTAACCCTTGGGAGTTGTGATGAGATACTCTCCAATTGGTTTTGATAGAGTGGGAAGCCTTGGGAGTTGTGATGAGGTACTCTCCCATTGGTTTCAATCCATTATTATACCGAATCCGGATAGCAAATCTTGATTGATTGAGATGTGTTGTTGTGAGTATGTTCTGCCTGAGATAACTGATATTTCATATATTATATAAATATATATACATATATATAGATATAGATATATATTCATACTTTGTTGGTGAGGTCATGTTGAGAGAATGAGTGTACTTGCTGAGCTTTTTAAGCTTATTCCCCTCTTCCCCCAAACATTTCAGGAAGTTCGCGAGAATAGCAGGAGCAGTAGTACCAGATTGGGATCCACGTGCCACAGTTGTATTTTTGGGTTGGTCCAGACATTCGAGTCGTCATTTGCATTTTCTTTGAGTCTTGTGTTGTAAACCATAAAAGTTGTGTATACTTTATGAGTTTGTAATTTGTGGTGTATTAATTGTGTGTTTTAAATTGGTTGATTTGGCATATAGAGTGCTCGAGCTGAAGTTGATCGCGGACCTCTTTCTAGGGTTGGGCCCGCCCTAGGGAGGGGGTCGTGACAGTATACCCGATTGAACACATCTTACATTCAACCGAATATACGTCATCCGCCCTCGAAATGGAGGACCTTTAATCAAACTTACTAAGCCCATGCGCTAATAACATAATGCATATAAAAATAAAGACAACAATATCGGACTTTGTATATCCGATTGAACACATCTTACATTCAACCGAATATATGTCATCCGGCGCGGTAAAACATCGTGGTAAAGGATTTTAACCCCTCGAAATGGATGACCTTTAATCCAACTTACTAAGCTCATGCGCTAATAACATAATTACTGTGGGAACACAGGAGCTTGGCGACACATGTTGTTCTAGGCTCGGGGGCCTAGTTGGGAGTACAGAGTAGCCAACGAAGGACTAAACCGGAGAATAAGGGAGTCGCCACCCGGTGTGAACCGGGACAAAGATTTAAGGCCGCACTCACCCCTCGCAAGGGAAGACCTCAAACCATTGGGTTCAGAATGGTCCCTTACTTATGCCACTTGTAATGTAAAGATTTATGCAATAATCCAACCAAGCCTATGACATATATTTCCAAGTGCACCACAATCCTAAGTTCACATGCTTAAAAGTAAAGTTTACATCTAACATACATGAAATCAAGTCTTATTGCTAAATTCACATGCTTAAAGATAGGCCTCTGCAACAACAAGCACATAACGCCATAAGAATTCAATCATTCATGTAAACATAAACACAAACAGTCATGGTGATATTTGCATGTAATATAAAGGAAATCAAAATGACGACAAATAATGTTATAGGCGCACTATGTAAAGAAGCATATAAAATATAGTCAAAATAACCGCATGATAAACGAAATCAATACAAACACATAACTTGAGAAGATGAAGAAAGGTACCAATTTAAGTATGCCAAAGATGAACAATCAAATATGCAATTTTACATTAAAGATGAACATGCCATAATGTGATGCCAAAGAATGCAACTAACATGAGTGAAAGAAAGGAATACCGAGAAGAAGAGAAATGCAAAGAAGGAGAGAAATGCAACATGCGTCTATATCCATATAATTACTACCAATTTTCCATTAAGCATGTTATATGTGATACAAGATTATGCAATGAGATGTCATATGGATGAATGATATGGCAAAGAAAGCATGACACAACATTGCGCAACAAAAAAAGAAATAAAGTGCATGGTTGAAATGACATTTTGCAAAAACAGCGATAAATCGCGTAAATAACGGCGCAGCAAAACATCATGGCAAATGTAGCCTTAAGGCATTTCCCCTCGAATTGAGGACCTTTAAACCACCCTAGTTAAGCCCATGCGCACACAATGCATAATAAAGTGCCATAAATAAAGATGCATGAAAAAAGAGAATTTTGAAAAACAGCGATAAATCCCGTAATAAACAGCGCGGCAAAACATCATGGTAAAGGTAGCCTTATGGCGTTTTCCCTCGAATGGAGGACCTTTAAACCACCATAGTTAAGCACATGCGCACATGTTACATAATAAAGTGCAATAAATAAAGATGCATAAAAAAGGGATTTTGTAAAACAGCGATAAATTGCGTAATAAACAGCGCGGCAAAACATCATGGCAAAGGTAGCCTTATGGCGTTTTCCCTCGAATGGAGGACCTTTAAACCACCCTAGTTAAGCCCATGCGCACATATTACATAATGCATAAAAAAATAAAATAAATAAATAAAAGATATCGGATTTCGTATACCCGATTGAACACATCTCTCATCCAATCAAGTATACATCATCCGGCGCGGCGAAACATCGTGGTAAAGGATTTTAACCCCTTTAAGGGGACCTTTCATCGCACTTACTAAGCCCATGCGCATCATCTCCATGTGACATAAATAAATGATATGCGGAAATTAAAAGACGGAAAAATTAAACGGTAAATAATTAAATGCACAAGATAACATAAAATCAATAAGTGTCGTTTGCTCAAGTGGTACGTGGAATTGTTGCCCAAGTACAGACCGCACTACCGTCCATTCGGATTCGGCTACGGAATTTACGTCTGGGTTTCCATCCTATATACCACAAGAGACGACACTTCCATTCATCCAACATCCACAACAAACATCATATACACAACAAATGCAACAAATACAGAAAATATAATCAAAATAAATGACCATAAATTAAATAGAAATAAGTGTGAAAAATACCTTCAGGTCTAACCTTTTTAGTTGTCCTCGGACGCGCGTTCCAAGTCCGTCGGAAGGGCTAATAATCCGCAACTCTTCCGGTTTACTAGCTAAACGTCTTAGCTCGTAGTTTCACAATTTTATTCTCTGTTTTACCTCCGTTTCGCTGCTGTATATGATGTATTTTCTGCTCACTGTTTCAGGTGTGTTAATGGACTGTTTTGGCGGTTTTTTTGACAGTTTCTGGGGGTCGAACAGTGCAGTTTTTATGGACAGTTTGCGGCAGTTTTCAGGGTGCAGTTCGGGTTAATTCGGGGACTATTTTGGAAGGGTTATCAGAGTGACTTAGGGGACAGTTTTTACTGGCTGTTGAAGGGGCTTATTTACGTGAATTGCCGACTGTTAAAGGAGGGTTTATTTATGTTAAATCGATGAGGTGTGAGGGCTGTGCGTTGAAGGGATTAAGGGCTGTGTGGGGACGTGTTGAGTGATGGCGTGAGTGGCTTACGTGAGTGATAGTGGCGTGTTGAAGGCTGTTACGTGAGTGGAGTGTGTTTGGGGCGTGAGGAGTGGCTTACGTGGGATCAAGGCTGCTGCATGGGTTCTATTGCTTTGCTTTTGTGTGACCTGTTTGTTGTGTGCGGGAGAGGGCAGATTTGGTCAGTGGCTATGGCGTGTTTTGCTTTGAAAGAGTGAAGGTTGCTGTTGAATGGGTGAGGGGGGCAGTTAAAAGACTTGATCTGTGAGGTGAGGTGAGTGCGTGATTCGGGTTTGTGAGGTAGATTAAGGCTTATGTGTGATGCGTTTCAATGAAAGAGAGGGCTGAGTGCCTGTATTTTTGTTTTGGTTTAGGGTTTTTGTTTCTTCTTCTTGTGTCACTGCCGTGTATTGTCGTGTATTAGGTGTGAATGAGCCAGATCCCTAGGGTTGATTTTAATTTGTTTATATAGTTTGCATGGGTATTAGGGTTTGTGCAAGGTTTTGTTTTAGGAAAGAAATCAATTAATTAGGTGTATTGGTATTTGATTTTAATTATTTAGGCAAGGATATTGTATTTTTGGTGGGTAATTTTTATTAAATTGGTGATTAAATTATTTAAATTAGGAATTATTTTATTTTGATTGATTTTAATTTGGAAGTGAATTATTTAATTTAAATTTGTTTTATTTAATTTGTGAAATGATTTTATTTAATGTTTGATTTAAATTGGTATATTACTTAATTAACTTATTTAATTGGGTATATGACTTAATTAATTAATTAATTTTAATTTCAATTTAGTTATTTCATTTAATTTCAACTTGGTTATTTAATTTAATCTAATTGGTTTTAAATTGGTTTTAAATTGATTTTAGTTTGTGAATTTAATTTAAAATTTGTGACATGTGTTTTAGATGTTTTAATTCTTTTAAATTCAATTTGTGACGTGTGTTTTAAAACGGAGATCCAACAAGCGAACCCGAAGCTAATCCATCGAATAAGAATTAATCAAAATACCGGTTCCCTTCCGACGATCGTTTCCCGCAACTTCCTCGACTAAAAAAGTAGTGCCTCCAACTGAGACTCATCATCGGGTTTCACATGCAAAAATGCAATGCCTACAATTACATAAACAAATAACATGCAAAAACTAAATAACGATAATAAACAAATCAAGATAACATGAAATAAAATATGTGTCGTATACTCAAGTGGTACGTGAAGTTGTATCCCGAGTACAGATCATACTACCGTCCATTCGGAATCGGCTATGAAATTTATGTCCGGGTTTCAATCCTATATACCACAAGAGGCAACACATTTTCCATTTTATTCAAGGACCACAACATACACCATTTCACAATACATGCATTTTCTATCTATTCAAGGACCACAACACATATCATTCCACAGTATTTATGCAAATAAAATTTAATAAACAATAAAAAATACGAATGAAAATGGATGTGAAAAGTGCCATCAGGTCTAACCTTTTGCGTCGACTTTTGGAAGTGCGTTCCAAGTCCGTCGGAATGGCTAATATTCCGCAACTCTTCCGGTTCACTGGTTTAATATTTTTGCTCGCTGTTTTACTATTTAGGTCGTTGTTTTCACTCCATTTTCCTGCTATTTTCGCTATATTTTCTGGTCACTATTTTGGTGTATTTGGAGACTTTTTTGGCAGGTTTTTTAGGGGAATTTTTAGGCTGTTTTTTATGTGGTTTTGGGACAGTTTCTGGATTGTTTTCAAGGTGCAGTTTCAGTGGTCAGTGGACTATTTTAGGGGCTGATTTGCGGTGTTTTTAGGTAGTTTACTAGGCATGATTTTTGGTGTTTATAGGGGCAGATTTGGTAGGCAGTTTTCGGTGAAATAAGGGTGTAGGTCAGAGGGTATTTGAAGGTATTGGCGTGTGGGATATGTTGAGGCGTGAGGGGGCTGTTCGGTTTATGGTGCGTGAAGGCTGTTTGGGTTTATGGTGCGTGAAGGCTGTTGTTGCGAGGCTTTGAATGTGTGGTTGATGAGCTGTTTGAATCAGGGTGCATTAGCGATGTGAGAGAGAATGAGTGCAGATGCTGTGATGGTCTCTTGAGTCAGAAGACATGAGTGACTTATGAGGGAGAGAATCGTGAATGCATGGGGGATGAGGACGTTGAAGCAAACGCCATGGGCTGATTTGGCTATCTCTTTAAGGGCTGTTGGCTTGCATTTTTGTGTTTGTTGAAGCAGTTGATGGGGGCTGTTGAAGTCGTGAGGCTGAGTGTGATTGGCGTTGAATGTTGAAGGTTCGCGTGATGGGTAAAGGTTGTGCTCGTGGGGGTTGCTGCCGAGAGGTTCTTAAGGTTTATGATTCTGGTTGGGTGCGCTGTGTCGGTTGGGTTTATTATTTTTTGTGTATTTTTTTTTGGGTCAGAGGCCGTGAATTAGGGTTTATTCTTCTTGTTTGAGGTTTGTATTATTTTTTGGTTGAAGTGCCGAGAGAGAGAGGCAAGAGAGAGCTTAAAGTGGATTAAGGTTTGTTGTTTATATAGTGAGAGCAAGGGTATGTGAATTATGGTTAAGTTTTTGCATGTTTTGAAAGGAAACAAAATCAATTAATTTATGTGTGTATTTAATTTTAATTATTTAAGGCAAGACATTATGTAATTTTGGTGGGGGATTTCTTAAATTAGGGGAGTGATTTATTTAATTTTGGTATTTAGATTTAATTTTAACTTAATTTAAATTTAAATTTAATTTGTTTTAATTTAATTTAAATTGGATTTCATTTGATTGGATTTTAATTTGATTTAATTTGGATTTGATTTAGTTTAATTTCGATTTGTGACATGTGTTTTAATTATTTTTGGATTGGGCTTGGCCGAAGTGGGCTTGGTGTATATTTCAAGGGTTTTGGGCCAATGTGCTTTAAAACGGAAGTCCAACAAGTGAGCCCGAAGCTAAACAAGCGAATAAAATCTAACAAAAATATCGATTCCCTTCCGACGTCCGTTTCCCGCGACTTCATCGACTTTAAAAGGTAGTGTCTCCAAATGAGACTCATCATAGGGACTTACATGCGAAAATGCAGTGCCTACAGTCGCCTCCACTTTGATGGGACTTGTGTAGTGTGTGACAATGACAATCCTATCAAAGTTTATGCAATGCATTTTACTTACCTGGTTCGCCAGCTGCCACCTGACTTGCCTGCTGCCTCGAGCTGAGTGGATGTTGCAGTGGACTTCGATCCTAGGACGCGTCCCAATAACTGCAACCGAAAACGGGGGCCTCGACCTTGGGATGCATCCCAATACCGCTAACAAAATATGGTCCTCGACCCTGAGACGCATCCCGAAAATGATGATGCAGTGGACCTCGATCCTGTGACGCATCCCAATAGCTGCAACCGACAACGAGGGCCTCGACCCTGGGACGCATCCCAATAACGTTGACAAAATATGGGCCTCGACCCTGGGACGCATCCCGAAAATGATGATGCAATGGACCTTGATCCTGAGACGCATCCCAACAGCTGCAACCGACAACGGGGGCCTCGACCCTGAGACGCATCCCAATACCGATGACAAAATAGGCCTCGACCCTGGGACACATCCCAAAACTAAATGATGCAGGGGGCCATCGACCCTGGGTCGCATCCCAATAACTGCAACCGACAACGGGGCCTTGACCCTGGGACGCATCCCAATACCGCTGACAAAATGGGCCTCGACCCTGGGACACATCCCGAAACTGCTGATGATGTGGGTCACGACCCTGAGACGCATCCCAAAAACTGATACTGATGATGATGTAGGCCTCGGCCCTAGGACTCATCCCTGAAACTGATACTGATGTGGGCCTCAACCCTGGGACTCATCCCCGAAACTGATACTGATGCTGATGTGGGCCTCGACCCTGTGACTCATCCCCGAAATTGATACTGCCATGGGACTCATCCTTAAAACTGCTGATGATGTGGGCCACGACCATAAGACTCATCCCTAAAACTGATGCTGATGTGGGCCTCGCCCCGGGACTCATCCCCCAAATCTGATACTGACACTGATGTGAGTCTCGACCTTGGGACTCATCCCCAAATCTGATATTGATGTTGTGGGCCTCGCCCCCAAGCTGATACTGATGTGGGCCTCAACCCCAAACTGATACTGATAGTGTGGGCATAGCCCCCAATTTGATACTGATGTGGGCCTCGACCCCAAACTGATACTGCTAATGTGTCTTCATACCCGGGGTGCCATATCTGCCAAAATGATACTGATGTCTCCGTACCCGGAGTGTCATACCTGGCAAGACTGCCTGACTTGTTCATTCCCAAACTGTGTTTCCATTCTCGGAGTGCCATTCCCGGCTTGTTCATTCCTGAACTGTGTTCCATTCTTGGAGTGACATTCTCGGCTTGTTCATTCTCGAACCTTGCTCCATTCTCGGATTTCCATTCTCGGCTTGTCCATTCTCGAACCTTGATCCATTCTCGGCTTGTTCATTATCCAACCTTGCTCCATTCTCGGATTGCCATTCTCGGCTTGTCCATTCTCGAACCTTGATCCATTCTCGGATTACCATTCTCGGCTTGTTCATTCTCGAACCTTGCTCAATTCTCGGATTGCCATTCTCGGCTTGTCCATTCTCGAACCTTGCTCCATTCTCGGATTTCCATTCTCGGCTTGTCCATTCTCGAACCTTGATCCATTCTCTGATTACCATTATCGGCTTGTTCATTCTCGAACCTTGCTCCATTCTCGGCTTGTCCATTCTCGAACCTTGATCCATTCTCGGATTACCATTCTCGGCTTGTTCATTCTCGAACTCTGCTTCATTCTCGGATTTCCATTCTCGGCTAGTTCATTCTCGAACCTGCTCCATTCTCGGATTACCATCCTCGGCTTATTCATTCTCGAACCTTGCTCCATTCTCGGATTGCCATTCTCGGCTTGTCCATTCTCGAACCTTGATCCATTCTCGGATTACCATTCTCGACTTGTTCATTCTCGAACCTTGCTTTATTCTCGGCAAAACTGATACTGAACTAAAGTGGGCCTCGCCCCCAGAGCGTCATACCCGGCAAGACTGATTCTGATAAATATGTCTGCCTCGCCCCCAGAGTGCCATACCCGGCAAGACTGATTCTGATAAATATGTGAGTCTCGCCCCCAGAGTTCCATACCCGGCAAGACTGATACTAGTGATGTGATGTTTCATTTCAACATATTATACTACCTCTCATAAGATAATCCTGATAGCTAGACATATTTTCGTCCTCAACGAATGCTTTCGCGTCGAAACCTGAGAACCCTCAAAGTACTTGATACATTCAACTCTGATCCTCTGAATAAGTGATCTGAACTAGACTCCTAGTGTGTGTGTGCCAATGCTCTTTCGCAGCTTATTCCTTAAGTGAGCCAACTTGATGATTTCATTTCAGAGAATCGGATCGGTGAGTCTAACCAATCTAGATGTCTCGATCGCACTATGTGATTACTTCATCATACTCAACATGATATGGTCTTCTTCTTTTTTCTTTCGCCTCTTTCTTTTCATTCTTTCATTTCTCTTTTTTTCTTCTTTTTCTTTGACACACGTACCATTTAAGGTAGCATTTCTCCTTATGGTGGTCCTAATACTCGCCCATGGGTAGCTTCACGCTTATCGGTTATAGGCAGTCTATTTTTTCTATTTTTTCACCGCAGAGACTCTTTCTTTATTTCAAACCATATCATATATTGTAGCATACGTAAACCAGAGTAGACATCCAGGCAAACGGTCATTCACCGATCCATCATCCCTTCGACTAGTCATCTTGCCAACCACTCAGGTTTCCACTGTTGAGATCCCGTAATCAAGTGCTCGCGAGTCCAGCTGAGATCAATCCGTTCAGAGTACCGGACGAGAACACGTCTCGCACTTATCGTTTCTAAGGCTTCTCCCTACAGCAAACAATGTCATCATCGAACATATGCCTAACCATCAAAGACTTCTCTCTTTCTCACTTTTTATTTTATTTTATTTTTTCACTCACTCAATCCATGGAATTTCTTATTTTCTACTGCTGATAATATGGGCTTCGCCCCCTGAGATCAATTCCCGAAACTCATACTGATATGGGCCTCAACCCTGTGATTCCTCCCTGAAATTGATTCAGATTCATTCCTGAAACTGAAACTGATTCATTCCTGAAACTGACACTGATTCATTCCTGAAACTGACACTGATTCATTCCTGAAACTGACACTGATTCATTCTTGAAACTGATATTGATTCATTCTTGAAACTGATACTGATTCATTCCTGAAACTGTACAGTTGTTATTTCTGATTGGCTTGCCTTCGCCGCTTCCTCTTTTTCTTCTTTGAAACCTGTGAATACAAAACAAAACAAACACAAAAGAATGCAAAATATGTTACGTGTATGCATGCATGCATGAATGAATTTCTTATCCCGTTGGGTTAGGTCTTCTGCCGGTACTCTTGGTGGCTGCTCGGTCTTTTGACAAGTCTGCCATCTTCCCTAACAACAGGTATCTATGATGGCTTTCAGGACAAAATGGGGTTAGCATGATGCATGTATGCATGAGGTGCATGAGATGTATGCGATGTGTAGAATGTATAGGTCGGCCCATTATCATTTTAAAGCATTTAACCACACAATTGCGCGGTGCAAACTTGTCCCAGTTGAAAAGACCCAACATGTTTACACATTTGCGATAAAATGGCTAAACGACTTCAAATAATGAGAGACCCCAAACATAAAATGGCCCATCAGCATTTTAGAAACTTTTGGCCCACTTGTCATAGGATACGAACTCGTCCCAGTTTAAATGGCCCAACAAGCTCATACCTCATGACAAAAGATCCAAATGAATCCAAATGATAATGTTCCCAAACACAAGCATATAATGGCCCATTGGAGTTTTAGAAGCTTTTGGCCCAATCATCATAAGATATGTTCTTGTCCTAGTTTAAATGGCCCAATAAGCCCATACCTCATGACAAAAGGTCTGAATGGATCCAAAGGACCATGTTCCCAAACACAAGCACAATTAAATAATTCTTATTAGTTCTACGACTGAGGTTCACATGCGGGTTTACGGAGGTGTGAACAAAGGCTCTCACTGACGAAGGATTACATGTTGGGGTTGGTGCTCAGAGCGCCAATTCCCGGTTGTATTTCTGTTAAATACTTCTGTAAAACATTATTATTATGAATAATATATGCAGTTTCTATAATATAATCTATCTTTCTATATGGTAAAGACGTAATGACCCTAGAATGATTAGTCATGATACAGTTGCAAAAGCGTCGCAACGGACATTGAGTAGTATCATGACGTTATCATTCTCAGACAGTTCCTGGTCAAGGTTTACACTACTTGGTCAGTATAGTAAACCCGTTGAGACCGGTACATGTCGTATACTGGAATATATGATTCCAATGGTTTCTCAATGAACCATAAGTCTTGGAGACTAGTATAGACGTGTAGGTGTTTATAGCGGATAAACACTGAACGACTCACCGAAGATTCTTAATGGATGGTACACCAGCGTCAATAAGAATCTTCTTGGGTTGAGTAGCACTTGTGATTCTTAGACTTGAGATGCCATTGTGGGCACATGAGACATCTTCTACACTTAGACGGCAGTCACGTCACCGATCTATTTAGATCAGACCTCCGCCTGTTCGTTGGGTGTAGATAGATCATCAGAGTGTCCTATGTGTGTCAAGATAGGATCCGTCAGTTCTGTGTACCAGAGCATAGGTAGTCCATATGATTAGCAATCAGATAAAACCATGGGCCCGTGGTAAAGTTTAGAAGCTAGTTCTAAACATTCTTTTAGAGATTGCTAATAGAATAGTCGACTGGATAATCCCGACACAGATTTGACGTTTACATCTATATCTATGGGATTTATCCGGATACCTGTGACGGAGGAATTATACATTTGCCATGACCTCGACCTGTATGGTTCAGCGAGATTATATGTGATCGTCATAATCTACGGGTGGATAGATTATGGACACAAAATTAGATTTCGTGGCGGATATACCTGAATCTAGAGAGTCTCAATAATGAAACATACTCGTAGAGCACTAGAGCAACATTAATAAATAATATTGATTATTTATAAAGTCGTTTAAAGGTTAAACGCAAGATACGTGCTAAAGGGACTAAATAGTCATTTGCCTAATTATTGTGTATTTACATTTAATACTTGATTAATTTAAATACACATTAATTAATAGTCAAAATGAGTTATTTGACTTATATCCTAAATGAATATATGTTTTTAATATTTAATGTAAATATTATACATATATTTAATATATTTGTATTTGATTAATTAATTAATTGTTAAATGATTAAATTAATTAAAATATAAATATCTTACATTAGGATATTTAAAGTAAATGATGTTAGTTGCTTTTGTTGACTTAAATAAATATCTAATAAAGTTGTATTAAGATATTTATGCAAGTTGATAACATTAAATTTGAAATGAAATTGAAATTGAAATTACTAAACTTGTAAATCCTAAGGTGAATTTCGGCCAAGGCTTAAATGTTACAAGTATATATTGATTTTCATTTCACTTTACACTTAACCTAATACACTTTACAAAAGAAAACTACATTGAAGAAACTAAGGAAAGCTTGAGAAAAGAAAGATAAATCAAAGAAAGCTTGGAATTTTAGTAAGTTTTTCAAACTTGTTATTAGAGAGGAAAATGTTCCTTAGGTTCTAGGCTTCAACATGTGATGTTCTTAGATTATTTCTTTCTTTATTTCTTTGTGTTTTTGTTGATGGAAGTTTGATTGAAGTGTTGAGCATGTATGGTGAATGAATGTTTTGACTATTGTAGTTGTAAACTTTCTTTTAAGGTTTTGGAAACCATGTTGCTAATCTAGAGTTTTTGACCCACTCTTAAATGACCTA
Source organism: Zanthoxylum bungeanum (assembly GCA_019454045.1). NCBI lineage: Eukaryota > Viridiplantae > Streptophyta > Magnoliopsida > Sapindales > Rutaceae > Zanthoxylum > Zanthoxylum bungeanum. The sequence continues at coordinate 269,107 of SKCR01005092.1, read as the reverse complement.
GATTTGATCTTGAGTTGTTTCATTGTGTTGAGACTTGGATTGGATGGAAGAATGATGATTGAAACAATTGATTTAACTAATTTGGTCTAATTTGTCCAATTTGATGAAATTGAAAAATTAGGGTTCATAACCAATTCCAAATTTGGGGATTTTCATATATGTTGTGTATTTGGATGTGCATATGATTCATATAAAGTTTCATGTTGATTGGATTACATTTGGATGTGTTTTGAAGCATGAAATGACCAAATGGACAAAATGCACACCTTAGGTGACATTCGGCCAAATGAATAGAATTTGGGGATTTTGGTGATTTTGGTGTTTTGAACATCATAAGTTCATCTTAGAAATGATTTAGAATCATTCAAAATTGATTAGATCAATTTCGGACTAAAATGGACAAAAATACAAAGTAAGGGTATTTCGGTAAATTCACTTAAATATGATTTATTGAATTTATTTTCAAAATTTGATTATTGGAATGTTAAATAAATATGTTTATTTAATTAATCCGAGAAAAATTTTTGAAATCTGAAAATCGGATTTTCACCTCTTCCGCTGCGTTACCGGATTCACCCCCTAAAAACCCCTACAAAATGGTATCAGAGCGAGTCTGATTCTAGGCCACCTAATATGATTAGCCTTCATTGAATCCATGTTTAATCATGTTTTCTTGACTTTATGCATGCTTATTAGGATCTAAATTGGTTAGATTTAGGGTGTATGACACTTAGCGGAAAATCCCTAATTAATAAGGTTTGAATGTAATTATGTATTTGATGCATGTTATATGATCCGTCTTGTCAATACGGTTTATGAATACTTCTTTGTGACTACATCCGAGACCGTGCCTCTGCTGTGAGGGTGTAGCCGATAAAGATTTATTTATACCGGATGTATATCAGATACTAGGTAAATTCAAGTAAAAGCAGAATTCTGAACGTGCCCTACCTGTCAGGATTACGTAAGTAACTTGAGTTTATCATTGACGAGTTTAACCTTGGTACGTCTCCTTTGTGGGCCTGCCTTTGCAGCGACAATGAGAAACGGCCAGGACCAGATACTTAGGAGTCATTAGTGAATGATTGAAAAATGAGTTGTCTACCTGATGAATATACGTAGGCGAGACCGTGCCTCTGCTGTGAGCCGAAATATATTCACGAGATCCACTTTTCACTATTAGTATTTAATTTAATTATTAAATATTTGTATTCTGTTTTGGGATTACAGTATTGCATGATTTAGTGGGAGGGGCATATTAGATTAAAAATCCATGATATAGTTTATGCTTTTGATATTATATGAAAATGCTTAATTTTTGCTAACCGTTTTTCGTGATCTATATGATAGATTGGCGATGGCGGCACAATCCACAAATCAGTTTGCGCGTATGCTTGATGCGAACAAACTGAAAGGCGATGAGAACTTTGCAGACTGGGAATTGGATTTGAGGATTGTCCTCGATTCCGAAAAGTTGGGTTATGTTCTTGAGGGTCTGTTGCCCCTTGCAGTGGGTGCGGATGCTTCGGAGGAGGAACGCCAAGTTTTTGAAACTTGGAAGGATGATGACTTAATGGTTAAATCATACATCCTTAGTTCACTGTCTCCGAAACTCAAGCAACAGTACTATGGTATGCTAGATTCCTATAATATGATGACGCGATTGAGACAATCGTTTGAGAACCAAGAACAAGTGATTGTTCACAAAGTCGCCATGGAACTGTTCCATGCGCGTCTGGATGAGGGGCAGAGTAATAGCCCACATGTTCTTCAGATGATCGATTTGATCGATCAATTGAGGCAACATAATCTCATCTTGAATGAAATTCTCGGTAGGAGTGTCATTATTGGTTCACTACCAGCTTCATTTCGCCAGTTCGTGATGTACTTCAACATGCACGGGACTGTCTGTACCTACTAGGAGCTACATAGGATGTTGCTCACGACAGAATAAGACCTTAAGAAGGGAGTACCGACTTGCCCTCCTAGAACTACTTCTCTTTCGGCTTCTTCCCAAGGATGGTCCAAGGGAAATAACAAGAAAAGCAAGAAGAAGAAGAAGGCTTTTGGTCCTCAACAACAGGCGAAGATAGCAAAGCCCAAAAGGGCTTCTGAAGACAAATGCCACCACTGCGGCAAAGTCGGGCACTAGAAAAGGAACTGTCCTGATTACATTGCCCAGCTGAGGAGAGACAGAGCTTCTACATCAGGTACTTTTATTTTTCCAGTTATTGATTTATCTTTGGCTTGTGAAGCCGTTACATCCAGCTGGATTTTAGATTCTGCTTGTCCCATTCACATTTGCAATTCGTTGCAGGTGCTGAAGGAAAGTAGGAAACTGAAGCCTGGAGAGATGTAGTTGCGATTCGGGAGTGGAGACTCTTTGGATGCAGTTGCAGTGGGAGTATGCGAGATCTCATTACCGAATGGGACACTTTTTTTATATGACTGTCATTTTGTACCGGGATGTGTCGCAAATATTATATCACTTTTTGTATTGGATACATAAGGCTTTTGTATTAATATTAAGAATAGTTCTTTGTATTTATATGATAAAAATAATATTCAGATCCTTAGTTGTCCAAACCAGCATGGTCATTATACATTGCAAACTTCTAAAGATATATTAAATACTGGATTTAATAAACGTAGTTTACCTGTAATTAATAATACTGAACTTTGGCATATGAGACTTGGTCACATTGGCGTTAAACGCCTTACCCAATTGGTTAGAAATGGTTTGATATCAGATCTTACCATTGAATCATATCCAACTTGTGAATCCTGTATTCATGGTAAGATGACCAAAGCCTCATTTTCTGGTGTAGGACACCGCGCCACTAACTTACTGGAACTCGTACATTCTGATGTATGTGGTCCACTTAGTCAAACTGCTCACAGTGGTTATTCGTACTTCGTTACCTTTACCGATGATTTATCACGGTACGGTTATGTGTATTTGATGCGACATAAATCGGAAACCTTTGAAAAGATCAAAGAGTTCCGAAATGAAGTAGAAAAACAAACTGGTAAATATATTAAATGCCTTCGATCAGATCAAGGCGGCGAATATATGAGTGGTGAGTTCATGGATTATATGAAGGAGAATGAGATTCTCGCTCAATATACTCCTCCAGGTACACCACAGCACAATGATGTATCTCAAAGGAGAAATCAGACTTTATTGGATATGGTCCGATCGATGTTGAGTTTCACAGATTTGCCCTATTACTTATGGGGCTACTCTCTCTTAACAGCCGCACATCTTTTGAATAAGATTCCTTCAAAGGCTGTTCCTACGACACCGTATCAGATATGGTTCGGTAGGAGACCAAATCTTAATTATATTAAGGTTTGGGGTTGTCCTGCCTATGTCAGGGTGACTCAGCAAGATAAGCTTTCGCCTCGAGGGTAAAAGTTTAGGTTTGTTGGATATCTTTCGAATACAATGGGATATCTGTTCTATGATACCGAGCATCGAAATGTGTTCGTGGCTCGCTTCGCAAATTTTCTAGAATTAGAATTTTTGTCAGAATGTGGTAATCATAGACAGGTTGAGCTTGATGAAGTCCAACCTGAAAACAACGAACCAACAGAGGAACCTGAAGTTCAAGTAGATGAAGAACCTTCAACACACACACTCCGTAGGTCGGAAAGGGTATCTAGACCTCCTGAACGCTTGTATTTGATACAAGAAAAGAGTCTGGATGTTCTCTTAGTTGAAGAGACAGATCCTTTCACCTATAGAGAATCGATGTTGGACATCGACTCCGTGAAATGGCAAAGTGCCATGAAATCCGAGATAGACTCAATGCATGAGAATCAAGTTTGGGACTTGATTCCGCTTCCCGAAGGAATTGTTCCTATCGGTTGTAAATGGGTTTACAAGAGGAAGCGCAGGCTTGATGGTAAGGTTGAAACTTACAAGGCCCGACTGGTAGCAAAAGGTTACACGCAGCGACCTGGCGTCGACTACGATGAAACTTTTTCACCAGTAGCAATGCTTAAGTCTATTCGGATTTTGCTTTCTATAGCTGCGTATCATGACTACGAGATTTGGCAAATGGATGTAAAAACGGCTTTTCTAAATGGATTTCTTGATGAAGAAATCTATATGGAACAGCCAGAAGGTTTCGCGGCTAGCGAAACCTCGGGTATGGTATGTAAGCTTAAGAAGTCCATTTATGGACTTAAACAAGCTTCACGAAGTTGGAATCTTCGATTCGATGAGATTATTAGATCTTCTGGTTTTCGCGTTCGAGTAGCGTTTGTAAACGCGTTCGAACGAACTGAGATAGAAAACATACGTTCGTACGGCGTTCTGAAACACGTTCAAACAGGGTTACAGCAGTGACCTCCAAAATGCGGTAAACAACATGATACATGCGTGAACGGATGAATAGATGACACCTAATCAATAATAACAGGCTAAAAGGCGCGGTAAAGCATCGTGGTAAAGGATTTTAACCCCTCGACATAGAGGACATTTAATCCAACTTACTAAGCACATGCGCTAATAACATAATGCATATAAAATTAAAGACAACAATATCGGACTTTGTATACCCGATTGAACACATCTTACATTCAACCGAATATACGTCATCCGGCGCGGCGAAGCATTGTGGTAAATGATTTTAACCCCTCGAAATGGAGGACCTTTAATCCAACTTACTAAGCTCATGAGCTAATAACATAATGCATATAAAAATAAAGACAACAATATCGGACTTTGTATACCCGATTGAACACATCTTACATTCAACCGAATATACGTCATTTGGCGCAGCGAAGCATCATGGTAAATGATTTTAACCCCTCGAAATGGAGGACATTTAATCCAACTTACTAAGCTCATGCGCTAATAACATAATTACATAAACAAATAACATGCAGAAACTAAATAACGATAATAAACAAATCAAGATAACATGAAATAAAATATGTGTCGTATACTCAAGTGGTACGTGGAGTTGTATCCTGAGTACAGATCATACTACCGTCCATTCGGAATCGGCTATGAAATTTATGTCCGGGTTTCCATCCTATATACCACAAAAGGCAACACATTTTCCGTTTTATTCAAGGGCCACAACATACACCATTTCACAATACATGCATTTTCTATCTATTCAAGGGCCACAACACATATCATTCCACAGTATTCATGCAAATAAAATTTGATAAACAATAAAAAATACGAATGAAAATGGATGTGAAAAGTGCCATCGGGTCTATCCTTTTGCGTCGAGTTTTGGAAGTGCGTTACAAGTCCGTCGGAAGGGCTAATACTCTGCAACTCTTCCGGTTCACTGGTTCAATATTTTTGCTCACTGTTTTTCTGTTTAGGCCGCTGTTTTCACTCCGTTTTGCTGTTGTTTTCGCTATATTTTCTGGTCATTATTTTGGTGTATTTGGAGACTGTTTTGGCGGGGTTTTTAGGGAAATTATATGCAATTTTTTTATGTGGTTTTGGGATAGTTTATAGACTGTTTTCAGGGTGCAATTTCGGTGGTCATGGGACTGTTTTAGGGGCTGATTTGCGGTATTTTTAGGCAGTTTACTGGGCATGATTTTTGGTGTTTACAAGGGCTGATTTGGTAGGCAGTTTTCGGTGAAATATGGGTGTAGGTCAGGGGGTATTTGAAGGTATTGACGTGTGAAGGTATTGGCGTGTGGGATATGCTGAGGCGTGAGGGGGTTGTTCGATTTATTGTGCGTGAAGGCTGTTTTGGTTTATGGTGTGTGAAGGCTGTTGTTGTGAGGCTTTGAATGTGTGGTTGATAAGCTGTTTGAATCAGGGTGCATTAGCGATATGGGAGAGAATGAGTGCAGGTGATGTGATGGTCTCTTGAGTCTGAAGACGTGAGTGACTTATGAGGGAGAGAATCATGAATGCATGGGGGATGAGGACGTTGTAGTAAACGTCAGAGGCTGATTTGGCTATCTCTTTAAGGCTGTTGGCTTGCATTTTTGTGTTTGTTGAAGCGGTTGAGGGGGGGCTGTTGAAGTCGTGAGGCTGAGTGTGATTGGCGTTGAATGTTGAAGGTTCGCGTGAGGGGTAAAGGTTGTGCTCGTGGGGGTTGTTGCCGAGAGGTTCTTAAGGTTTGTGATTCTGGTTGGGTGAGCTGTGTCGGTTGGGTTTATTATTTTTGTGTGTGTTTTTTTTTTGGGTCAGAGGCCGTGAATTATGGTTTATTTTTCTTGTTTGAGGTTTGTATTATTTTGTGGTTGAAGTGCCGGGAGAGAGAGGCAAGAGAGAGCTTGAAGAGGAATAAGGTTTGTTGTTTATATAGTAAGAGCAATGGTATGAGAATTATGGTTAAGTTTGTGCATGTTTTGAAATGAAACAAAATCAATTAATTTATGTGTGTATTTAATTTTAATTATTTAAGGCAAGATATTATGTAATTTTGGTGGGGGATTTCTTAAATTAAGGGAGTGATTTATTTAATTTTGGTATTTAGATTTAATTTTAACTTAATTTAAATTTAAATTTAATTTGTTTTAATTTAATTTAAATTGGATTTTAATTTGATTGGATTTTAATTTGATTTAATTTGGATTTGATTTAGTTTAATTTCGATTTGTGACATGTGTTTTAATTATTTTTGGATTGGGCTTGGGTGAAGTGGGCTTGGTGTATATTTCAAGGGTTTTGGGCCAATGTGCTTTAAAACGGAGGTCCAACAAGCGAGCCTGAAGCTAAACAAACGAATAAAATCTAACAAAAATACCGATTCCCTTCCGACGTTTGTTTCCCGCGACTTCCTCGACTTTAAAAGGTAGTGTCTCCAAATGAGACTCATCATATGGACTTACATGCAAAAATGCAGTGCCTACAGTCGCCCCACTTTGATGGGATTTGTGCAGTGTGTGACAATGACAATCCTATCAAAATTTATGCAATGCATTTTACTTACCAGGCCCGCCAAAATTAATTTATTTCAACAAATTGCATGAGTTGTCTCACTGCTAGCGCTAAATATTAATTTATTATTTTGTTAAATTATTATTTTATTAAAATATTAAATGTTAATAAATTATTAATTATTGATTAATTGTATTTACTATTTATAGATTAAGTGTTGATTAATTATTACTTTATCAATTTATTAAATAATTATTACTTACTAAATATTAATTTATTAATTTATTAAAAATATTAAATGTTAATAAATTATTAATTATTAATTATTGATTAATTATATTTATTAAACATTATCTTATTATTAATTATTGATTAGTTTTATTGCTATTTATAAATTAGGTGTTAATTAATTATTTCTTACTTACTTAATTAATTATTAACGTATTAAATTACTAAATATTAATTTATTCTTTTGTTAAATTATCATTTTATTATAATACTAAATGTTAATAAATTATTAATTAATTGTATTTATTATTTATAAATTGGTATTAATTAATCATTACTTTATTAATTAATTATTACTTACTAAATATTAATTTATTAAATTATTATTTTATTACAAAAATTAAATATAGTTTTATTATTAATTATTGATTAATTGTATTTATTATTTATAAATTAATTATTAATTAATTATTTTATTAATTACTAAATATTAATCTATTTTTTTATTAAATTATTATTTTATTAAAATATTAAATATTATTTTTTATAATTGATTAATTTTATTTAATATTTATAAATTATGTGTTAATTAATTAATTAATGTATTAAATTACTAATTACTAAATTATTATTTTATTATTAAGTATTGATTTCTTTTCTTTATTATTTATAAATTAGGTATTATTAATTATTAATTAATTCATTACTAATGTATTAAGTTATTAAAAATTAATTTATTAAAATATTATTTTTATTATTAAGTATTGAGTAATTATTAATATATTTTATTTATTATTTATAAATTAATATTAATTATTCAATAATTTATTAAGGATAAACTTGTAATTTCTCATCAACAAAGAGAATGAAAATCTCATTCCGATGGGAGTGATGGAAGATGATGGGAAGAAGTGTGACAAAAAAGGGTGTAGAGTCATTGAAAATGAGCCGTCAAAATTGGGAGTTGGGGATTAAATATAATTTAAAAATAACATTATATGTGATTAAATAATAATTAACCTTAACAAATGTATATTTAACAAATTCATTAACTAATAAATGTGATACAATGAAACATATTATATTAAATAGAATATATTTGTGGTTAAATAAATATGTAATTATATATAACTTAAATAATATAGGAGCTAATATGATTAGGAAAAAAAAGGAGATAACTTTAAAAAAGAAGTGTTTTAAAGTTGAAGCAGACCATTTTTTTTAACAATAGAGTTGAATTTTGGGGAAAAAAATGTTTTCAATTTCTGAAAAAAGAAAAAGAAAAAGAAAACTTCCGTAAAGAACCAAAAAAAATAAAATAATAAAATCGGCTCGACCGGTTAGGGTTTTTGTCAAAAACCGGTTGGACCGGAAAATGTAATCTGTTAGGGTAGTTTTTTAGGAACATTACATTGATATATAAAGCAGAAGCAATCTCAGTAACCGGCTTGGGGCATAAAAGAAGAAACATAGCCGTAGAAGAGGGCACGTTAATCTTCAAGACAGGTAAATCACAGATCTAACCAAAACCCTAACCCTAGTTTCTATGTAGCCTTTCGATTATTTACCGTCTTCTACTTTTCATTTTGCTTTAATACTTAACTCGATTTTATTTCCCTTCATTTCGTATTTCTTACGGATCTAGATTTGGTATTGAACTGAGCTTTGTAACGATTTTTAAAAAATAAAACAAAAAATCGGCTCGACCGGTCAGGGTTTGTGTAAAAAACCAGATGGACCGGATAAAGGAGTCGGTTAGGGTAGTTTTAGAAGAGCAGTGAGTTGGTATATAAAGCAGAAGAAATTCCAGTTACCGGCTTGGGGCATAAAAAGGAAGAAACGTAGCCGCAGAAGAGGGCACTCTTATCTTCAAGACAGGTAAATGTAGCTCACAGATCTAACCAAAACCCTAACCCTAGTTTCTGTTTAACCTTTCGATTTTTTACCGTCTTCTACTTTTCATTTTGCTTTAATACTTAACTCGATTTTATTTCCCTTCATTTCGTATTTCTTACGGATCTAGATTTGGTATTGAACTGAGCTTTGTAACGATTTTTAAAAAATAAAAAATAAATTATGAGCGATAGTTATTGCAACTTAATCTTAAACATGCTTTACTATAAAAAGTACTTATTAAAAAGCTTGACATAGCAGCTAAGCTTGATCCAAATTCATTTCGTACTCGATTATATATGTCGTTTTGTCTTAAATTTGAATGTTTTATGCTTACTTTTGTATTAATAATTTGGAAATTGTGTTCAGTGAAGAAAGATGGATCGGTACCAGAGAGTGGAGAAGCCAAAAGCAGAGATACCAATTGATGAGAATGAAATTCGGATTACGAGTCAAGGGAGGATGCGCAGCTATATCACTTATGCTATGACTCTGCTTCAGGTTTTTTTTTTTTCTAAAAAAAAATAAAATAAAAAATAAAATAAAATTTCCGTTTTTGAATTTTTGGGAATTAGTGCTTGTGGAGCACATGACTATAGAAACCTTAGAAGTGATTAATTTTGTGGGTTACATTGAGAACAGCCATGAAAAATAAAATGGTGATTCAGTTTTATTCATCGTGCCCTTCTCTCTTTAGTTGTCTCTATATTTTATTCTTTTTTTAGCTTCTCATTGGTATAATTTTTGGTGATATTCTTTTACAGAAGAAAGTAACTGTGTCATTTGTGCATGGGATCTTTATACTTTATTTCTCTTTTTCATACGTATTTATTTGCAGGAAAAAGGTTCAAATGAGATCGTATTCAAGGCAATGGGAAGAGCTATCAACAAGACTGTAACCATAGTGGAGCTGATAAAAGTAATCAGTTTATTCTTTACTCATTTGCCTATCAGTTGTTGGCCTGGCCATATAGGTGGGTTTATTAGTGATTGTGTGGGGCTGAAAATTTAAACCTTGTACTCTATTGCAGAGAAGAATTGTGGACCTTCATCAGAATACAGTTATTCGATCCACGGACATAACTGATATGTGGGAGCCTTTGGAAGAAGGACTTCTTCCGTAAGAGCAGTCTTAACTTTATTCCAACGCCAATTTATGAATCTATTTCTGCTGTGTCTTATCTATATATATTTTCCTTTTGTTGTTGTAGTTTGGAAACCACAAGGCATGTATCAATGATTACAATCACTCTTTCAAAGAAGGAACTGGATACGTCTTCTGTTGGGTAAGTTTGAATTGGTTACTTTTGTTTCTGTAGCTTCTGAACTAGTATTCTCATGGGATCTTATTGCATGCACCAGATGCTTTATTTCTGTTGGGCTCTTTGGGTTTTGACTGCTTTGCATTTGAGTGCTTCTCAAGCTTGAAACTGTATCAAACTACATCAACTATCAGACAAGTTTTCTTAATCTGTCCTATGTTACGAGTATAGCTCATAGTTCAGTGAGGTCTCCTGTCTGTCAAAATTTTTAAGCTGGGCATCGTGGTTCAATCGTTGCTTTTGAATCCATGCTATAGTTTTGAGTGACTATTTTGTTCGTTATGGCAAAATTACTTTACTGAACCTGATATCTTATTAGATATTCATAGATTTTAGTCATATCAATCACTTCCATTGGAACCTTGGGAATTTCAACATGTTTAAATTATACTTTTTTAGACTGGATCTTGATCAAATTATAGGTTGGGGACAATTGTTTTGAAGCCTCTGAAATTGATGGTAATTGTTTTAGACATGTTCCTGACTCTGTATGAACCCCCAGGGAGGCACTGCTATTTAATTTCACTCATGGAGGGTTTTTATCACTCATGAATAACTCCTACTTTCAGGTATCAGCCTCCACTGCCTGCTGAACAAGTTAAGCCATCTGTCGAGTTTGATTACGATAGAGGTATACCCATGTCCAGTGATTGATTGACTAACTACTGCTCTCAAGTATCTATATTTGCATTTGTTAAGTTTTCCTTTGTGTCATAGAGGGCTCGCCTAATGGACCGCGTAGGGGTCGGGGTGGTAGAGGAAGGTCAAGAGGAAGAGGTATGTTTTCTTTGGAATTTGATTCAGTGTTACTTCTGAATTTCTATGGCATGCATATTCACTAGCACAGCTGGAGACAATTTACAGAAGCATTTATTCCTAGTGCATTTAATAGGGCTCATTCGTCTTTGATGTTCTCTCTTGCATTCTTTACTTAAAATGGCTTGTATTGTATTTGAAGGAATAATATAATCAGTTGTTGAACCTTGTTACATGGCTACTGTACAAATGATTTGTAATACTGTGATGATTTCTGAGGGAAACTTTGTGTTTTGTTAGTGAACAAGTTGGCCATTGCTTCAGATATTAAATCAGGATTGAGGTGTGGCAATTAATTGCCCACATTCGCCCGCCCTTGCCCAAATGTCATTTCTGAGTTGCCATTTCTACCACTGATGACGGTTGCATTGATTTGCAGGTAATGGTTTTGTGTCTGCTGATTACGAGGATGGAGGTTGGGACCGCAATAATCGGGGCTATCCTAGAGGTCAGGGCCGTGGGAGAGGACGTAGTTTCCGTGGCCGTGGGAGAGGAGGATATAATGGACCTCATTTTGATGCAAAGCAGGATGGAGGCTACAATTATGAAGCACCTCCTCAGGGCAGTGGTAGGGCATTTCCCCTTGCTGTATATATCATTCTTCCTGGCCCAAATGTCATTTCTTTAAAAAAGACTATTTTCTATTTTTGCTGAGATTATAGTTTTCCAATTATTTTATCTTCAAACTTTGGCCCCCATATTTGAGTTTCTATGTCTACCACTGATGACGGCTGCATTGATTTGCAGGTAACGGTTTTGTGTCTGCTGATTACGAGGATGGAGGTTGGGACCGCAATAATCGGGGCTATCCTAGAGGTCAGGGTCGAGGGACAGGACGTAGTTTCCGCGGCCGTGGGAGAGGAGGATATAATGGACCTCATTATGATGCAAAGCAGGATGGAGACTACTATTATGAGGCACCTCCTCGGGGCAGTGGTAGGGCATTTCCTCCCTTGCTGCATATATCATTCTTTTGAAATTCAAGTTCCATGAACTTGCAGGTTCAAATTGTATTCTAGTCGTTGTTATTTCTCAACATGGAAGTGAGTTTGTTTAGGAGCTCAATGCACCGCTTGGAACATTTATGCTTACTAGTGTCATAGTGACACAAAATTAGTAAAGAAACCGGAGGCTTAGAAAAACTAGAAGGACTAAAGTTGGTTCCACTTGATGTGACCAAACTGTCCTGGTTTTTACTTTCTTTGCCATCTTATTTCCTCTTTGGCTGATTGGTTGAGGAGGAATCATGAGCTACTCATACATCTGCTGAAATATTGCTACTCTTGTAGGTCGTGGTGGCCGTGGAAGGGGAAACCGTGGAAGGGGTCGTGGCAATAGAACATATGGGCCGATCCAGGCAGCTGCATGAGACTGGGTGGATCTTCTTTGAATGCGATGTGATGCGAGTGTATTGTTGCCTTATCTATGTTATGTCTAAATTTCTTTTCCCAATTTCTTCTAATATTTATAGGTCCCCAAATATCTGTGTTTTAACTTCAGGGTATTAATTTGTAGATTTAGGTTTGAGACTTGATATGTTTGTACTTTGTACAGTTTCTAACTTTTTTTGTCTTTGATTGTGTCGGTGCATTCTTTGATTTTTGACGTCAGTTTTTACTTCCATTTTAGAGTGCTCGTCACTTGCCTTTCCACAGATTTTGGTTAGGATTCACAAGAATCACAACATGATATTGAAAACAATTGAATTGTTAAAAAACGTATGAAAAAAAAATACAAGTGTCATTGCTATATACAAGCGGTATAGCAATGACACTCGTGAATGGACGTATCACGGCATCCGAAAATGCATTCTCTTTTAAATAGATTAATTATTAAAAAAAACTAATTTATAACACGTGACATTATTGTATTGGACAAATCCGATACAATAATGTATCAGTTCCAAATCCGATTCCGGTTCCACTTTAGTGTGGAACCGGAATCGAACCGCCGGCCGGGTCTACTTCCAAGCAACAATGGTGGCTGGTGCAATCCTCCTCGCAAGCACTTTGACATGGCTTATCCCACTCGGCAAAATATTGGCATTTACAGATGCAGGATCGTGCCCGTTGCGTTTTGTACCAAATGTAATATCGCGAGAGATTTTACCAGTTGAACTAACTAATACCCGATACTATTTTGTCTACGATGTTTTGGTGTTTTTATGGAGCAGGATGCCATGCAAGAAGGCTGGTTGGAGTTAGATTCACAGTTAATGGGAAAAATATTATTTTGAGCTTGTGTTTATTTCAAATGTGGCTGGAGCCGGATCAATAAAATCTGCATACAAGAACAAATTGGTTGGCAATGTCTAGAAATTGGGAGAGATAATTGACAATCAAATGCTTATCTCATTAATGGCCAATCACTATCATTCAAAGTGGACTGTTACTGATGGTGAGAAAAGATTTTTTTTCCAAACTTTGTGCCACCAAATTGGCATTTTTGGCCAATCATTCGCAAGCAGAATCCAATTCTAGTTGGGTTAAAAGAGGCTTCAGGGTTCGTGGTTTCAATTGGCTGAGACGTTTGCTTGTTACTTCACTGAAGCAGCCCGCCAGATTTTAATGATTTTTCTGATGACCAGAACGGTAAATGTCAAATTTCAGGTGATAGAAATTGGAATGCGATATGATTTGTGGATGCTGAAATTATTTATATCATTTTACCCGAAATTTGGCGCGAAAAAAAAAAAAAAAACCAAAGACTTTTAAAATATATCAATTTCTATCCAAAATTTACAGTATATTAATTAATGATAGAAAAATGATAATTTCATTAAAATGGCGGTGGAAATTGATATATATCGAATGAAAATTAATACACAACTAATAGTTTCAAGTGAAAATTAATATATAATTAATAGTTTAGATTAAATTAATATACTTTAAAAGCTTTGGGTCTGACAAACCTTTAGCTACTCTATGTCTATCATCTTTTTAGAAGTCAACCATAAAAGAAAGTATTATACTTCAGAGTAATTCTAAAAAATTCTTCAAAATATTATTTTATTGTTTAAATGATGAGTCACATCGTCAAAATTTATGACATTCTTTAAATTGAATTTTTATTATTACTTTTCAATATTAAAGAACAAGTTATCTCTCTTTAAATGAGATTCTTCAAACTCTTATTAATATGAAAACGCTAAACACTCAATTAATGAGTCAAAATATTGTAGTTGGCCAGCCTTTGAGTGATATCTAAATCTCAACATAACCCCTACAACTTTGCTTGTCTTAATCACCCTAGTATCAAAGATAATATTGATATAATATATATATCATAGTGGCTAAAATTTGCATATGCATGAACAATTACTACTAGATCATATCTAAATCTAACAGAATTTCAAGTTATGTTATCTCTACTTGCAAGCTGTTGATGGTTGTTTTTCGTTTTAGAGGTAATTTGAGAAAATCACTATTCGAACAAATCTCTCTCAACTGTGAGTTTGTTTAGTTTAGTGGAAACAAAAGGCAAACTTAACAGACAAATAGGAAATCACGCAGACAAAACAAATGACTTAACGTGGTTCAGTAGAATGGATCCAACTTACGTCCACGGGCACAAGAAAAATGAAATCTTTATTACCACCTCAGGTCCGACCGACCTCTTTTTTTCTCTCTAACTCATAACTCTTTTATCTCTTTTACAAGTGAAGAAACAACTATCTCTTACTAAAAAATAATTGACCAACCAACCTTTTACAATGAACCTTCAACCCCTTTATATACTAGGTTCATTTCCACTGTTACACTAACTCGTGACGTCAGCCACGCGGACCTGCCATCGCTGCGCAGGCTCTCTTCCGCAACCACTTTGCAAGAAGTAACTCTGTCATCTGACACCTCATTAAACCATGCCCACTTTTGGTAACTGCTACACGCCATGCCGCAGTTCCAGCCTGTACTCTAACGGCTCCCACGTGATTGCGTGTGTCAGTCAATAAGCCAGCAACTCTGTTCCGTCCCATCAGCCAGTGGTAGGGGTGGCAAAACGAATCAACGAATCGAATTTGTATGGAATCCTAAACGAATCGAATCAAAATTTGATGGATTCGTATTCGATTTGTTTATTAAACGAATCCTAATATCAGGATTCGTATTCGATTCGTTTATTAAACGAATTAAATACGAATATTCGTTTAGTCATGATATTATTCAATAACAAAATTTACCATAATTATTTACATTAATTTTTCATAAATATATACATATGAAATATGTAATTAATATATTTACTAAAAATATCTCATCAAATATCGACAATATTATTTTTTCTATGGTAATTAGTCATAATTTGTCGAATCTTAATTGAAAAATAACAATAACTAGTGAAAGAAAATAACAAAATGAATTCTAAACAAATCAATGAACTTAATTTCGAATTCGATTCGTTTAATAAACGAATCGAATTGACCCATTTATTAAACGAATCCATTTTTTCAAACCCGTATTCGCTTTAAAGCGAATCGAATCGAACTAATAAACAAATCTTAACCCAAATTGGCACCTCTAGCCGCTGGCCTACTTCTATCCCATCAATCTTTGGTAAACTCAAACTTCCGTTTAGGGCTTACGTTGCCCATCTAAGAACACAATGTTACAACCCGACTCGTATCCTCGGGTCGGGAAATTGAGATGATTGACTGCAAATTGAAATGATCGACCAGTCCCACCAGACCGAGTCGGTGCTGAGACTTTCACTCCCTTCATCTTCCTTGAACATATTTCGACCTCAGGTCGGGTATCAAGTGCAAACTAATTCCGATCTTCTCGTCGGGCCGGATGCCTATACCCCTTGGGCCTGGACCCCTCTGTCAGACCTCTTATCTTCACAATGACCTTATGCTTTTATCTTTTAAGTGTAAAACTCACTTTCCCCCTCTTCAGACTTCGAAGTTCCATGGGCTGAAAACCACCCTCAACAGAAGCCATTTGAAGATAGGACTAGAGGAGCAAATTTATTTTGATAAGGGACGAATTGAGATATCTTAAATTTTAAGGGTTTTAAGTGAAATTTTAAAATAAGGTTTATATTGATAAAAGATTAAAAAACATATAAGTCACATTATACATTTAAAAATTGAATTTTCTTTAGATTTTGAGTCTAATTTTGAGCTAATTTTTGAGATCAAACCAACCATCTGTATCGACTATTCCAAGACCACCTCTGTTCATTGGTTTGTTAATTAACTAACCATATTTTTTAATCCAAGATTTGATTACGCAATCGTGCCTTTATTTGTTCAACACCATCCACCCAATAAATTCTTTCAAGAGCTGTAGTAGGGTCATGCTTATACTGTAAAGAAACACTTTGCTTAATCTGTAATCAGACTTTCATAAAAGAAATTAGGGTTCAATTAAAAAGATCATTAAAGGCTTTTTCTTCGAAACTCTAAAAGGTGTAAATTATTTTGTGTTAGCATCACTTTAAGAAAGAAGAATAAAAAATTAACCGTGACATATGAGTTTTATTCTTATAAGCAGGCGGAAGCGGCTTTGAGTTATCCTAAATTTTGAGGGGTCTTAAGCAAGTTTTTAAAATGGATTTTTACCGATAAATAATAAAAATTATATTCTTAAAAATTAAAATTTTGTTAGATTTGAAACTCTAATTTTACATAAAATTTTAGGACCTCAATCAACAGTTTATATCGGCTCTCTCTAGAACCATCTCCGTGAGCAAATATTTATTTATCATCAAATTTGCTAACAACGATTATCCTCAATAACAACTCCAAGTTCCCTGTCAATTGCTTTTTCCTATAAATAAATTTCCATAACTCGTGTGTTTTCACAGATAATTAAGAAACAAAAACTCATCAAGCAAGTTTCAAAAGCTAGCTTCAACTATGGCAGCCATTATAGCTCTGTTATTTGCCCTTTTAATGCTTCAAATTTCTTCTCCAATAAGTGCACTTAACGAAAACTTGAGACCGCAGTCACCATTGCTGTAAAGAAAGCAATGAAGAACGACAAAACAGTTCCAGCTGCTCTACTCAGTTTATTATATTTTCTAAATAAGAATAATATTTTCTATTCATATTTACTTGAGTAAAATCTCTTAGATTGTTTAACATTTTTTATTATAAATGAATAATTTTTAGAGAATCTTATTTTGAAATTTTTTATTTTCTAACCATGTGAAATATCAATATTATATTTCCCGGTTAATTTTCAATTAGTCTACGATTATTTTTTATTAATCACAAATCACTTAAATTTAATCTGCCCTTTATACCAACCATAAGTATAAAGATGGCAGAATTTTCAAATGCCAGCTCCCATCTTTAACATCTCTCAGCATCAACAAAGCTTCTCCCAAAGAGGACTTTCCATGGCTGATCTTGTAGCGCTCTCAGGTAAAAACATTACGTTTATAATTCTTGTTTGGGTATACGCTTATCATTGTTGTATTTATAAATATTTGACTCCTGATTTGATGTATAAGACCATATTTTTGAATTCTCATAAATCCTGCCGCCAAATCATCCCAACAGAATCCACAATTTTAGTACATCTATTGACATTGACCCATCATTTGCAGGGCTGGTGCCACAATAGATTCATCAACAATAGAGTTTGATAATGCATATTACAAGCTGCTGCTTCTGGGGAAGAACATTTTCTCTTCAGATCAAGCTCTGGTTACTTCTTCTAAAACTAAAGCAGTGGTTTCCAATGAAGCTTTTGATCAAAAGGCCTTTGTGAAGTCCATGATCAAGATGAGTAGCATTACAGTGGTCCATTACCATTACCATTTCCATTCAAGTGAATGGTGAGGGCTTTTTAGAATAATTATTTATTCAAGGTTGCCCAAGAATCAATACAGCGATAAATAATTTATTTTTCCCTTTTGTTTTGTTAAAAAAATTACCTTGTTCTCTCTTATCTTCTCTTGAAGACTTAAAGTAAAATTAAACTCATCAAACATTTCAAAAATGGATTTAAAGGGGTAAGAAAAAGGGAACAATCTAATTAATGTAATGATAAATAACAAAAAAAGAAAAAAAAAACTGCCCCAAAGGGTGTGATTTTATAACAAAAATTTAGGATTTGATTGTATTTCAATATTTCCAAAAAAAAAATAAAAATCCAAGACTAATAGCTTACTAGGCTTGTGATCTATGATCCGACATCGTTTTCGTCATTTGCACTTAGGGGTGTTTAGTTTTCCGTATCAACTTGCGACCCGACCTGATCTGTTCGAGTTTAAAAAAATATATTTTTGGATTAACTCGACCCGATTTTACCGGTCGGGTCACGAATTTGGCAATCAAATCCAACCCTCAAACAATAGATTTTTATTATTTTTCTAAAATTTTTATTATATTTTAAAAATTTACTTGTTTATTATTTTTATTATCTTGGAATTTTATATCTATTACAAGTCTCAGAACATAAAATATTTAATATTTATGTCTCAAAATGATTAATATATAAAAAAATTCTTTTTTTTTTTTTGACAACCCAACCCATAAAAGTTTACATTCTCAAATTTCAAATTCGGATTTATTGACCCACATAACCCAATCCGATCGAATTTAGCAAAATTTAAA
The DNA here is from genome assembly GCA_019454045.1 of Zanthoxylum bungeanum. Classification (NCBI taxonomy): domain Eukaryota; kingdom Viridiplantae; phylum Streptophyta; class Magnoliopsida; order Sapindales; family Rutaceae; genus Zanthoxylum; species Zanthoxylum bungeanum. The sequence goes on along the minus strand of SKCR01005092.1, from coordinate 250,410 downwards.
AAACTACCCTTGACCCCCCTATTTCTATTTGCACTGAAGAACGACTGAGAATAGAAAGCCGCCTTGTTGAAATTTTTGTACGGACTGGCAAAACTTTGATAGAGAGTGATTATATATCTCCCGTTAGGTTTCAATGACCGATCACGGCGTGAATGAAACAAACAATTCAGAAACTGAAGAAACACAAAATCAAGTGCGAGAAAAAGAAACACAAGATGATGAAGAAGAAGAGGAGTTGCGTAAACTCCTGCTCCCTAATGTACACGATCTTCCACTATCTCCTCCCTCCGCCGTTGATTCCAATTTCGTCGCCTACTTCGCTCCAGGTTCCTTACTTTATTTACCAGCGTCAATTACTTTATACACCCCAATAATATCTAAAACCCTAATTAACTGAACAATTAATTAATTTTTGTTTTTTATTTTTTATTTTGATAGATTTTATGAAACCGGGACATGATCAATACGTTTACCGCCATGCAAATGGGTGAGATTTTTCGTCTTAATTAAATGCTGAATTGTGAAAGTTTTGATTTTTTTTTTTTATTGTCTAATTTCTGGTTATTCGTTGGTTGTATGAAGTTTGTGTGTTATTGGATTGGCTCCTACACACGTGGCTTTTAAGGATGAAGGTGGAATCATGGCCGTTGATTTCAATGTTGGAAAGTCTGATCGAAGTGGCTTTAAGGTTACTGGAAAGCGAAAGAAGGTATTTTTAGAATTTTTCATTCTGTAGATTTGCATTTTAATTTGTAAACCAGGGGGGTTAAAGAGTTAGTTCAATGTATTTTACTATTTTTCTATGCAGAATGCACAACACTTTGAGTCAAACACGGCTTTATGTAAAGTATGCACCAATAAGGAATCTTATATTGTGAGGTAAAATTACTTGTGTTGCTTTCTTCTGATTTTTGAGGTACTTGAATGTTTTTACTTCTGTTGTTTTAGTTTTGAAAATAAATGACTTTTCTCAGGTGCTGCGTTAAAGGCTCTCTGTTGGAAGTGAATGATAGATTGATCAAACAGCCAGGATTGCTTAATTCATCGGTGAGAATAACTGAGTAGTTAATGATGTGAATGCTAATTGTTAGATTAGACTATGTAAAAATTGCGTACATGGTAAATGTGTTAATTATTGTATGCAATATTATCATGTTTTTGACGTCGCAACCTCTTTCTTTTTTATCTTCATATTCGTCATTATCTTTTTATTACTTGTTACTTTGTTAGTTCATAAGCCATCCTTTTATTTTCTTCTCTTTTTTGTACAATGTGGACAAAATTGCCAAACTGAGCAGCCACCAGCATAGAAGAATCCAAAAGTAATTATTACTTGACATGTTATTAGGTGTTAGTTCATAAGCCATTCATTAAAATGTTGGGTGGGCAGTTGACCTTTTCCGCTATCTTTTCCTTTTCACAAGCTGGTATACGATGCCGTCAAGCATAACAGAATGAGCATGTGAACTTCATGAGGTGAAGAAAACAATCTTATGTTTGGCCACTTGACTGGTTCTGTTATTGAGGTCAAATGAGCGTTGATTGAAAATTGTGGAGTTCAGAAGAGCCAAGTTTTTCTATATTCTGACGACACAAATCCTTCTGCCATCATTGGACGAGAGTTGGCACAAGCATTTAATTGATGTGTATGTTGTCAGCTAGAAATGCCATCATTGACTTTTGTTATTTTTTTGTTGTCAGTTACTTGATAGCGTCAACTCCCTGCTGAACTTTGGGGTTGGAACTGATTAACTCTATAGATGAGTTCTTTAAACACCTAAAATTCCTCTTAAATGATCACACCTTCAGTACTTTAACATGTATTTATTTAGTTTTTGATTGCCTTAAATAGATAAGTTTGTATTGCTGCTTTATTGCAGCATGGACAAGCTGTCAGCAATTCCTATTCACTTGTGAGTATCTTGACTAAATTGCAGGCAGATAGAGAAGGATACATTGCGATCATCATGCCAAAACCGGCAGATTGGCTCAAGATCAAGAATTCATTATTTGGCCTTGAAGAATACAAGAGAATGAGAGAAGAATGCTAAATTATTTGAAGCTTCTGCCTCAAAACACTGTGCATTAGACTCCCCCCAACATCAGTTATCACAATATCAAAATCATCCAAGGGTGTTATTACAGTACTCTTCGCGGTAATTCTTCGATATACTTTGCCAAGTTGACCTGTCAATTTTTGAAATGCCTGATGATATTTATATATGGGGGAGGATGAATTGTAACATTTCATCTATATGCTACTAAATTGTCATGTCAATTTTTTCCTGCCATGATTGGAATAATATTGTCAAATATGACTCAAGTTTCTTTAATCACATATCCTGCATGCAAATCAATAGTACTCGATTCTTACATAATCATAAAATAGATATACCATCGGTATAAGCCATGTTTCAGTAATCATGATTTCTTATCTTTAGGCACCATTATCTCTTGTAGAACAAGTCTTCTAGATCTGTTGATAGTAAGGAAACACAAGTAAATATGATCTTCAAGCTCCTTCAACTGCTCCAGAAAGCTAGAATCATGCATATGAAATTCCTTCAGAACCTCCTTCAATACTTCAGATTTCCCACTCCTTACACACATCTTAGCAACATCTATTCGATGTTCTACTTCGTCATGTAATCTCGTCACCATCCTACTAATCATGTCGAAATCATTGATCAATATGTAAGCCCCTCTCGCCGCAACATCAAGCTGTGCAGCGAATTTTTCAAGCAGGCTTGTCCTGGAAACACGATTAATAACCAGGTTCAATTTTCTCTTGAATAAGACTAAACAGGGAGCCATTAGCGCTGGTGCTGCCACACTACCAACCATGCTATGGAGTACAAAGACCAACAATGCTATCAACAATGCAGTTTGAGAAATTACAAGACTATATGCCCCCAGCTTCTTTGAAAGTTTTTTAAACTTTGCTTGCCTTCTAATCTTCTTGCCTTTCAATGTCAAACTACTGAATAACAACATGTTTGTATGATGATATTCGCGGAATTGCACCGTGCTAATGATTGATAACGGGTTCTGTAATGACGCAAATGCAGCTAGATGTTTGAATATAGCGCGGAAATCTTGCACGTTTTCGCTTAGCTTGATCACCCTTTGGATTCTTCGGTAACTAGCACGAGTTTGATGGACACTTCTGAGAAGTAATTCACAGATATTGTAACTCTCTACGCTGGTTTCGAAGTAATCGACTAGTAGGTGATGGAAATGGAAGCTCTCTATCATTTTCATTAGGGTTTCTTGCTGCGGTTCCAAAAGATAGTCCGAGAGATGTACATAGAAAGAAATTCCCATCTGCCCCTGAGCTTTACTCCACATTTCAACATAGGATTTGGTTCTGAAAGCTTCTGTGTATTCTTCATTGACGTTTAACTTGCTGCTCAAGCTATAGCGCCGTTCCTTCTCTGTTTCATCAATATTATTTAATCTTTTACAAAAACTAGAAACCAAACTGAATGCCCTAGAAAAGGGTGATTTCAACTTGTCCCACATAGATTTTCTCATTTGCTTATCAATTCTTGAAATGGACAAGTCAAATGAGATTCTTTATATATATATATATAGAGGCTACTTGCTTGAAGAAATAATTAAGAGTAAAAGGAGAAGATAAAGAGTTGGCAGTTAGCACAGCCTCAAATTTGTTAACGACTTTTGTAACACGGTAGCCATCGCTCACACGGTGCGTTTTATGTACGTGTAATGCCTTGAGATAATGCTTTTGAAGTACACTTTCACAAGTAGTTTATCAAGCAACACGAATAATTATTATTTGTTGCTCTTTCTCCCACGCTACATGTTGAAAGCTGGTACTAAATTTATTATTTATTATTTATTATTTATTATTTTTGGTTATTAAATCAAGTGGAAATTTCTCTGATATAGTTGCATGCATTAACGTACGTAAATAAACACGTGGCGATCATCATTCACGTTGAGGTTATAATCAAGACGCAATGATAAATATTTCCCATAAATCGAATTTCAATCTGTCGGTACGTTGCTCAATTGGAAAAGGATAGATCTTAAAAATGACTCGGTGAAGGTGACTGCGAAAACCAATACATTGATTGATAGTTTTTTTACATAGGAGTTTCTTTCTTTTACTGGAATGACTAAAGAAACAGGATAAAGATTATTAATGAAGAAGCATTTATCGCAACCCAATATCTACTAGCCATATATGTTATATATATATATAGAGAGAGATCCCACGAGAGATGATTAATCTATCACTGTAAGATATTATATGATATGACATGTTGGCAGGGCTGGCCCTGACACAGTGCCACAATGGCTATTGTTCAGGGCTTAAAAATTAAGGGGCACCAAAATTGAAAGAAGTTTTTCAAAATTGAAATTATTAAAATCTTACTTGCGGACCACTATGGCTCAAGATAGGCTAAATGGATTAGCAATCTTATGCATTGAAAAAGATGAGATTGAAGACATTTTCTAGATTACGATGATATAATTGATGATTTTGCTTCAAAAAATGCTAGAAGACAATTTCTTAAAGGTTGAAATTTCAAGGAGCTTTGTTATGAATTGTTGTATATGATTGTATTTTTTATTGTCAGGGTTTAGGTACTATGTCCCCACATTTGTATATTTTCTCAACTAATATAATTTGGGCGTGAGGGTCTAGCCCCCAGCTTCGATTGGGTTCCAGCCCTCGTTAAATATTATTTTTTTTAAACATATATTTTCGTAATAAAAAGGGCACATTTTGAGCTTTCGCACCGGGCACCAAAAAACTCAGGACATACCCTGCATGTTGGTTCGATTATTACCATACGCTAACGTATCGGGGATCGACCTGTCGGTCAGGTAGTAGATTTCTTGTGTTCTGGAACGAAAAAGACATAATGCCTTGCATTTTCGCGATAATGAGAGACATAGACATAAAGTTACATTCTGAATTATATGTAGCGACAATGAATATTCATTGGCACGATAATGAGACGCTGATACAAAATGGCTCTTATACTTATATTGTCGCGCCAATGAGTAGTTATTGTCGCGACTATGAAACCCGTGCATATTTTTGCGATAATGGCTTGTCATTGACGCGACAATGAGACATAAAGTATATTTTTTGAAGATAAATTTTGATTGCCTATAAATAAAGCACAGAAATGATTGATTATATATAATATTTTTCACAAAAAGAATTCTCAAGTAAAGATCCAACAAATATTATGTTATATCTCTAAATTTTTATTATATCCTAGAATATATTTGTCCTGCAACCATTACAACACATAGTATGGGTAAAAATAATTTCAAAAATGTGTCCTATATACTTTAAAAAAAAAACTAATTTTGCTCGCCAACAAACTCAAGATTATGGTGCAAGCACACACTCAAGATTAAGGAATAATCAAACATCCACATAGCATTCCAATTAGATGATAAAATAAAAAGAGCAAACAATCTGTTGATGGGGACTTCTGCGACTAAGGTATTTGAATAGTTCGGCAAAGACAGAGAATGAATTTCTCATTTTTGGAGGATCAGATGTATCAGTCAGTTCTTGAACAATCAGAGAACCCGAACAATTCCTTCGTAGAACCGGCCGACCAGAGGACACAACATGACACAGATTTCAGAGACCGACAACGTTAGATCTGAGGCCGACCACAATAGGCCGGCGGCTCCTTTTGTTCTTATCTTACCTCTTGGAACAAGCGAATAAGCTCGGATATTTCAGATCAGGACGGAAGCAGTTTGGGCAGTTCGGCAGATCAATTGGCCGATCTCTTGAAGACCGACATTAGATCAGAGTAGTTTGGACTTTTCCCTCCGACATGTGTCACAGCTTAAATGTTCTTTACAGGCTGACATCATTATTATTGCGTGTGGTAGCGGAGAAAACAGGTTGATATGACAGGCCGTCAGACGACTGTTGGACAATTATGACCCATAACATCACTATTTGTACAGAACATGGTGTTGTTGTACAACTAAATTATGTGACAAAGGAAATTGCTATTTTATCATTTGTAATTGGATTACCGGGATATATAAATGATAAAAGTCCATATGATTAGTACCAGATTAATAAGATATGAGACAGTATTAATCCACGTAAGGTTTAATAATTAAATATCTCTAGTCGTAGTATTATCGAGACTGAACATCGATAATGCGGAATATGCTAGTATTACACTTGTGCGTGTTATGAAAGCGTAACAACATAGTTCTCATATATTTGGGTATTGGATACTCATGCAAGTGTAATAGGAGGTTCTGTTTACCGATGGTACGGAAACAACTTTGCTCTGGATAGACCCCTCAGAATCTCATTGGTAGTATGACTATGTGTCTATGGGAATCTGAATCAGGGTAGATGTATTTGGTCTTAACCTGAGACTTGCATCGCTAATACTTGCGACAATCAGTATACTTTGGTTTTGGTCATCCGGGACTTTAACAGGTTCTGTGTACGCCTCTTCTGGGTATACTGAGAATCGTAGTGTATTGGGTGTGATGTCAAGATGGAAGTATCACTCCAGTCATATGGAGATGATGATTACGCAGGATACGGAACTAGTACTCTTAAGTACTGCAGTCATCGGGATAATATGACAAGGTCATGATTATCCGATTATAGAGACTGGTTACCAGAGATCCGATATATGCTTCGTACGGGGCAGACACAATTCCAGCCTTAGGCCTAGCATGTGATATCGATATTGGATCGTAATACGCAATACTATGTGTACTACGCCTGACATAGATTATATATTCCTTAAATAATATTTCTGGAGAATTGGGTAGGCACAGCGCTTTGCTAGAAGCCAACCATGTCTTATAAATCGGTAAGAACGTGGTACCGAGTACTAGGGGTGGGTAAAAAAACCGACCGAACCGAACCAAACCGCAAACTGAACCAAACCGAACCGAATTTACGGTTTTTTTTCTAACGGTTCGGTTTACGGTTCGGATTGGCTCACCCCAAACGGTTTACGGTTCGGTTCAGGAGCTAATCCGAACCGCACCTGTTAAACCGAACCGAACCGTTATAATTAAAAAAAAAATTATATTTTTATAAAAAAAATTGTATTTTTCTTTTAATTTTATTATATGTTTTCTTTTTATTAGTATGTTAATACTTTTATTCTTAATTTTTTTGTTAATATATTTATTCTTCAATTTATTTGTTAATACTTTTATTCTTAATTTTTTTGTTTTATGGTAGCATCATTATTCTTGAAAGTAAGATGTTGGATTTGTCTCTTAATTAGAATGATTGTAACATCATTATTCGAGGTAATTTTTAAAAAATACAATAATTAATTATGCCTCATTTTTCAATCTTTTATGGAGTGTATGTGTTCCCTGAAGTCACAGCTTACACCCTAGCACTTCATATTATTTGTTTGATATACTAGTTTTTTTTTTTTTTTTGTCTTCACTTAAGTGGATGAAAATTTGTTTTAAATATAATAATCCGTAAACCGAACTGAACCAATCCGTAAACCGTTGGTTTAAAAAATTTTCAATCCGAACCAATCCGTTATTTAATGGTTTGGTTTGAGAGATAAAAAATCCGAACCGTAAAATATGGTTTGGTTCGGTTTTTAGCAAAAACCGAACCAAACCGAACCGCGCCCACCCCTACCGAGTACGCACGTGTTCGGATAGTCCGACGACCGGATTTACTGCCAACATATCCAGAGATCTCATGAGTCGCTTCCCGAAGATTCACCGATAATGTATGACTCGAACATAATTAATCTGGGATTAATTGTAACATAGAGAAAATTAATCTGGGATTAATTACGGTGAAAATTTATCTGGGATAAAATTCAAATAGTAGAGAGAGAACAATTAATTTGGAATTAATCGATTAAATATATATTCGATATATTAAATGAAATTAGATTTCATAACAAAATTAAAATTGGATTTTAATTCGGGCGAACAAATTAATTTAGAATTAATTCACGAGCGACTTTAATAATAATTTTGCTAGGCATTATTATTTAATTAATTTTGATTTAATTAAGTCGCAACGGAAAATTCGTTAATTCGGAATTAAAGAAACTCGAGCCCAGAATGTGTTTGCGAGCCCACTCAGATTTTGAGTTAAAGTGGGGCCCACACTTTTCACATCACCTAATCAACTTTATCAACTTTTGGTTGATAGAAGTTGGTGGGATTTTTGGTCAACTTGTTTCTTACACAAGTTTGAAAGATTGAAAGACATTTACCAATTATTGTATTTTGGTATACGACTTTTAATTTTTTGAAAAAAACCACACACTTCATCTTCTTCTCTTCTTGGCCGAAATATACACCCATTTTTCTCTCCATTGGCGTGAAGCTTGGCTTCTTGCTAAGTGATTTTTGTTTCAAAAATCTAAAGTGCTAGCACACAAAGAATCATACAAATGTGATAGGGAAACTACTCCCATGAGTTTGGAATTCATTCACCAAAGCTTGAAGCTCAACATACAATCAAAGAGGAGCTTGGAGCAACTTCAAAGGAGCAAAAGTTTTGAACTCTACACATCCTACCTTGCCGATCTATGTAAGTATTTTTTCCGCAATCTTACATAGTTTATTCACACAATTTTATGCTTATTAGATCCTTGGCTAGTTCTTAGAGAACCCAACAACGACAGACTTGCTTTCGGCGACGACAGACTTAGGACAGAGAGCCCATCAATCAGTCGGAATATCACGTGGGTGATGTTATTGAGGCATGATAACAGTGTTGTGACTCTTGAGTATATAAAGAAAAGTTGAATTCATTTGTAGAGGATAGAAAAAAGAGGGGAAGTTTGTAACGAAAAGGGTGAGCACCACTTGTAAAATCTTGAAAGGCAAACAGCTCGGTTTCGTTTAGACCTCTCTTCAAACAGGTCGGCTGAGTTAGTTTTCCTAACAAAAACAACCCCCCTCCCACTTTGTGCCCGTGGACGTAGGCATGATTCGCTCCGCCGAACCACGTTAAAACTCTCATTGTCGACTTTGTGTGTTCTCTTTGCCTTTTATCGCATTTGCTTTTGGTCTCTCATAACCAAACAAATTCAAGGTTGAAGGAGGATTGTCTCGGGAGGATTATCTCGAAACTACCCCTGAAACGAAAATCACCCGTCAACACAATCAATACAATGAGATCAAGACAACGAGAAATGAGACGATCAATATAAACACATTCCATATTCATCTTATAATGAGATAGTACACATATGACATATATACCCTTACAGTGTTGGTGGTCAATATACTTCTAAACATAAAAGAAAGATTAATGATATTCATACAAAAACTAAAAAAGAAAAAAAATTAGTTTATAATTTTAATAAAAGAAAATACAAATACGGAAACCAACACGCTTATGGGCTTGCAAGTGGCACTAAACAAATTGAAAATATGGGCTTCTTAATTTATCCAACTTATAATGCATACCTCATATTTCTCGTGGGGTAGTGTTTATTACGTTCGTTCTGATGGAATTTTGGGACAAGAAGAAAAACGAGCATTTTAAAAGTTATAAGTTATCAAGGGCGTGCCTAATGAACGTTATTTGGTAGTGTAGAGTTTAAAATCTGATTTTCAAGTTTTAAATTTGAATTTAAGAGACGTATTTTTTATAAGAATTTGAGATAGTCGGAGATTTTATTTATTCTATTTTAGTGGATCGAGTAGTCTGAAGACGGAGTTCCAAACATGGTAAAAAAAAAAGTTATGAAGGGCATGGTTGGTAAAACAATGAGGGTAGTATGGTAAATTAGTACTTAGCAAAATCCTGCAGCTTTTATAGTTGCTGAAACCAAAGCCTAAAAGGGGAGAAACTAATGGGATGGTTTGTTTTAAGGCTGTTGACGGCTATTTTGCTTCTAAAATCTTAAACGCCTTGATCTGTTCATACATTTTCACAACAAATTCTAAACCCTAATTATTGTTTTTGGTTTTGTTTCTCTCTCTTTTGTGGTGGTTGATTAATTAATTTCGTAGATTGAAAATTAAAGGAAAAAAAAAGGTATTTGAATAAAATCTGCTGAGATTTTGTTCCCAAAACCCTAATTGCAAATGGCTATGACGGCTGATTCCACATCCAATCACGTTACTCCACGTGATTCCGGATTCTCCGGAGACGGCCTTTCCAGTCCTCAAGAACGCCGAAAGAATTTTCCGTCGCCGTGGTCTCAAGTCGTAAGAGGCGAGCCGGAGATTTCCTCTGCCTCAACCGCCGTTAATCATTCTCAATCCACGTCATCGCCGCCACCTCCGCCGACAACAAGCCCTTTATCTGAGCCGACTGATAGCGGCTCTCATTCCAAGGGGGCTGCCGGTTCGACCTTATCTTCTCCGCCGCGGGGTAAACCTGTGGCGGCTGAGAGCTCGGATGCTAACAATGGCAATGCGGCTCAGCCAAAGAAGCCGGCTTGGAACAAGCCGTCAAACGGTGTCGTTGAAGTCGGTCCTGTAATGGGAGCTGTTTCTTGGCCCGCTTTATCTGAATCCACTAAGCCGTCGCCGAAATCATCATCAGCAGACTCTTGTTCTCCGAAAACCCTTGCCGATGGATCAGTCTCATGTACTCAGGTTCGTTTCCTATACTCTGCCATTTTTTCTGATTGGTTCCCAAGTAAACAACAAAAGGATAATAAAATCTGAATTTTTTTTTTTAATCTTGTTTCCGATTTTGCTGAAGTTACCTAATTAGGTTTACCTATTTTGGCAACAATAACTTGTTATGTTGATTGTTGATTATTAATCGTTGCTTGTATATGAAGGTATGATAACATGTTTATTACAATAGGTACCTGTAATCGCACAGTTACCTCAGACGGTATCTAATGCTAATGCAAACCCTAATTCCAATGCGGACTGTACAATGCCAGCTCGACAAAGGTCGAAACTTAGTGGTGGAGGTGTGAGCAGCGTTGGCGGAGGGCCTACACAGACTCGACCTACTCAGCCTCCGCCGCCACCGCCCCCATTCCCCATATTTCCGATGCCTCCAAATAGTTTCGGTAATGCAATGCCTGATCCTTCTCCAAGAGAACCTCTATACAGAGGTAGTAATTGGGATGCTAGACCGGTTAGAGGATTTGTATCTCAATCACATCCTGGGAACAATCAAAGGACTTCCTCTAGGAGGGGTAACTATGGACAGCGTGGAGATGGTCAGTACCATAACAATTTTGGCAGCAGGCGCGATCAGGACCGTGGAAATTATTCAAATGCCAGAGACGGTCATGTGCAGCCTCAGAGAGGTCCTCCTAGGGGCTTTGTTAGGTCTCCACCACCCAATGCAGCTGCATTTGTGCCACCTCAACCCATACGACCTTTTCCAAACCACATGGGATTTCCTGGCAAGTTATTTTTCTAAGCACATACTCACTTATAATTTTAATATGTGATGTGGAACTCTCATGTCTCTGTTTTCTCAGATTTTATATATATCCCTCCAATGCCTGTGGAAGCAGCAGCCTTGAGGGGTATGACAGGCATGCCACCCTTCATTCCTCCTCAACCAGTGCTTATGCCTGTTCCTGAACCTTCTCTCGCTGCAATGATAATCCATCAGATTGATTATTATTTCAGGTTTTTTGGCACTACTTTTTTTTTTTTTTTTTTTGGTTTTCATTTTCCTCCCAGCTGTGATTAGTTAACCTCAGTTACTGAGTGCAACTCTCATTGATATGTTAAAATTTAGCTGTCGTGGATCTGTTGTTTGTTGCAGTGATGCTAACTTGGTGAAAGATGAATATTTGAAGTCTAACATGGATGATCAGGGATGGGTGCCTATTACTTTAATTGCGAGCTTTCCGCGGGTAAGTTTTTTGCAATTAAATAAGTGATTTTCTTGTTATTTATTCACATTCGAGCATTTGATTATGATTTGTTTTGGGACAACTTTTTAACCTATGCTGTACTTCCTTTTTGACCTCTGTGTGTGTCAAATTTGATTAATAAAGCTCTTTTTTTTGGGCTTCGAAATATTCTGTCATTATCAAGTTTCATTGGAGTTGATTAATAGGTGCAAAATAGGCAGTATCTTGGGTATTCATTCCTAATAATTTTTTATTACTCCCAATCTGCTGAAGCAGGCCATAGTTTGATTTGCTTATATATTGGTTAATGTCTCAATCCAAATTAAATTGTTATTGTCATTCCAAAATCCATATATGATTGTTCCCGACCATGGATTCTCAATTCTGGGAGCTGAAGGTATGTTGCAGTAGAAAAGTTTTCCTCACCTGGGTGCCTGGTAGGTGTAGTTCTCTCTTAATTCCTATCTTCAGGGCGCTGCTGTGCTGGAAGGATCAAAAAGTTTATAACGTTGTGCCTTATCAAGACAAGTCTGAAATTTATCGTGTCAGTTGGATGATGGGTGGAACCTTAAGAGCTGGTGGCTTGATTTGTGTTACTTTAGCCACAAACAATGCCTTGTTGGGAAAATAGTTTGAGTTCTGGGAGAGAGGACTAGGGTTATTAGAGGCTTGAGGTTCTTGGTTGGGAGAAAGAATTGTTTTGTGCATCTTGGTTGTTATGTGTTAGGTTGAATCAGTGAGGTGATTGTACAGAAGAAATAAAGACTGAGGAAGTTTGGAAGAAAATTAATAAACAAAGGAAATTTGTTTTAGAAATTCCAATAAACCCTTATTGCCATTGATCCAAGAAATTATCAAATACCTTTGATTAGTGATATCTACAAGTTAAGCACATTATAAGCAATTAGGTTAATCCATACCCGATTGTAGGCTCTCATTTTCTTGTGGGGCCACTTTGGTTTAAGTCTATTTCCACCCTGCCCCATTTCTGTCTCTTTTCCCCAAGGTTCGAAAACTCGGTATGCGGTATGAGGCGGTTCCCCGTGTGAGGTGAGGGGGCAGCCTCGAGGCGGTCTAGGCGACAGCCTCGAGCAATCCGAACACGGAAAAAACTAAAAGCATTAAAATAAATCATTTACAACAAATTCATAACAACTAATACATAAAAGCATTCATCAAAACTAAACAAAATGAAATATAACAAAATAGGTTCATGAAATAAAATGACCGCTAATCTTTGAATAGACTATCATTTGTGTTTAATAGCATGAAATGTGGGTTTGAAGTGTCATCCTCCGAAGAGTCATTATCATATATAATTTCTATCATAAATAAATTTATTAATAACAAATTATAATTAATAAATAAATATAATAGTAAATGTTGATTATTTTTAAAGATAATAATTATTTTGCCATTTTCAGTTAAGGATCGAGGTTGAGCTACTCCGTCAATGTGGTTAACAACACCATCGGTTAGGAAAACAAAATTGAAATTTTGTTTTCTGCAGCTTTTTATTCTATAAAAAAGCTTAAGTTGAGACTATTTGTCCCTACTTTCAGTTCCCTTATATAATTTTTTTTATTTTCTTTTAAAAATAGCAACTTTAGGGCTTTCGGGTCGAGGCATCCGCCTCAAGCCGCCTCGATTCAAGGTTTCATGAGGCGGGCTGCCTCAGGCTTCTGAGGCGGTCTTATTGAAAATTCGGTTTGAGGCGACAACCTCAACGCGCCATGGCTGCGAGGCGGCGCCTCAAGGCGCTCCTCAGATGGATTTTTTTACACTATTCTCTACTCACATTCTCTCAGATTGCACTTGTTAGTAATTGCTTGAATGTTGGATAGTTCTTTGATGCATTTATATTGGGGTCATGGAGGTTGAGGAATGAGGAGATTATGATGTGAAATCGTTGTCATTTTTGTAATTGCTTTGGATTGGAGGAAAAAATACATGATTCACTTCCTCCTCGTTTCCCTTTATCCATTTTTTTAGGACTGTGACTTTAGTACATCACCCCTCTGATCTTTAAATGAGTCAGTATGTTGCAAGTGGTATGTGAAATAAGGACTGTGACTTTTCTATTTTGTGTATGTGGGATGTTCACTGTCCCCTTCTATCAATTTTACCACCACTGTTTAGTGACAACGTGCTTTTCATATGTTATTTACTTATTTAAATTACATCGTTTGCTCAGTTTTTCTTAAATTTTGTGTTAGATGCCCTTGCACAGATCAGGTTTTTCTCTTTGGCCTTGCAGGTTAAGAGTTTGACCAATAACATACAATTGATATTGGATTACTTGAAGACTTCAACTGTTGTGGAAGTTCAGGTAACTTGACTTTTTATTTGATGTTTATATCATTCTTAGGCATCAACCATTTTGTTTTTGCAATGGGTAATTATTTGTGAGGCCATGTAGGAAACTGGCAGCTAGACACTTGATGACCATAATTTTTGTCTTGCTAGTCTTACTTTATTTCGCTGCAGGAGGACAAGGTGAGGAGGCGTAATGAGTGGATGAAATGGATAGTTACTCCTAGTAGTCGTGTTCCTACTGAATCAAGCTTATCATCTCCCGCTGGATCAAGTGTTGATGTGCTAGCAACTTCATTTCAGAATATTACAGTTGAGGAAGGGGCTGCTCCAGGGAGACATTCATCTGAAGGGGAGTCTACTGAAGATTCGAACCTCTGATCAATCAAAGCCACCACTGACGTTAAGCACAATCCTACTGGGATAGTGCAAATTTTTGGATGGAAAGTGCTGTTGCTGCCTGCTACAAATGGTGTAACACCTCAAATTTTGGCAGTATTTTGATGATGCGAGTAAAACTGAAATAAGTTATATGAAAATTACTTTTGGAAGATAGAGAATGAGAAAAAAAAGTGAGACAAGAAGAGCGTGGTATTATTGAATGGAGTTGAATTATGCGGCGTTCGGATTGTATAGTTTCGGTATTGTGGATGAACACTTGTGTTTTAATGGTGATTTCTGGTGGCATCAATGGATAAAAAGCTTCCAGAAGTGATAAGAGAGCATTTTCAGAGTTATTTTCTTCTATCAACGTGTTTTTATCAAATATTTGGGTCCATTTATTTAAAGTTGCAGTTTTTGGAGTGAAGGGTTTGAATTACTCAGCAGCATTTTAGTGCTTGGTTGCTTGAATTTTGTGGCCTGATGTTGAATTCCTTCTATTTTTGCTTCTGCAACAGGCCCACCATTCTTCTATCTTTTTCTTTTACTCACTCTTCTGTCACATAATTAAATTTGGTTAACCAAATTCTTGAGCTTTATTAATACTTCATGATGATCTTTACAAAGTTTTTTTTTTTTTTTTTTTTTCCCAAGTTTAATGGTCCTTTTTTAGTTAAATTTTTTTCCCTTGTTAATATTTATATTCAGGAGCTACCTCCTTGGGAGTAGTCTTAGGGATTGCAAAAAAGATTTTGATCAAGTCGATTTTTCATAAAAAAAATTCTTTTGAATTTCGATTTTTTATTTTTAAAATCTTTGTGACGATTTTTTGAATCGATACGAGATTAAAACTGACAAATCTTTGACAATCTCGACCGATTAACACGCTTCAAATTCATTATAAAACACGTCACAAACAGTATCACAAAATTAAAATTACTTGCAACGAAAAATGCACACAAAGTTGGAAGGGATGTACGGTATACCATTGGGCTAGACCGGGCCAATGAAAGTCCACCCATATTGAAAACACAGAAAATATTTTGTTCAACTGTACTATCACTGTTAACGAAAGTTTTGATTTTTATGGAGATTGAAAAAAACTGTCAAATTATGAATATTTTTTTTCTTTTTCCTATCAAAATTTTTCTTAAATAGATTTCTAACGAGTGTTATAAGGACACTTATTAACATAACCCAAAAATTAAAACAAACCTTGTTCCAGTGGTGAGAGCATAGTAATTTAAATATCTTTAAAGATATTTTCAAATGCTTTTTTTTAAAAATCGTCGTCAGTCAAAAGAAGATCCAAAAAAGACATATTACACATAATTTCTCAGCCATATAATTTTATTTATTTGCCCAGAATTACAAAACCTTTTGTCGCACGTGAAGGGAACGGAGACTCATTTTGTTTCTGGAGCCTGGGAGTGGGAGGCATTAACCAGCCAGGAATAGTAAAAAGTGAACAAAGACGTGACAGTTTCTAACTTTTGTATAATAGCCTCTTTAATTTGCCATGATAGCCCTATATTCTTGGTTTTTGAGGCTAACTTCTGCCACAGCATTCACTAGATTCCAATGTGATGTGTCGATGCAGGCCTCACGTGTCATGCCTCTTGTGGTTCATATATATATGCCCATAGTCTCTAGGCAAAAAAAATCACACACAGTTCCAATATTAGTTCATACCCTACAGTGAGAGGAGGAGGAACTGTATTTTGTTAATACGGGTCTCTAATGAGCGTGGTTTGATAATATATGGTTCAAGATTTGATCTCGACGTCTTGGTTCTAAATTTAATGGATGTATTTAATATAAGAGCATATGATAATCGGAAATTATACTTGCTCTGTAAAAAAAAAATCGGATCGGATGATTTGACGGTGGGAGAGTTAAATAAGTAAAAGCAGATGGGAGAAATGACTTAGAGCTGACATCTGTAAACATCAAAACAAACATCAATTGATATTGCGACAGCACAATACTTTCTGACAGACTCTACTTACTACTTCCTTGACTAATTAAAGGTGTTTGTTTATATTTTCTGGGACAAGTCTAGTTGTAACAGTAAGATTTTTTCGGAATTCACTGGTTAAAATGACGGAAATAATCTTTTTTTTTTTTTTTTTTTTTTTTTTTTTGTGAAAGAATAAAAATAAAATTACGTATACATTTACTAAGTATTTTCTTACCTACGATATCGTGACCGTTGGATCACTTTAGAAAGTGAAAGAAATCCAAAGAAGAAATTATTTGCCACAGGCCACGATTTTGATTCGGAACCGAAATGAAATCTGATGATTTTTTTTCTTTCGATTCCGATTCCACAACAGTCAGTCCTGTTTGAAACCGAATCGGATCGGTGGTAAAATATGCATGGAGATTTCATACCATGGGTATTTCCAATGCTTTTTTGACACTTAAAAAGGGTAAATTTCTTTGTTAAAACATAAATGTCAAGGAAATTAGCAAAGAATACAAAGTTTATCTGACTAATCAGGGCCGTTAGATTTCCATGCAAACAGAAGAAACCATAAATTGGCTACTGACTGTAGTAAATGTTAGCTTTCTGCCTTCACAATGAATGATTTTATCTTTCTGTGTCCTCGCTGCATGCAGAAGTACCACTTGCTTCCCTCAAGTAGTAGCTTCAGTGGTAAATGAGAATGATAAGAAACTCATCATTTTTATTTTATGAATAATTATATCTAATTATGTTCTATTGGTATAGATTTACACTCTCGTATTGAAGTAATTCTTTAGTGCAACAGAGATATGAATGACGTGATATCACTAACAAATTAGTAAATAATATGTATGATTTAATATTCATTTTTTTAGTTATTTTTTAATATTTTAGCACACGTGACAATAAATTATTGGATTGTTACACGAATGACATGGTGCCTCCGCTCTTTTAGGGTGATTTCTTTTGCAAATTGGGTTGGTTTCATGGCTGAATTTATATAGTAAAGAATTTGGTCATAGTTAAAAATGGAAAGGGTATGTAAAAGTTGTGGGATCACAAGTTTGGCAAATCAATGAATGACTTGCTTGCTATATAAGGAGAAAGACCTGGGAATTCTAAGTGGGGCTACTGGGTGTTGGCTACTACAATTAGTAACTTACATTTGTATTTTTATCTAAAATTACAGATATGGAAAATGGATTATTGCTGGATTCATTCCAGATGGATACTATTAAACAAATAATCTCCACAAAAATTATATAATTATATATAATAATAATAACAATTATGAATATTTTAGAATGATAATATTCATAATAATATTCAGAATAAAGAGAGATTACTTCCGGCTAATTACATTGTCTCATTGCTCCCGAAATTGCTTGCACAAATTGGTAATGTAGCCCCTCAACAAAAATGGGAATTTTGGTTCTAAAACTTCTGCCAGAAAATGAGGATAAATAATTAATATTCGAGTATATAGAAATATTTATTTAATAATTATATATATATAAAAAAATCTAACACAAAAACCATATCTAAATATTAAGTCCGAGAAATAATGGGGGGAATCTCTGAGCGCAGAGCGTATGGGAGAGGGAGTGGCTTCCAAAATCAAAATGTACTCCTTATTTTATTTCCATTTCATTTGTCATCTCTCTCTCTCCCCCTCTGTCAAACACAAAGGACAATGGCATAGATCATCATAATAGACCTATCTGTCTTTTGCTCCACTGCCACTTTCTGTTTCTGTTTCTGTTTGTATTTGTAATTGGAAATTGTTTTTTGAACAGAAAAAAGCTGACTAAACGGTGCCGTTTTGTTATTTATATATATATATATAATGTTATATCAAGATTTCAAAACCAACCCAAACATGACATGTGGTATTTTCTTTATTGCTTTCCACTTCTTCCCTCCCTCAATATCTCTCGAATAATTCTTTGATACAACTGAAGCATGGATAACGTGGTATTACCAATAAATTAATAAATGATATATATGATTTAATATTCATTTTTTTTTTAATATTTTAACATGTGTGATAATAAATTATTGGATTATTACACTAATAACGTGATACCTCCGTTATATTATAAATTTTCTCCAATATCTCACCTCCTCATGCCATTTTCAGTTTTGCATCTACACAAGCATTTTCATTGGCCACTACTATGGTACCTAAGGGTATCAAACAACATTGGGTACAAACATGTTATTTTGAGCATTGAACATGCAACTTAAATCACTAAGCATGCAAACTCTACCAATAAACATGTAATTAATTTCATGTTTATTGACAGAGTTTGCATGTTTAATGATAAAA
Source organism: Zanthoxylum bungeanum (assembly GCA_019454045.1). Lineage (NCBI taxonomy): Eukaryota > Viridiplantae > Streptophyta > Magnoliopsida > Sapindales > Rutaceae > Zanthoxylum > Zanthoxylum bungeanum. The sequence goes on along the minus strand of SKCR01005092.1, from coordinate 231,593 downwards.
ATTACATGTTTGAATTAAAGATATCAAATACCATTGGGATACTATAGATGAGCTCATTTTCATTTTATTTTTCCCCTTAAGGCTTGTGACTTGAGGAAAAAAAAACTTTCATTTTCGTTAATTTTTCTTCTCCGATTCTTGTGAGAAGAAAAAATTTCACTGAACATAACAAAAATTAAACAATCACCATGTTTCCGAAGCAAACAAGAGCAGGGAAGGGAAACAAGAAAAATCTGATTACAAAAATCAATAGCTTGCTGGTGGTTTTTTCACCATGGGAAAGTTCAAAATATAGAGGAGGGATAGAATGAGGTCTTTACTTGACCAAAAGATGATAAAGAATGGTCGATGGCCTAGGAAAACTGAAGATAGACAGAACGGCCTGAGCCACATAATAGAAGAAGTTATCCCAATGGCAGATCCGGCTAATAGAGTAAAGTGGGAAGCCAACACGACCCAGAGGAGAAGTATTATATTTGACACCATTTGAGCATTTGTGGAAACTGACTCGATGTGGTCATGTTTTGTGAACCCGATATGGTTTGAGAAGTCAGGAAGTTTGACCATGCATCATTCACCTCGATATGCCGACCCAAGAAACAGAGCTGGGACCACAATTATCTTGTGCTTAAGGGTATGTGACATATGCCATAGTTGAAAGGATAAGCTTCTGGAAGGCTAATGATGAATGTGGGAAAACAACAGTTCTTATTGGAAGTAGCTCTTGCCAACCGCCATAGAGCGGTGCAGTGGCAGAGTAGAGGCCGCCATAAACTAGTGCAGTGACAGTAAAAAAGATTCTGATTGGCCGAGTTGTAGGTAATTGAGGGGAGTTGTTACTACAATAATGACAGTGACATGAGCTGACGTCATAGGCGATGAAATAGTAGATTTAGAAGCCTATATAAAGAAGTGGAAGCCACAGATTCAAAGGATAACAATTTTCATATCCAACGACTTGTAAAAAACCAAGAGCTTACACACTAATGATAGAAAGAGTGGTCAGTACTCGATCATTTGAGAGATTTGTTACTTGCTTGCTGAAGACCTGATGAGTTGGAAACCTATTTGTAAGCTTACTACACCACTTGTAGCTCAGGTCGGTTTTGACCATGAGCAGGTAATAAAATTCACCCCTTCCTCCTGTGGACGTAAGTTGAAGTCACTCTCCGTCGAACCACGTAAATCCTAATCTATGTGATTATTTATCTACTTGTTAAGTTTGTTTTGGTTCCCTACTAATCAAATAAATTCACTGTTGAGGGAGTTTTGTTCGAATGGCTGATTTCCCAAATTACCATTGGAACGAAAAACACATGTCAACAACATCCAAGTAAGAAAATTGACAAAAAAAATTAGTAAGGAAATTTTGAAAAAAAAAAAAGATCCATAAAGAGTGCTTTGTATCAAAATAATCAAGAAAATAATTTTCAAAACTAGAATTAGAGAAGAAACAAATCATTAAAGAAGATGATGCACTCGGAAGATCTGGGGTAGATAAAAAAATTTCTAAACCCAGGAAAAGAAATTCTGAACCTATGTATTTTTCAGACACGGATCCGCATAGATCGAAAGAATTGGGTTTTAAATACCGAGTTCTGGAATTTAGAAATGGGTCCAGAATTTTTTTAATTTTAAACAAATATAACCTAAAAAAGATTAAAAAATTGAATTTTTGGATATGGTTCGGGAATATCTTAATCCGCGCAAGTCCAATATTATGGGACCTGGAACCAAAATTTTATTAATTTTAAACATATATAATTGAAAAAAGATTTTAAAAAATTAAGATTTCTGAATATAGTCAGGGTATACCCGAATCCGAATCCACGCAGGTCCATATTTTAGTGACATAATCCATAATTTTCTTAATTTTATACAAATATAATTGAAAAAAATTGAAAAATGATTTCTAGATTCGGTCTAGGTATACCTGGATCTGGATCCACGCAGATATATAAATATTATTTAAACGTAAAAAATACAGCTTTCTAGGTTCGATTCAAATATACCTGGATTTAGATCTACACAGGTCTGGAATTTCAGGACTTGAGTCCAAAATTTTATTAATTTCATACAAATATAATTAAAAAATCAAGATTTTTGAATTTGGTTTGGGTTTACTTAGATCTCGATCCAAGCGGGTCGAGATTTTCGGGACTTGGGTTCATAATATTATTAATTTTATACAAATATAATTTAAAAGTAAAAAAGAAATTAAATTTCTAGACCTTGTCCGGGTATATTCGTATCTAGATTTATGCATGATGAGATTTCTAGGACCCGAGTCCATAATTTTATTAGTGTTATAAAAATATTATTAAAAAAGGTTAAAAAAATTCAGATTTATGGATCCGGTCCGAGTAACCCAGATCCGGATCCATGCGGGTAAGAAATTTCGGGACTAGAGTTCATTTTTTTAAAAAATTTTATACAAATATAATTCATTTTTTTTTTAAAAAAAAAAAAAACTAGATTTCAGGATACACAGGTAATACTAGATCTATATTCACACAGATCCGAAATTCTAGGACTAGGCTTTATAATTTTAATAATTTTATTCAAATATAATTGGAAAAAAATAGATTCTGGATATACCCAGATCCGAACTGAGTAAACCCGTATCCGTTTTCAGATATATTTTTTCCCAAATATGATTACAGACTGGATCAACAAAAATAAATCTGAACCCGGATAAATGAAAATTCAAGTCCTAGTTCGAATTTCGCCATTCCTTGAAGTGAGCTTTGAATTTTTTTCGTAAAATGACTTACGAATTTGTATTCCGTAAGTTGTTTTTACATAAAATGACTTAATTTTTCATTGAATAGAAAACGATTTACATTGACCAAGTTTTCTGTAAGTGTCACTGTTGGACAATTATGACCCATAACATCACTATTTGTACAGAACATGGTGTTGTTGTACAAATTAACTATGTGACAAAGGAAATTGCTCGTTTATCATTTGTAATTAGATTACCAAGATATATAAATGATAAAAGGTCCTTATGATTAGTTCCAGATTGAGATGATATGAGACAGTATCAATCCACTACGGTTTAATCATTAAAATATCCCTAGTCGGAGTATTATCGAGATTGGACATCGATAATGCGGAATAGACTAGTATTGCATTTGTGCGTGTTATGAGAGCATAACGACATAATTCTCATATATTTGGGTATTGGATACTCATGCAAGTGTAATAGGAGATTGTGTTTACCGATGGTACGGAAACAGCTTCGCTCTGGATAGACCCCTCGGAATTCCATTGGTAGTATGACTATGTGTCTATGGAAGTCCGAATCAGGGTAGGTGTATTTGGTCTTAACTTGAGACTTGCACCGCTAATACTTGCGACAATCAATATACTTTGGTTTTGGTCATCCAGGACTTTAACCGGTTCTGTGTACGCCTCTTCTGGGTATATTGAGAATCTTAGTGTATTGGGTGTGATGTCAAGATGAAAGTATCACTCCAGTCATAGTGGAGATGATGATCACGTAGGATACGAAACTGTTGCTCTTATATGCTGCAGCTATCGGGATATTATGACTATGTCATGTTTATCCGATTATAGAGACTAGTTACCAAAGATCTGATATGTGCTTCGTACGGGGCAGACACAATTCCAGCCCCAGGCCTAGCACGTGACATCCGATACTGGATCGCAATACGCAATACTACGTATACTACGTCTGATATAGATTACATATTCTTTTAAAAATATTTCTGGAGAATTGGGTAGGCACGGTGCTTTGCTAGAAGCCAACCATGTCTTGTAAATCGGTAGAAACGTAGTACTAGGTACGTACGTGTTCGGATAGTCCGACGACCAGATTTACTGCCAACATATACGGGGATCTCATGGGTCGTTTCCCGAAGATTCACCGATGACGTATGACTCGCACATAATTAATCTAGGATTAATTAATAGAGAGAGAAAATTAATCTGTGATTAATTACGGGGATATTTTATCTGGGATAAAATATTATTTAAAAGAGAGAGAACGATTAATTTGGAATTAATTGATAAAATAATATATTCGATATATTATACGAAATTAGATTTCGACGCGGAATTAAATTTAGAATTTAATTCGGGCGAACGAGTTAATTTAGAATTAATTCGCTAGCGACGTGAATAGTAATTTTGCTAGACATAATTATTTAATGAAATTTGATTTAATTACGTCGCAACGGAAAATTCGTTAATTCAGAATTAGCGAACCCGAGCTCGAGAGTGTTTGCGGGCCCCCTCGCATTTCGAATTCAAGTGCGGCCCACAAATCAAATCAAGCGTCACATCATTAGTCATTCAAGTGATAGATGTCTTGTCACTTTGAGTGATGTGATGTTAGTCACTTGTGATTGATGAGGGTAGTTTGAAGGCTTTATTGCCTTGTACTTTTGGGTTTGAATTTTTGGTATTAGATTTTAGAAATCTAAATACACAAAACCAACTCACTTCTTCTCTCTCCCTTCTCTCCACATTCGGCCTTGGGCCATTTTTTCTCTCCCAAATTTCTTCAATTGCCGAGAGATAGAAGAAGCTATAGAAAGATTTGTGGCAAATTTTTCATGATGCTAGCACATCCAAGGAGTCATCCAAAGGTGATAGGGAAACAAACCCTTGAGCATGGAATCCTTTCCCAAGCTTGGAGCTTGACCGAAAATCATGGAGCACAAAAGGAGGCCATTGCCGAAACCAACAAAGAATGAATCTTGGAGCAAAATTTTTGTTGTCATCGCATCGTAAAATCCGATCATTGTAAGTATGATTCCGCCATACTTCTTTATTGTATTCACATATTTTCATTGCTTGAATGATCTTGGGACTATGGTAGAAACCCAACAATGGTATCAAGAGCCTTGTTTAAGCATGAAATTGGATTTAGGGTAAAATTGGGTAAAATTGATTTGAGCATGTTTGTATGAAATTGATTGTTTGAGTATGCTTGAATGATGATAACATAGTGTTATGCATGATCAATTTGATGAAAATTGAATTGGATAAAATTTTCCCCAATATTTTGGCTTGGCCGAATGGTGTGCTACCCTAATGTCATGGTGATTTTTGTTATTTGAATCATTGGATGAGTTTGAAAGACTTGGGAAATGTTGATTTAGAATTCAATTGGATTGAAATCGGAATTGAATAAAAAAACCCTAAAATGTCGTGACTTGAAGCATGGAAAATGATTGATTTTTTGATTCAATAATGTTGGACATGTGTTGATGATGGTTAGCATAATTAATTATGTAAATTGGTATTTTGGAAATGTTAATTTGGTTAATTAATTATGGCTATACACTTTAGATTAATTTAATTGTGAATTTTGGAATTTAATTAATTGGGCTAAATTTTGAATTGGGCTAATAAAGTTGTATTTGGGCTTAATGGGCTTGGTTGGGCCAAGTATGGTTTAGGTTAATTGGTTGGATCCAATTGGGCCCAAAACCATATCCATAAAGTCCAAATATAATTAAATGGACCTTTAAAATTTTAATTGGGCCTAATGGGCCTAAATTGATTTTTGGCAAATAAGGGGTGATTCCTTAAATGGCCTATGGTATTTGGGTTTGACTTATATTGACCAAAGTCCATGCATTAAGAAATTAATTGAAAGCCCATTGGACTTTAAATTAAATTGACATTGGATGTTAATTGGGTTTTGAGACCCGATAAGATTAGATTTAGAATCTAAGTCGCTAAAGGCACATTAATAAAGTGTAATTATTTAATTTGGAATTAAATATAGAATTAGTGTTAAATACAAATTAAATTGGATTTAATGTTGTAGTTTAATATAATTCGAGAATTCATACTTTGAGTACTTATTCTTAAAACGAGTAGGACTCGCGCAAAATCAAATCGTTGTTTGAACATTGGATGGTCATTAATTTCAGATTAATTAATTGGATTAGATTGATTGATAACATGCTTTGTGTGAATACATGGATGTGATGTATGAATAATGTATATCAGATGAATATTAGACGAGTGAGGGCAATTTTGGAATTTATTGTAATAAATTTAGAATTTATTAAATTGGACCTGCGTGTCCAGCCTATTACCTCTTGATTCTTTGTATTTCTCTTCTCACCTATTCCTCTCAATGTAAATGAGGTTTCTTTAGAAGTGTTATGTAATTGGATAGAAGTAAGATTTGTGCTAGCGGGAGAGAGGAAATTGAGAGATTTGTTCTAGAAACAAAGTGTTTTAAATATCCATCAGCATATCATTATTAATTTATTTACGCGCCTTATTATGTTTTTAGAATGCATGTTTAAGGGTGTATGATGAGACCTTAACAAAGATAATTAATTGGTTGCCAATTACGCGAAAAACCATCAACATATATTAAGCGTTTTTCCTTCCATTAAATGATTCATTCTCAAGATCCAAGATTGGCACTGGTTTGTTGGCCAAAGTCAAGACCTTTGTCCATCGCGGATGTGTTTGAATCATGAAGGCTTTGTTCCATATCGGTGTCTTGTCCAAGTTGTGATTTGTTGGCCAAAGTCAAGATCACTTCTTGTCCATCGACATCGATTACGAAGCTTTCCAAGGTCAATGAGTCCCGCTTAACTGGAATCATTAAGTTTGTTGTGCCAAAGCTAATGCTTAATTGATTCAGAGGAAAAAATGTCAGGGAATATATTGGATATATTGGCATATATAAGATATATGTTTCAGATTTGGATGTCCACCTACTGGATATAGGAATTGGATGAGATCCAATTGATTTTAGAGATCTACCTAGTTAAATATCATACAATTTGTTGGCCAAAGTCAATGTTGTGTGTTATTTAACGGGATCCTAGCCCACTAGGAAACAAGGTTTCCCGAGTACTCAACAGAGGGTTAGATGCTCTCCGAAAAATAGTGGGAGGCAAGTATTAAATTTGCAATTTCGTTTAGATACTTGCCAATACGCGCTTATTTCAAATTTTCGTCAATACATAAAAATATTAGTTGGACTAATATCGTTGTTTTAATTAAAAATTTGGACTGTATTCAAACTATTTCAATTTATAGTTGATTATATAATTGGATTATAGTAATCAATATATTTGAATTTAACCAATCAAATTATAGTTGATTATATAATTAGACTAGAGTAATCATTATATTCAATAGTACCTGAAATCGTTGATTGGATAGTTGGACTATAGCAATCAAGATAATTGAAAGATTAGTGTTTAAAACATAATCTTTGGTGAAAATGTCTTTAAATGACTTTAATTTTTAAATTGGGAATAAAACCTCAGGATAGTCCTGAGAACTGAGAAGTTACTTTATTTGATAGAGAAACCTCTTGGGCCTAAGCCCGGAGTTGAGCAAATAGTAGAACATGATCTTTGGAAGATTCATGTGATGATAACTTTAATGCTCAATCATTTATGTTTGTTGCAATGACACTTTAATTCCTTCATCAAAATTAAGGATTAGATCCTTGTATCTTGATGATGAAATTAAAGATCTTCATAGATTTATTCTTAGATCTTAGAAGTAAAAATTGCATAAGAAGCTTTTTCGCTCGTGTATGTCAGAGGGTACATCTGTCGAGCACTAGGTGTCGCAGATGATTGCTGACATCGATCAGCTAGGTTAGCTGGGCGTTACCTACGTGGTCGAGACTACCAAAGATTTGATCTTATAGTCTCTTCCCGAATGCTGGGGCAGGTTCATTGTGAACCAAGAGTAAACTCTAGGAGAGTTGATGGCTATACTCTAGGAGGCAAAGCCAGAGCTTCTTTTTGGGCAAAGGCAAAATCATCATAGTCTTCTAGGAAGACAAATGACATATCCCAAGATGTCTGCCTAAACTGTGGCAAACGGGGTCACTGGATGCGTGACTGCCGTATGGACAAGGCAGACATGAAGGAATAGAAGAGGGGCAAGGCTCCAGCTTCAAGTATGTTTGTCATAAACATGTTTGCTATTAGTTTCAAAATTGGATTTTGATACTAAATGTGGTACATAAAATATGTACTGATGTGCGGAATCTGCTGATTAGCAGGATACTGACTTCAGTTGAGATTTACATGCGAGTCGAAAACGGGACAAGAGTCGCTGTTTTAACCGTAGATACCTAAGTTTAGGAACTACCCTTTGAGTGTGCACTTAAATTAGGAAACTGTTATAATGTATCTAGTTTGACTAGAAACATTATCTCTATATCAGAGTATAACTCGTTGTGGGTATACCTTTATATTCTAGAACAGTAAAGTGTTTTATTTTATAAAGATGATATTGTGATAAACACATTAGATGTGAATAACATTATTTATATTTTGAATATAAATAAATCTCAAACGTATGACATGACAAACAAATAGCTCAAACTGAATTAATCAGATGAGACTTATTTGTGGCATTGTTATCTGGGACACATTAAACAAGACTCGTATATCCACACTTTTGAAGAGTGAATACTAGGACGGATTTGATCATTTTCAAATGATGTCTACGAATCTAGTTTAATTAGGCAAAGTTCCTAGAATATCTTTTACTTGGTAAAAGTGTAAGTGCCACTGCCACCGATCTGTTAGCCCTCATTCATAAAGACGTAAGTGGGCCCATGTCTAGCTAGGCTAGAGATGGATATGAATATTTCGTGACCTTTACGGATGTGGCATCGCGTTATGGTTATGTGTTTCTTTTGAAACACGAATCGGAAACTTTTGATAAATTCAAAGAGTTTCGACACGAAGTTGATAGAAAAATCGGCTAAAGTATAATACTGTCACGGTTAGACCGTTGTGGAAAATATTTAAGCAATAAGTTTCTCGATAAACTAAAAGAGTATAGTATTCTTTCATAGTGGACTCTTTTCGGAACACCTCAATTTGACGGTGTATCCGAACAGAGAAACCGAATTTTGTATGACATGATAAGGTTAATAATGAGTCGCTCTGAGCTACCATTTTCCTTCAAGGGATACGCATTATACAATGCAAAACTTATTTTGAATAAGGTTCCATAAAAATCTGTTTGACATACTTCATATTATATATGAACAAGAAAGAAACTGGGTTTTCTCATTCCTGAAGATTTGGGAATGCTAGGCATATGTTTGGATGATACAAAACTAGAACCCAAATCAGATAAATGCCTAATTTGTAGGTTATCATAGGGTAACCAAAGTATAGTACTTATACAACTCACAAGAGAACAATGTAATTGTTGCTCGCCATGCGGTTTTTCTTAGAGGAATACCTATATGCAGTGGTAAGTGGGAGGAAAGTAAAACTCGATGAAAATCAGAGTAATACTGTTCCAGGCACCGAGTCCTAATAGAACACAAACAGTTCATCAAGGATAAAATTGTACCGTAATCTTCGAATACACAAGAACATCGTAAGTCGGAGAGAGTCAGAAAACAACCTGGGAGGTATTGGTTTCTGATCTCACCTAATGAAGATGTCAATCTTATTGAGGAAGACGAACTGACTACGTATGAGGAAGTGATACAAGGTATCAACTCCTTTCATGACAAAGTGTCATGAAATCCGAAATGGATTCCATGTATATTAACTAAATTTGGACACTAGTTGATGTACCAAAAGACATTGTATCTATTGGTACTATATAGTTTGAATAACGGAACAGTGAGCTGGAAATCTTCCAAGCATGATACTCTTACCGAATAAACAACAAAAGCGGAATATTGATGTAACTGAGGCAACAATAGAAGCCATTTGGATCTTAATAATCCTAATTGGATTATGAGTAGTTCTGTTAGCAGCTGAGCTGAGCTAGGCTACAACACAGGCTAAAAAATTAATGGTCTCATCAACGATCCAAAAATATACTTCAATTATTTATCTGATTCGTTCAGATCATACATCGTGGCGATGTGATGATCGAATAAATCACATCATATCAATACTTTGCAAATCCGCTGACGAAAGTTTTTTCTCAGCAGAAGTTTGAGCAAACCGTATATAGTTCAAGTGTAGGACACTTGAGTGATTGACTATAGGAAAATGGGTGATTGTTGGACAATTATGACCTATATCATCACTATTTGTACAGAACATGGTGTTGTTGTACAAATTAACTATGTGACAAAGGAAATTGCTCTTTTATCATTTGTAATTAGATTACCAAGATATATAAATGATAAAAGGTCCTTATGAATAGTTCGGGATTGAGATGATATGAGACATTATCAATCCATTATGGTTTAATCATTAAAATATCCATAGTCGGAGTATTATCGAGATTGGACATCGATAATGCGGAATAGACTAATATTGCACTTGTGCGTGTTATGGGAGCATAACATCATAATTCTCATATATTTGGGTATTGGATACTCATGCAAGTGTAATAAGAGGTTGTGTTTATCGATGGTACGGAAACAGCTTCGCTCTGGATAGACCCCTCGGAATTCCATTGGTAGTATGACTATGTGTCTATGGAAGTCCGAATCAGGGTAGATGTATTTGGTCTTAACCTGAGACTTGCACCGCTAATACTTGCGACAATCAATATACTTTGGTTTTGGTCGTCCAGGACTTTAACCGGTTCTGTGTACGCCTCTTCTGGGTATATTGAGAATCTTAGTGTATTGGGTGTGATGTCAAGATGGAAGTATCACTCCAGTCATAATGGAGATGATGATCACGTAGAATACGGAACTGGTGCTCTTATATGCTGCAGCTATCGGGATATTATGACTATGTCTTGTTTATTCGATTATAGAGACTAGTTACCAGAGATCTGATATGTGCTTCGTACGGGGCAGACACAATTCCAGCCCCAGGCCTAGCACGTGACATCCGATACTGGATCGCAATACGCAATACTACGTATACTATGCCTGATATAAATCACATATTCCTTTAAGAATATTTCTGGAGAATTGGGTAGGCACAGTGCTTTGCTAGAAGCCAACCATGTCTTGTAAATCGGTAGAAACGTAGTACTATGTACGTACGTGTTCGGATAGTCCGACGACCAGATTTATTGCCAACATATACGAGGATCTCATGGGTCGCTTCCCGAAGATTCACCGATGACGTATGACTCACACATAATTAATCTAGGATTAATTAATAGAGAGAGAAAATTAACATGAGATTAATTACAGAGATATTTTATCTGGGATAAAATATTATTTAAAAGAGAGAGAATGATTAATTTGGAATTAATCGATAAAATAATATATTCGATATGTTATACGAAATTAGATTTCGACGCGGAATTAAATTTAGAATTTAATTCGGGCGAACGAGTTAATTTAGAATTAATTCGCTTGCGACGTGAATAGTAATTTTACTAGGCATAATTATTTAATGAAATTTGATTTAATTACGTCGCAACAGGAAAATTCGTTAATTCGGAATTAGCGAACCCGAGCCCGGGAGTGTTTGCGGGCCCACTAGCATTTCGAATTCAATTGCGGCCCACAAGTCACATCAAGCGTCACATCATTAGTCATTCAAGTGATAGATGTCTTGTCACTTTGAGTGATGTGATGTTAGTCACTTGTGATTGATGGGGGTGGTTGGAAGGCTTTATTGCCTTGTACTTTTGGATTTGAATTTTTGGTATTAGATTTTAGAAATCTAAATACACAAAACCAACTCACTTATTCTCTCTCCCTCCACTCCACATTCGGCCTTGGGCCATTTTTTCTCTGCCAAATTTCTTCAATTGCCGAGAGATAGAAGAAGCTATAGAAAGATTTGTGGCAAAATTTTCATGATGCTAGCACATCCAAGGAGTCATCCAAAGGTGATAGGGAAACAAACCCTTGAGCATGGAATCCTTTCCCAAGCTTGGAGCTTGACCGAAAATCATGCAGCACAAAAGGAGGCCATTGCCGAAACCAACAAAGAAGGAATCTTGGAGTAGAATTTTTGTTGTCATCGCATCGCAAAATCCGATCATTGTAAGTATGATTCCACCATACTTCTTTATTGTATTCACATATTTTCATTGCTTGAATGATCTTGGGACTATGGTAGAAACCCAACAGTCATATGTGGGACAGTTGTGGAACCCCTAGGGTCGGATCGGTGCCCCGGGCAGCGGAAATGGGTCTAATCAATGGATATCAAGGATGAGTGTATTTTAAAATTATTTAATGAAATACTACATTCTGATACGAGTTTGTAGGAAGAAATGAAGACCCAATCGGAGTCCGGAAGCTCCAGAACGGAGAAAAATAAGTTTTAGTATGAATCAGGTCTTTGGGTCGTGACGCAACCTAAAATGCCGAGAGGGTGTTGAACATCAACAGCGATGCGTCGCGACGCAAACTAGTTGTGTCGCGACGCACAGCTTTGTGTCGTGACACAAAAGGGTTCGTGTCGCGACGCAGATCAGACAGTGAGTGATTTTTCATTTCAAAACATTACTAAACACTTCCAATTTTCTCCCAACACTTCAAATAAACTTACAATTTTAACTTCATAACCACCATCAACACATGTTTTACAACTAGCATACATGTATTATAAATACTTATATACATTTGTTTGAATCTAATCACAAACCATTTTAGAATCCCAATTAGAAATATCTCATTAACAATTCCATTTCACCTAAAGGTGGTCAAGTGAATCTAGAATGGTAGCCATAACTCTAATCTTTAATTTGGAGTTCCAAACTCTTATTAATTGTTCCATGTTCAACATGAACATCTTTGACCTAATACATAAGCATGTTGTGTTTATACTTCTAAAGTATCATAACACAATTGATTAGCCTTATTTCAACATTAAGATATGTGATCATGCATCTAATACACAAATAAACATAGCTTATGAGAAGATCAAACTTTACCTAGTAAGCTTGATGTAAGATCCAATCTACTTCTCATTTGTTGAAATTTGTCGGAGAACCTCCAATGTGTGCAAGCTCGACTTCAAGATCCAATCTCGATTTCCAACGCAAGTAAGCTTCACTTCAAGATCTAATCTTGATTTCTCCTTAATGAAATATTTTATAGACCTCACAATCTTCTCTAAACACTTCTCTAACTTAGGCCAATCTCTCAAGAACAATTTGTGTATAGCTTACTCAAGCTTTTGCTTATGCTTAACTTGTTCTTGTACTTGTAATTAAAACATTCATATGCTATTTATAGCAAAACTTAGACAGTTTTTAATTAATAAAAGTTGTAATCAATTTTTAAGTGGGCTTAATCTAATTTGTCCAAATATGTATAATTAGATGTGATTAATCTCCATTGTCTCTCACTTTGATTTAATCCAATTAAATCAAGCCAATGATTAGGAAATGAATTAGTTGAATGTTTTCTACTTTGATTTAATCCAATTAAATCAAGCCAAAACCACCTATTATTACATACTTACAATTACCATAATATCCTCAAATGGTAGAAATAATTATGATTTTACAATTAAGCCATTGTGTAATTATTGAATTAATCCAATTAGGTCATAGTAAATAATCAATGTTATCAAATAACACTTGATTATCTTAATTGATAATTGTAATATCGAATATTATCTTTTATAAAAAATAATCGGCTACCCAAGTTCTCAACGAGTACACTTCATATTGGGACTCTCTAAGTTCAGACACGTTCGTCATATAAGCCTAGCTAATATGTACGCAATTCGACCACCTCTGAATTCGCGAAGAACACGAACGACCTTTATGAATTATACAAGTCGAGGTCATCACATATGTTTAACAATCCCTCTGTCGTAGGCTATTCGAGTTGTGGTTAGGAATCATAGAATATACCATCAAGTTTCTGAGACGTACATCTCATGTCGACATGTCCATGATTTTTCATAACTGATGCGATCTACCCTAGGTGATCAACTTTGGCCAAAGATTTAAGAATCGTGACTTTACTTACATGGATACCTAAACCCATACGGGCCGACAGATCCTATATTGAATCGAACTTGATTGCTGAGTACATCGGTCCACACCTAAGGAACATCTAGAGGCCAGACCATGAAAGGTTTCTGATATACATGGCATCAAAGTGTGGAGGATCTCACACAAAATCAATGTTATCCTATAGTCAAAGGATTACATATGCAACTCGACTCGAGGAGATTCCTATTGAAGGTGGTGTGTACTTCCAACTATTAGGAATCACATATGAGTCATTCAGTATTCACTCCAACGAATACCTACATGTCTATACGAGTTTCCAAAACTCATGGTACATCCCGTTAAACCATTGGAACTCCAATTCCTATATACGACATATGCTAGTCTTCTAGGTTATAGGAATTCGACCGTATTCCAAAACCAACGACCGTGAATATTTACTTTAAGAATAGTTTACACCTAGTGTCAAAACTATTTTAAGGTCGATGTCATTCTTAGCATATCGATACATCAATTTAATATGCATAATGACAATACCATTAATGAGGTATGAAATGAAAAATGTAGTTATTTTATTAATAAATAATAAAATACACAATTCGGATTGGCACTCCAAACATCAACTATATCATCACAAACACTGTAAAATAAGGAAAATATTTTCTGAAAATCGTTTTACTACGAAACAAACGGACCCTTGAACAAATGAGAGATAAAAAGATGATATAATTTAATCACAAAAATCGATATTTTGTGCTAGAATTACTTTTTAGTTGCATAATGTGCCAGTACTTTATAATTAAATTTTGTCACCATTTTGTCTTCATTTTATACAAATATCACAACTCTTATGTATACAATACATACATATGCTTTTAGAATTTAATTTTTTTTACATAGAATATCATAATTTTTACATAGAATATCCGATTTATGCAACATATCACATATAATGAGTTTTATCTACTTGTGTTAGAGAACTTACTTAAAGTTGATGGAACCACTGCAGTCATTACATCTAAACCTTTGCTTTGATACCATTTTTATCACATCCCAGTAAATCCAGGATGCGACTGATATATGACAGTGAAACCATCTCTCTATGCCTCTGATGTGTACATGCATAACGTGTCATGATTCGTAACTAAATTGTTTATTCTGAATGCATGCATATTTGCAATACAATGCACATTAATTTCATGAAACTATGCTTTATACGCCATGCTATATACATGCATATATTGTACCTGCCAAATCTGGGTCAAAGGCAAAATCATCTTTTTACCTTAGGCCCAATATCAATTAAAACCTAAATAACTAATAGTATCCTGCCCAAAGATTTAACTTATTCTCATCTAAAGCCCTATTCCATCAAACAACCAATCCATGGGCCAAAGTTGGACCAAAGAACTGAACGCTTCACAAGCCCATATACTAGGATAATCCTATAAGACAACCTCTTGCCCTTCCAACTGCCAAACTGAAAAACTTTTTTCCCTAATTAATTACCTCCCACGAGATTAGTCGTTTTAGTACCGAAAAGTTAAGTATTAATGTATTAATGAGACCCGCGTCATAATAGTCTATAAAAAGAAGCAGAACTCAGAATCACGACTCATTCAAGTTGAAGCACTGATACTTGAGCTCTCAAAGCCTCTCACTCTCTAAACATCAACCCACTGCCCTCACGGCAGCCAACAGAGGTCAAGGTAACTACGAACCTTGTTCTTCAAATACTTTTTGCTCGTCTTCACCATTGACTTGAGCGTCGAAGTGCCTACGGCAGCCACCATAGTGGTGGGTAGAAACTTCTCGCTCACTCTACTTTTGTTTTACAGGATCGCTAGCGTCCCATCGTATAGATTCTTGATTGTGGACCTAATTTGAAATCTAGCATCTAGGGGTGAACACAATTTCGGGTCAAACCGCGAACCGCATCGAACCGCACCGCACCGAACCGAACCGTGCGGTTTGAAAAAATATTAAAAACGATTTTGAACCGCACCGAATAGAACCGCAAATTTCGGGTAGGTGTGCGGTTTTGACCCATGTCAAACCGCAAACCGCCCAAACCGCATATTTTGACCCGAACCGCCTAAACCGCTGACCCGCGTACAAATTAAATATTATTTTATATTTTTCTTTTTCTTTAACTATGAAAATTAATATATTTAATGATCATATAACAATATGTAATGAATAAATGAAAATTATGTAATTTTTTCTTCAATAATTATGTGAAAACACACAAAATTTTCTTAAAAAATTTATAATCCAAACCGCCGACCCGAACCGCCTAAACCGCTAAACCGCCAACCCGAACCGCCGCGGTTTTCCTTATCAAATTTGCGGTTTCATTTTCTAATTTCTCAAACCGCCAACCCGCGCGGTTTGAAATAAAAAGCGAAAAAACCGCCCCGAACCGCACCGCGAACACCCCTACTAGCATCTATAATTTGGCGCCTACCGTGGGGCCTTAGTGATTTATAGCAAGCGAATATCTCTCAGTCTACGACTCTTTCAGCACAACCACTCATGGCTTCTGGCAGCGAGCAGACACCAGATCCTATGATCGTGTAATTATCCACTCTACAAGAACGTTTAAGAGCGCTGGAAGAAGAAAATCTTGCCATACGAAGCTCCAATACAGATCTTCAAAAGCAACTAGAATAAATTTCCTCAACCCCCAGCAACGAGAAAATCTCGATCATCCCAACAATCCTAACATTCAAATCAATCTCTTGGGAGCGTTTAACGCTGTGGCGAGCAACAATCTGTCACTAGAAAACCATCCATAAAGTCACCAGGGTGGTCACCATATCTCTCCAGCCGACGGAGCACAGCAAGTCACCTCGTTAATGCGGAAGGAAATGAAAGAATTCAAAGAAGCAATTCTGTCCAGTCTACAAGGAGTCAGGCTACCAGTAAGAAAAATCGAGCCGACATAATTTCATGCACACCTTTCTTGGAGACCATTACTTTCGTTGAACTCCTACGAAGATTCAGCCCTCCAGATATGAAATTATATGATGGATTTGCGGACCTGGACGACCATGTGATCCACTACAAATACAAGATGATGTCTATAGGTCTGACTTCATATCAATGGGAAGCTAGGACATGCAGAGGATTTATAGAGACATTGGAAGGCCCCGCCCTCACATGGTTCATCAATCTTCCTTATTGAACCATTGGGAACTATCAGATAAGTTTGTGGAGCACTTTGCCAGCTCTTGTAAGCTCGAGAAAACCACAGACGACCTCAATGCAATCATCAGAGGAAGAGAGAATCTCCGCGAGGCTATGTAGCGCGTTTTAATAAGGAAATAATTTCCATTCCGGATCTCCATCAGCCGACTGTTGCAGAAGCCTTAAGGAATGGACTGCAAGCGGACAATGGGCTCTATAAAAAGCTAACGAAGTTTCGATGCTACATTATGGATCATGTCATGGCCCGAGCCCAAATTGAGATCAGATGGGAAGAAGATAAAAGGAACAAAAAGAGAGAAGGTTCCTCCAATCTACACAAAAAATGATATCGAACCCTCCAAGTGACCAAAAGAATTCACTGGCAGAGCTCCGCTGCCAGTAGACATAATGGTTCAACAAAGGAATGACCATCCCACTCTTAACCAATATTTTGACCGCCGACCCTTACCTTACAGGGTCCAAGATAGGGCTTCACCAAACAAGCCAAGACTCACAGACTATAACTTTTCTGTTTCTCCAAGGAATTGATCTCAGTCCTTAAAAAGACGGGGAACGAGGTGAAATGTCCCCCACGCTCCAGAGACAGATCTACCGGGAAAGATACAAGCATATAGTGTGAATTTCACCAAGATTACGGCCATACGACTGTTGACTGCTGTAGGCACTGCATTTTTACATATAAGTCCCTATGATGAGTCTCATTTGGAGACACTACCTTTTAAGTCATGGAAGTCGCGGGAAACGAACGTCGGAAGGGGAAATTCAGAATAAGCATGTCATCAGATTCATTTCACAAAGTTCACTGTTTTCATTCGTGCTGCGTTTGTTACCACGTTCGAACGTCAAACAGATTGCGGGCGTTCGTGTAGCGTTCGAATCGGCGTTCGAACGGTGTCAGTATTTCTGGTTTGCTGCTAGCCTCACACCCAAGCCCAATTAGCCCACCAAAGCCCATAAAACACATCCAAATTAATAAAACACATATTTAGCACATGAGGAATTAAATAAAATCTAAAAATCACATATCAAATTAAAATAAATATCAAATAAAATCATGCCTAATTAAAATCATTCAAAAAATATTATATGCCTAAACAAAACAAATCAAATATATCATATTCCTAATCTAGCCAAGACATGTCCCCCAATCAAATATTAGACTTTCCTTGTGAGACACCAATTGATTCATTCCTTTTCAAACAAGGAGAAACCCTAGCTCTTTGCCTATAAAAGAAAACCAAAACCAAGACACTTCCCCCCGAGCATATTGATAAAACCATAAAAAATTCTGCAAGGCATTGACACCCTAGCTCATTCACACAGAAAACTCCTAGTTGATTCACATAAGAAACACCAAAGCTCATTGACACAACTCTCCCTCACTCTCAATAACCAAAAATCACAAACCAAAGAACCCCCATTGCCTTGACCAAAACACATCCCGAACAGCCCCTTTACCTCACCAAAAACAGCCCCCAAACCACACCATAACACCACCAAAAATCACACCCAAACAGCAGCCCAAATACACTAAGAACAGTAGCCTAAATACAGCAAACGTAGTGACCAGAAAACGTCACCAAAAGAGCAGCGAAATACAGTAAAAACAGCAGCAAAACAAGGAGAACGACGACTCAAAACAGTGAGACAAAGAACGAGAGCAGTGAACCAGTGAACCGGAGGAGTTGCGGAGTGTTAGCCCTTCCGACGATCGTGTACAGTACATCCGAGAGGTGATTTAAGATGTTAGACCTGAGGGTACTTTTTCTATTTATTGTCATTCGTTTTTTTTTATTGTTTTATTGGCATGAGAGTCGTTTGTGGATGCATGATTGTGGCCCTTGAATGAATGAAAAATGTGTCGCCTCTCGTGGTATATAGGATGGAAACTCGGACATAAATTTCATAACCGATTCCAAATGGACGGTAGTATGATCTGTACTCGGAATACAACTCCACGTACCACTTGAGTACACGGCACATACTTTATTTTATCTTGATTTGTTTATTGTCGTCATTTATTTTCTGCATCTTATTTGTTTGAGTAATGATGAGGTCAAACGCATGGGCTTAATAAGTGCGATTAAAGGTCCTCTATTTCGAGGGGTTAAAATACTTTACCACGATGCTTCGCCGCGCCGGACGATGTGTATTCGTTTGAATGTGGGATGTGTTCAATCGGGTATACGAAGTTCGATATCGTTGTTTCTATTTTTATATGCATTATGATGAGATAAAGCGCATGAGGCTTAGTAAGTGCGATTAAAGGTCCTCTATTTTGAGAGGTTAAAATCCTTTACCACGATGCTTTGCCGCGCCAGATAATGTATATTCGATTGGATGTGAGATATATTCAATCGGATACACGAAGTCTGATATTGTTGTCTTTACTTTTTATATATGTCTTGTGTTGTTTGCGCATGGGCTTAGTAAGTGCGATTAAAGGTCCTCTATTTTGAGAGGTTAAAATCCTTTACCACGATGCTTTGCCGCGCCGGATGATGTATAGTCGGTTGAATGTGAGATATGTTCAATCGGGTATACGAAGTCCGATATTGTTGTCTTTATTTTTATATGCATTATGATGTGATGTGCATGGACTTAGTAAGTTGGATTAAAGGTCCTCTATTTTGAGAGGTTAAATAACCTTTACCACGATACTTCGCCGCGCCTTTTATTTCGTTATTCGCTTTTCTCCGTCTGTCATCTTCTTGCATAATCATGCATCATGTTGCAATACGCATGGGCTCATCGAGTTGGATTAAAGGTCCTCCATCTTGAGGGGTAAAAAGCCTAAGGGCTACCTTTGCCACAACGATTTGCCGCGTCTTTTAGCCCGTTAATATGGATTAGGTGTCATCTATTCATCCGTTCACGTATATGTCATGTTGTTTACTGCATTTTGGGGGTCACTGCTGTAACCCCGTTCGAACGTATTTCTGAACGCCATACGAACGTGAGCATTCTGTTTCATTTCCGTTCGAACGCGTTTACGAACGCTACTCGAACGTGAACCTTCTGTTTACCGTTCGAACGCGTTTACGAACGCTACTCGAACGTGCATGCATTTGTTTCATCAGGTCTGGTCTCGTTCGAACGCGTTATCAAACGCCACACGAACGAGAACCTTCTGTTTACCGTTCAAACGCTTTTTCGAATGCTACACGAACGTGCATACACTGAACTGAGTCCTCTTCATCATATTTTATGCATAATTGCCCCTATTGGTTATCCCTTTATATTACGAACCTGATTGCTTCTCTTTAATATGCATGCTTGTATAATTATTGCATGTTTGCGCTTCCATGATTATCAATGCAATGTGTTTGTGAAATTATGCGTTTGCCATCATTCTGATTCAATTTTATGCATGCTTGTATGATCATTGTTTGCTTGTGTTTCCGTAATGAATATAATGTGCTTATGAATTTGCATGCTTGCCGTATTTCAATTTACTTTTATGCATGCAAATTCGGACATAGATTATATGCAAATAGGTTGTATGCAAATATGAAAATGTGTTACATGTGAACTTAAATGAACTTTTGATGTATGCATACGAACTTAGGAGTAAAATTATCATTGAAAATATGTTGCTTAGGCTTAGTTGAATTATTGCACAAATCATTTATTACAAGTGACATAAGTAAGGGACCATTCTGAACCCAATGATTTGAGGTCTTCCCTTGCGAGGGGTGAGTGCGGCCTTAAATATTTGTCCCGGTTCACACCGGGTGGCGACTCCATTATTCTCCGGTTTAGTCCCCCGCGGGCTACTCCGTACTCCCAACTAGGCCGCGAGCCTAGAACAACATGCGTCGCCCAGTTTCTGTGTCCCACAACTGTGTAGCCTTAAGGCTAGAAGTTCTGGATCCACTGAGTAAAGTGTATATGCATGACTTGTTCACAGAGAAAGGCAATGCTACATTGGCCCGAAGAGACGAAAGAGATGAACAAATAGACGACCATTCACCACTACGTCCAATAAATAATACAATGAATTTTATTTCAGGCGGTTCTGAAGTCAGTGAGGTCTCATACTCAGCCGCCAAACAATATTCGAGAGCAGCTACAGTAGAATCTCCCCACCCTGCAATATCAATAGATAGAATGTTCACCAATTTGGCACTCGAATTTCCAAACGACAATAGTTCTATTCAAATGAACCCACATCACGATGCTCTAGTAGTCTCTTTGCAAGTTGCAGACTTCATGATCAAGCGGGTGCTAGTTGACACATGGTCTTCATCCAATATTTTCTTCACCGTTGCCCTAGCAGATATGGGGGCAGAGTTAGACAAGATCACCCGACGCTTGAATATGTTGATAGGGTTTAGTAGGGAACATATGTTTATATTGGGAGAGATATCTCTTCCAGTATACACCGGAGGGGTCAACAAAATCACTACATTCTTAGTCCTAGATTGCCCCTCTGCATATAACTTGATTGTTGGCCGATCGTGGATCCACGACATGAGAGCAGTCTCTTCCACCTACCATCAAGTATTGAAGTTCCCCACCAAGTGGAGCGTCCAAGAGATCAAATGGGACCAACTTGTCTCAAGGATTTGCTATCAAATGACTCCAAAAGCAAAGCCTCAGTCGGCATAATAATTATAGGAAGGATCTCGTGAGACCAAGCAAAATCAGCCCAACATTGAGGGACTAGACGAGATCCAAATTCACCCTCTATATGCCGACCACAAAGCCTAAATTGGGGATTATATTGAACCCAAGCTACGTGCTGATCAAGTTGACTTCCTCAAAGAGTGATACAACTGCTTTTCCTGGTCATATGAAGATATGAACAGGATAAATCCTGAGTTAATAACCCACGAACTCCATGTGGACCCAAACTATCCCCCGGTAAAATAAAAGAGAAGAAAGTTCGCTTCAGAAAAGAACCAAATCATCGACGAAGAGGTTCATAAACTTCTACAAAACGGAGCCATCAAAGAGGTCTAGTATCCAGAGTAGCTTGCAAATGTCGTGGTTGTTCGAAAGAAAAATAGGAAGTGGCAAGTCTGTATAGACTTCACATATTTGAACAAAGCATGTCCAAAATGTTCATTCTCTCTGCCTTATACTGATTCAATGGTTGATGCTACAGCAGGGCATGAGTTGTTGAGCTTCATGGATGCCTATTGAGGCTACAATCAAATATTTATGCACCCAAATGACCAAGAAAATACATCTATTGTTAAAAGGTGATGTCATTCGGTCTCAAGAATGCTGGAGCCACCTACTAACGACTAGTCAACAAGATGTTCTCCCAATATATTAGGAAGACCATGAAGGTCTACATAGATGACATGTTGGTGAAATCATTAAAGGCTGAGCAACATCTAGAGCACTTGAAGTTGGCATTCAACATAATGAGGAAGTACGACATGAAGCTAAACCCTACAAAATGTGCATTATGTGTCACTTCGGGAAAATTCCTTGGCTACTTGGTCACTCAACGAGCAATTGAAGCCAACCCAAATCAGATCAAGTCTATCCTTGATATTACCTCTCCCACCAGCCTAAAAGATGTCATGCGACTCACAGAAAAAGTAGTAGCTCTGAACAGGTTCATCTTCAAGTCTACAGATAAAATTTTTTTGTTTTTCTCTGCCATCAAGAAAGTAAAAAACTTTGAATGGACCCCAGCCTGTGAAGATTCTTTGAAGGAACTCAAGCGGTACATGAAATCTCCACCACTTCATTCTAAGCCAGTCGAAAATGAGAGACTCTACCTCTATTTGGGGGTTTCAAAATAAGCACTCAGTGCAGTCTTGATTAGAGAACAAGAAGTAACACAACTCTCAGTCTACTATGTGAGTAAAGCTCTACTCGACGCACAGACTCATTATACCCAAATGGAGAAGTTGGCACTTGCTTTAATTACAGCAGCTCGAAAGCTAAGCCCATATTTCCAAGGGCACCCAATCACTGTTTATACTTCCTTCACAATGAGGATCATACTACATAAACATGAACTCTCAAGGCAGCTGAAGAAATAGGCAGTGGAGCTTGGAGAGCATGATATTACTTACCAGCCACGAACCGCGATCAAATCCCAAGCTTTAGAAGACTTCGTGGCCGACTTCAGCCTCAACCTACAAGTTCCTGCTGAACTATAGATCCAGTGTGTCTAGACGAAAAGAAGTTGGAAATTTAAAATCTAGAAATCCAACAACAAACATTGATGCGGCTTGGGAATTATAATCACCACACCTGAAATGTGGTTTCAAAGTCACCAACAATAAAACCGAGTATGAGGCTCTAGTAGCTGGACAAACATTGGCCAAAGACTTGGGAGCCAAAATGATTGAAGTGAAGTCAGACTCATAACTCATTGTCAATCAACTCCTAGGCACATATCAGGCGAGGGACTCGCATATGACATCTGATTATGCCTAAAAAGTACTTGATGTTATCCCAGTATAGTTGGGGTGTCGATTCCTCAGAGAGATGGATGCAAGGAACTAATTCACTTAAAGAAAATATTATAAATAACTTAATTAAAGATATGGATTGAATTTGTAATGTAAAATAAAACTATGAGAAGTACATAAGAGTTATCAATAAAGAAAAATAGCAAAGCGTCAGGAGTCCCTCTTGTATCAAATCCCTATATTCAGTAATTGATTCCTTTTATTACTCAATTGAAGGTTTCACATCCGAAACCAACAATCAGAAGATATTTCAATTCAAACCATATTAAATTCTAAGTAACTGATGAATTTCTTTCTCTATGTTAACAACACATAATGTTATCGTTATGACCTATCTAACGTCGACAATATACCCTCAAGCAATACTGCAGCAGAAGATCAACTCATAAAACAACATTACCGATCACAACTGGGTTCCCCAATCACAAATAGAAGAAGCATGATAATTCATATATGCAAGTTGGTAAAACACAATCTCTGGATTATAAATCAAAAGATGATAAAGAATAATAAACATCAATTGTATTAAACGTTGATGAACATTCAAGAATAAAAAACGTGAACATAAGAACTTAATTACAAGAGTTCATCCTTAGCTTTGCCTAGGAGATTAGTTCTTTATATAGAAGAGAGACATATTCTTGATAGATCAGATGAGCATCATGTCTGGCATAAAGCTTCCTCATTCTTCTCTCTCAAATATGTGACTTCCCCTCATTGTTGTGTGTTTTCTCTCTATTTTTCTTCTCTTTTTTAGGGTTTTGGACGAACTTGGGTTTATATAGGGAAGTCCTGGAGTCATTATGCGCATAAAAAATGACTAAATTAAGTTTAAGGGGTCTTTCGGGGTGCCACAGCGCCAAATTTGCTGGCAATATGTATGGAGTGAAGCTGAGGTCGTGTCGCGACGCCACAATGTTGGGTGTCGCGACACTGGGCGGATTTTCTGGAATTGTGTTTTCTTCGTTTCCGTTCTTCCCGCGTGCTTCTGATACGTCTGTTAGGTCTTGAAACATGTGTAATTGCTCCAATATCCATGTTTCATTGCTTCCTAACACTAAAACATAAAATAAACCATAATTAAGATTAAATACATGATAATCAACCGAATTAGCGATGTTCAAAGTACACTCTTATGCACTTATCACAACCCTCAATCAGTTTATTGTTAATCTATAGCAATTCAAGCGCAAAAAGAAAATAAGAACTAAACTAAATTAAAAATAAATAAATAAATAAAAACTATCTAAGCCACTTTCGTAGGGATCATGATTGCATTTAGCATATGCAACAAGCCTTTAAACCCCTAAGTGGCCCTAGTGGACGAGTTATAGTCTCGTGAGGGCTTACGACGAAGACACTTACAAACATCATTCAAAACATGTAATCATGCAAAAATAAAATGAAATAGTCTCAATAATTACACATATTATTGTCCTCAAAGAATGCATAGCAATGAAACCAGAGAACCTTCAAAGTACTCAATGCAACTCAAATCCAAGTCATTGAATAAATCATCTAAGCCAGACTCACAATGTGTGTGTAAAAGTTCATTCACAGCTTCACTTCTGGGCAAGCCAACTCAATGATTTCGTTTAAAAATTGGGATCTGATGGGTCAAACCAACATATAAATCTGAAATATGCTATGTAATTGCCCTTATGCGATCAATATGGTATGATTTTTTTCTTTTTCTTTCAAAACCATTTTATTTTTCAACACACCTACCCTTTAAGGTAGCATTTCTCCTCATGGTGATCCTAACACTCGCCCATGGGTAGCTTCACGCTTATCGGCTATAGGTGGTTTAATTTCTTATTTTTTTTCCTTTTTTCTTTTTTTTTTCTTTCAAAACTTTCTGCTTTATTTTTTTAACCATACCATACATCATAACACTAGCAAATCAAGATAGATATATAAGCAAACGGTCATTCATCAACATGCAATTTCTCCAACTAGTCACTTCACCAACTACCTAGGTTCTTACTGCTAAAAACCTATAGTTAAGTGCTTACGAGTCTAACCTAGATCAACTATTCAAGGCATCAGATAAAGATACATCAAAGAACTTATCGTTTCTAAGATTTAATCCTAAAGCAAACAATATTCATCATTGGACTTATGCTTTACTATTAAGGACAAAAAACAAACAATTTTTTTATAACATATATTATCACTACATGCATACACCCCCACACTTAAAACTTGCATTGTCCTCAATGTATGATAAATATAAAGAAAAATGAGTGAGGAACAATACTACCAGGCATGAAGTTGATCAGGTTTCTACTGGTGAGACTTTGGTTATGCGGGCTGCGTGGGTTGCGTTAACACCTGCGTGAATACTCATGCAAATAATAAACATGCAATTAGCACATAATAAAATAAAACTAAAGTAAAGAAAACAAAATAAAATAAATAAAATAAAATAAATACAGATGCAAGGGTTGCCTCTCCGCTAGCGCTAAGTTTAACGTCTTCAGCCAGACGCAATCACCCAAGTGGTCATGATGGCTTCCATGTAGCGGACCTGATATTCCCATGGTCTTTCTTCTTAGTTATCCACTGGTGATTAAGACATGAAAAATAATTTATGGCTGGCTGCGGCATTGTATCCATCGATCCCTCAGGGTATACTGATGCATGAGATTTAGGCTGCATATAAGGAAAAATTGGCTTAACCTCCTCTTTAACTTTACAGGGATCATCTTTAAGTGAGCACTAACTCTCTTTTTCCTCTTTTTACGGTTCTTTATATCAGTTCCAGTTCGGGAGGGTTAGATTCATGTGGTGTAGATCATGTCTCCGGTAAGACTGTATCTATCAGATATGTATGATGTCACTCATCGTCATCCCGTGGTTAATTCTCAACATGAAATATATTCACCTCCAGTGTTATATTCCCAAATGATAACTTCATGAAATCGTTCCTGCAATTAATAAGGGCATTAGCTGTAGCAAGAAAATGTCTATATAAGATAAGTGGAATTTTTGACTCAATGTTAACCACATATTGAGTATCTAAAATTACAAATCAACAGGATAGTAGAAGTTATCAATTTAAAGTAAAACATCCTCAAATACTCCCCGCTGTTTTCTGATAGAGCGATCAGCTAATTGTAAAATCACATATGTATGTTTAATCTCTCCAAGTCTGAGCTGCAGATAAATAGAATATAACATGAGATTAACACTAGCACCTAAATCTAATAAAACCTTACCGAACTCATATGTTCCAATGTGGCAAGCAATAGTGGGGCATCCCAGATCTTTGTATTTTGGTGGGGCCCTCTGGTCAATCACTGCACTTGCTTGTTCTGTCAAGAATGCAGTTTTCTTCACATGATGCTTTCTCTTCATGGTGCATAGATCCTTTAAAACCTTCGCATATGTGGGAACCTGTTTGATCACATGTAACAATATCTTCTAAAGAATTTCTAAGAATGGTATGTGTGGGATACTGAGGAGCACTGTAACTTCTAGGCTGTGGTGTTTGAGTGGGTTGTTGAGACTCATGTTTCCAACTAAAATTTGGGTGGTTCCTCCAACCAGGATTATAAGTATCCGAATAAGGCGTATGTGGCTTCTTGTTCATCCCTAAGGTATTGCATTGTTCCTCATAGGTTTCCATCATCTCATCGTAGAAATGACACTCTTGGGTCGGATGGTCAATCCCCTTACACATAACACATACCTTTTGGGGTTCTAACTGGGCTACCTCATGCATAGTTTTGCTATCTTTGGCTTTTAAGGCTCTTATCTCTCTAGTTAATAGCTCAACATGTGTTCTAAGACTATTCTCTTCCTTAAAGTGGTGTATACCTCCGCTAGAAGGAGTATGATGTGTTCTATCAGTGCTATCCATGGCATTTGGTCTAGTCCAAGTGTGAGATTTCTCGGCTAGGTAATTTAAATAGTCAAGTGCCTCATCAGGATCCTTTCGTATAAACTCATACACATGGTGATGACAACTAGCTAACATCTCTTTAAACCGCTCCCAAGTTTGATAAAGGGTTTCACTGTCTTTCTGGGAGAAGGTAGAGATTTGTCATTTCAGGGTATTAGTCTTATGGCGTGGGAAGTATTTATTGAAAAATACTTGTGTCATCTAACCCCATGATCATATTGAACGAGGTCTCAAAGAATGCAACGAGCTTTTAGCTCTATCCTTAAGGGCAAAAGGGAAAAACTTAAGTCTAATTATGTCTATTGTCCCAAATCGGTCATGAAAGGTTGCTACAACCTCTTCAAACTCTCTAATGTGCACATAAGAGTTCTCATTGTCCAAACCATGAAAGGTTGGGAGATATTGTATCATTCCAGGTTTAAAGTCTATATGCAGTGCATTAGGAGGAAACATTATGCATGATGGTGTAGCTGTGCGAGTGAGATGAAGGTACTCCTCAAGAGTCCTAATGGGTGGTCTCTCGTACTCACTCATTTTGTGTGTGCTAGATCTAGGTGGTGTGGCAAAAATATTTTCAAATAGAGTTTCTGAATCTGAATCTTCCTCTTCAATTCTAACAAACCTACCAAACTGATCCCTAAGTCTAGGCATGCACTTAAACACAAATAAAACCAGAAATAAAAAATAAAATAAAACTAAAAAATCAAAACTAAAACTAAAACAGAAATAAAAATAAAAAATAAAAAATAAAAAATAAAAAATAAAGGTGGAACGAAGTTACCGCTTTGTTGTTGACTAAGCAAACCTACTCTTTTTTCTTGTAAACCGTTTCCCCGGAAACGACGCCAAAATTTGATTACGCCCAAAAAGTACTTGTGATTATCGCAGTATAGTTGGGGTGTCGATTCCTCATATAGATGGTTACAAGGAACTAATTCACTTAAATAAAATGTTAGTAATTACTTAATTAAATATATGGATTGAATTTGTAATGTAAAATAAAACTATGAGAAGTACGTAAGAGTTATCAGTAAAGAAAATTAGCAAAGCGTCGGGAATCTCTCTTATATCAAATCCATATATTCAATAATTGATTCATTTTATTACTCAATTGGATGTTTCACATCCCAAACCAACAATCGGAAGATATTTCAATTCAAAACATATTAAATTCTAAGGTAATCGATGAATTCCTTTCTCTATGTTAACAACACATAATGTTATCGTTATGACCTATCTAACGTCGACAATATACCCTCAGGAAATACTGCAGCAGAAGATCAACTCATAAATCAACATTACCAGTCACAACTGGGTTCCTTAATCACACATAGAAGAAGCACTACTATTCCTATATGCAAGTTAGTAAAACGCAATCTCTAGATTATAAATCAAAAGATAGTAAAGAATAACAAACATCAATTGTATTAAATATTGATGAACATTCATGAATCAAAAACATGAACATAAGAACTTAATTATAAGAGTTCATCATTAACTTTGACTATGAGATTAGTTCTTCATATAGAAGAGAGACATAACATTGATAGATCAGATGAGCATCTTGTCTAGCATGAAGCTTCCTCATTCTTCTCTCTCAAATATGTGACTTCCCCTCCTTGTTGTATGTTTTCTCTATGTTTTTCTCCCTTTTTTGAGGGTTTTGGACGAACTTGGATTTATATAGGGAAGTCTCGGATTCATTATGTGCATCAAACACGACTAAATTAAGTTTTTGGGGTCTTCCGGGGCGCCATGACGCCAAACTTACGAGCAATATGTATGGAGTGAAGTTGAGGTCGTGTCGCGACACCACAAGGTTAGGCGTCGCGACGCTAGGCGGATTTTCTGGAATTGTGTTTTCTTCTTCGTTTTTGTTCTTCCCGCGTGCTTCCGATGCGTTCGTTAGGTCCTGAAACATGTGTAATTGCTCCAATATCCATGCTTCATTGCTTTCTAATACTAAAATATAAAAAAACCATAATTAAGATTAAATACATGATAATCAACTGAATTAGCGATGTTCAAAGTACACTTTCATGCATTTATCAGCATTACTTACAGAAGTTAAAAGAGCTTCAGGTGACATTTGAGAAACTAATAATATCCCAAGTTCCAAGGACAGAAAACACTCATGCTGACGCCTTGGCCACACTCGGCTCGACAATGTGAGGAGACAAACCATAAACTATTCCAGTGGCAAGCCATATGGAAGGAGGAACCAGAGATCGTCGCTTCAATCACCCCAACCAACTAATGAATGACTTCCCTGATTCAGTACCTATATAATGGCATACTCTCACAAGATAAAATCGAGGCTCCCAAAGGTTCACTCTCTATTACGGTCATCTCCTAAAGAGGTCTTTTTCTGGGGCCCATCTCAAGTGTCTTACCCTCAAAGAAGCCCAACACATGTTGGCAGAGTTTGCATGAAGAAGAATATGGGAATCATTCTGGAGGAAGAAGCTTAGCATGTCGAGCACACACAACATGATAATATTGGCCCACTATGTGAGCTGATGCAGCAGATTTCACCCGTAGATGTGAAAAATGTCAAAGGTTCGCCCCAGTCTCACACCTGCCTCCAGAAAAACTCAACCTCATTCTTTCTTTGTGGCCATTCATGAAACGAGTGATGGATATCATAGGCAAACTCCCAACCTCCATAGGAAAAAGAGTCTACATGTTTGCCCTCATAGACTACTATTCGAAGTGGATTGAAGCAGAAGCTTTCACCAAGATACGAGATAGAGAAGAACAAGCCTTCATTTGGAAGAACATTATATGTTGATTCGGTTTGCTATGAGAGATTGTAACTAACAACGACTCTCAATTCATCAGTCACCGCTTTCAAGATTTCTGCAGAAACTGGGGTATCAAACTTAGCTTCTCAACCCCACATTTCCCACAAGCCAATAGTGAAGCCGAGTATTCCAACAAGACTATTATGAACAAATTGAAGAAAATATTGGAGAAAGAAAAAAAAGCATGGGCGGACGAGTTCTCAGGAGTCTTATGGTCTTATAGAGCAATTATTCATTCGTCGACTGGAGAAACCTCATTCTCACTAGCATTTGGAGCTAAAGCAGTCATTCCAGATGAATGAAGTGTTCCATCTCCACACCACCAATGGATCGAATAGGATTCCAACCAAAAACTCATGGATCACAACCTTGACACCATCGACGAGCTATGAGAACATCTCTTCATACGACTTGCTGCTCACCAGCGGAGAATGGACAAGTATTTCAACAAGAATGTCAGGTACCGAACATTCAAAGAAGAAGATTGGTAATACAGAAAGTATTCCAAAACAAAAAAATAAATTAGTGATGGAAATCTTGGACCGACTTAAGAGGGCTCATACGCCATCACGAAGGTTGTTGAGCAAGTGGCCTACAAGTTGAGGACTGCCGATGGAAGAACCATTCAGAATAGCTGGAACGCAATCCATCTCAAATGATTCTATTGGTAAAGCTAGCACCTTTATTCATATATAGCCACTCGATAAGTGTCTATTTGATGACTCGGGGACATGGATTGTGCTATCTATAACTTGTGTGTTAATCTCGGGGATAATTTCCATAATATTTATTTTTCAAATGGTGATATGACATTAAAGCAAATAAATTTTGAAAGATACATTTTTCATTCCACAATAATTATTTTTAGTACAAAAAATCTTGATTACAAACAAGAGATAATCATTCTTTCAGAACCTCAGACGGTGGGACTTTAGTAGAAGTGTCGACAGCAGCAGATGCTTCTTCTCCAACAGGGTCAATCTACATTTCAGCAGATTTTTCCTTCATCAAGCTTGATCAATCTCCAACCTCTACAATCTTCTCATCGACATCCTGAGACACTCCCTCCATTCCAATGATCTTCCTTTCGGCCGCAGCATCACCACCAATAACCTCTTCACCACCCACCTTATTCGAACGAACCTCTTCTTCTTCCTCATCATCTTCGTCTTCATTCGAAAAAGACAGCCCAATCACTAATCTGTCATACTCATTTATCCATTTTTGGGTTTCCATGAGACATGCTCCCAGATGAGATACGTTTTCATGAGATTGATTCTCCCCTTCATCATCGCCTCAAAAGCAATATCCTCAAGCTGCTCAACCATTCGGTATTTTCCTTCCTCAGGATATCCACGCTTTCCTTGTAAGCTTCTTTTTCAATTTCAGAAACCTCCATTTCTAGCTTCAATGCCGCCCGAGTCGACTCCAGCTCCTTCTCCACCTTCTCAACCCTCTCCACTTTCTTTCAGAGGCCTTCAATCTGACTTCAACTTGGCATTTTCCTTTCTCATTATTGTGATGCATTTCTCCAACTCTATAATCTTCTTTGGCTGGACTCGACATACTCTTGTTGGAACAAGCTATATTCGAGAGCCTGATGAACATAGACAATGTTAGAAAATTATTAGAGAAACACACTGAGTGAAGGAGAAGATGACTCAGAACGACTCTTACCTGGTAGTTAATTGCCACAACTTTCTTAATCAACTCTAGGGGGCCAACTCAACCATCATATTCTCATCTTCTCTAAAAGCAATCCTCGGACAAACTTTTAAAGGCTGGAAGGGTTTGAAATTTCCGTCGACCCGTGAGGAATCTTCACTATCACGTTCTCCAAGTCCTCCACTACTTCCACAACCTTCATATTCTTTGAAGCGAGAGTCATCTCAGTCGAATGTATAGTTGCAGCAGTAGTCTCGACTGAAACCACATCCTTTGGGGTTGGGACCTCGACTTCTACAGCTTCAGGCTTATTTCTTTTGGCCCTCTTGCTATTTCTTTTGTTCTTCTTCATTTCATCAAGAGAAGACACCTTGAATCGACCCGAGATAATTTCAGTTGCACAAAAAATTTCTTCAGGAGTTAGTGGCTTTAAATATGGCAGCCTCCTAAAGATCAATTGACACGACCGAGTATTTAATGTCACAACCAATATCTGTCTACAATGAGCCAAAGAGGTACATTCTGAATCGAAAACTTCCTTCCATAGTGGGGTTAACCTCAGTCATTTCTCTTCTAAAATGACTATCCAATTTCTGTCGAGAGTAGACAGGTTGAGGATGAAATTCGTGTTTGAAATGACGCGGCTGGTTGTATTAAAAGTTTTGTTTCGGAGGATACCTGCAAAAGGAGAAGATATGAGCCTAAGTCAAACAAGGGCGCAGGAAACAAATAAAATCAAAGTAAAGCGCTCACTTGACGGACTCCAATGTTCATGGATTTGGCCAGCTCTAGCAAACCCAAAGACACTCTCCCCCATCTCGAAGAAATAGTACTTCTGCCAATCTCCCTTATCATTCATCGTGAGCCCCAACACTAAGTGTTCTCTTTCCTGGCAAAGATACAAATGGAACCTCTCATTCTCCCTCAGGTGCTTCTTCAAATAATAGGAGTACAATAGATCCCTCACTTCGAATTCGATTCCCAACTCAAAAGCTATACACTCAATCGACAAGAGGATTCTCCATGTGTGTGACATTAATTGTGATGTGGCTAACCATAATGGTCCAATACCTCCCACGTTAGCCTAGGTACGGGGAACCTTAACCCATCTGCAAAAGGATGCTAATAGATCCCAATCCACCCTCAATATTTTATAATAAATCCTCTTGATTTGTGGTAAACACACACGTAATGCAAGCGCACGTATCGCTCAAGTAGTATAAAAATATTGATCACACGAGGAATTAATTTCTACTGTTGTTATTAATTATTGATGCTAAATATTTACAGGTATCTAATTAGGGTGAGAATGAAATGATTGCTAATTGGTTGGTTGAATGTGGATTTGCTAAATAAATAAATAAAAATACAAAATAAAACAAAGGAAATTAATAATAAAGAAAATAAACATCTAGGGTTGTGATTCCATACAATATTATTCTAATGATGAATTGATTCTCTTATATATGTGTTATGAATCAGTTTGCTAACCTGGAACATTAAGTTATGCAAAAGCCTCTTCCGATGGTCAGATGCAAACACCCAAAATAACCCAATTAATCATATGTCTATGTTAACCAAGTTACCTGAATTCATTAAGTTCAAGTTCCAATTGTGGCTACCCCTGCCCGACATGTATATGTCTATCCTGTAAGGAAATCTACCTAAGGGACATCTACCCTAAAGTGAGATAGTGAGCTATTGAATCTAAGGCTGAAACCTAAAATCCCTTTTCCAAGTTCATTTTAAGTTTACCACATCAATCTTATTGGTGATCAGGCAACAAGAAGCATTAAGCTTAAGATTCAATAAACAAACCAAAACATTACACATAATAAAATTAAATCAATTATTAAGCTTAAGAATATTGTGTTTCATCACTTCCCTAGAATAAAAATAAAATATTGGGGTTAGGGGATCCACTTTTACTATTTCTAATTTAGAAATCTCTCTTATTATAATATATAAATTTATATGATATTACCAACAGACCATATAAGCAGTATTCTAATTAAGTCAGATTTTAATTAATTCCAACCGACCATAAAGGCAGAGTCTAATTTAGTCAGGTTAAAATCAATTTAATTAAGTTCAACCGACCATAATGGTGGTATCCAATTAAGTCATGTTTTAAGATATTTATATCTTATAATTTAAGAGAGATTAATCTAAATTATCATAATAAAAGATTCTCCCTTCCCCCAGCGGAAATTAACTACAAAACATAAAAGAAATAAGAAATAAATAAACTACTATTACTACTAGAAATAAAAATACATAATTTAAATTACAAAAATAAAACAAACAAGATACAGTCCTTAGATCATTATTAGAACCTTAAGGAAATTATGAATTTGGAAAAAAGAAATCAACTTCTATTTATAGGCAAAATTCGACCTTGCGTGTCACAACGCGTGGAACTTTGCGTGTCGCGACACGCAGAACTTTGCTAGTCGCGACGCGCCGTTGATTTTTGACGCGTGTATGCGGTTTGACGAGATGATGACACATGGATATCAGTAGAAATTATTGGCTCGGCGTTGCGACGCGTGAAGGCTTGCACGTCGCGACACTGACGTCATGCTGACATAAGCAATGACGCGTGTCGGCAAAGTGAATTATTGTGCTGACGTCATGCTGACGTAAGTGACGTCATGTCATCAGGCTGAATTATTGGCTGACGTCATGATGACGTGATGATGACGCATGTGCTAACGTGGCGATGATGAATGTCAGCAATATAGTAACCGCGCTGCGCGTCGCGACACAGAAGGTGTGAGCGTAGCATGTGAAATTCCATTTTTGTCCGTGTGAGCGAGAGTCCAAAACTTTATTTATCTATAAAATAACACAAAAACACATCAAAAGTCATAAAACCCGAGAAACTATACAAATATAAGGTTAAAGTTCTACCATTTGACGCGAACAATCTCTGCTTACTAAGACAAGACGTCCGTTTTTATTAATATATACAACTTCTTTATCATCATTCCTCACATCATAAATAATTGCAGACATAAACAGATATTCAGGCAAACGATCATTCATCATCCACCGATTATTTCAACTAGTCACTTTGCCAATTCCTTATTATCTAACTGCTACAAAAATATTTTTTTAAGTGCATATGAGTCTGACCTAGATATTAGGTTCAAAGTATAGGATAAAAGTGAAATTAGCATTTATCTGTTCCGAGATTTTTTTACTAAGATAAACAATCTCATGATTATACTATATATATATATATTAAATAAAGCATGCAAAAATTAAAACATACAAAACACACGACATGCAGGGAATAAAAACATGCACGAAAGAAAAAATGACGGAGAAGACAAATAAAAATAAACAACCTCACCCCCAAACCTAAACCTAACATTGTCCTCAATGCGTTACAAAACAAAAGAAAGATAAGGGAACAATATTACCATGGTTTCTTTTAGTGGCCATTTTATTTTATTTTATTTTATTTTATTTCTTTTTTTAAGCATGCAAGATTTCCCAATTTTACCACCCTAAACTAACACTTCAAAAACTCACAAATCACATTTGCCTTCAAATCTACGATTTCAACAACCAAAATTTTCAATCCACCACAATCAAATTAACCACACCAAATATTCACAAATGCCACTCATAACCTTTATCATCAACTACAAACAACACACCCACAAATTGCAAAACTCAAATTCTACCACAAATTTTGCACAAAGACAATGATAAGATTAAAATGGAAAGAGAAATGGAGCGAGGGAACCTGAATTTTTTAGCAAGTTGCGTCCCAAAGCTGAGCAGCTCACGCGCAAATGGAGGAAGTTTAAGTCCCAAATCTAAACTTTACATGTGTAAATGAGGATTGGATTTCATTTGGGAAGTGATTTCGTGGTTTAATGAGTTTGGTTGAAGGATTTTGGTGACTTAAAGGACGAATTTGTGGAGGAATTTGAGAGAAAATAAAGAAAATGGAGATGAGTAGTGAAAAATATGACTGGCGGCTGCTGATTTCAGATCTGGAATCACGTTCGCGTTACGATGCACAATGTGTTTTGCGTCACGACGCGACACCCTAAAAATTGGGTGCTCACGTGTTTAAGTTATCGCGTTGCGACACATGGGGTTTTACGAGTCACGGCGCGAGTTTTTTTTTTGGCAAATCGAGTCATTTGACGAATATATCCACTAGGACGCGTATCAAGAGTTGACTCCTTACTCCGCCGTCTATACTGAATTGAATTTTTAACTTCAAGATTTTGTCAAACTTTATTCTGTGATAATCCCAATTTTACTGGCTTGCTTTGCTTTAAATGCTCCGTTTATGCTTTTCCCAGCAAAAATAACACACAAAATTAAAAACTCTACAACATGTATATACAAAATACAATAATAAAAATTTAAATGAAAATAAAAATAAAATTTTTGCATGGGTTGCCTACCTGCTAGCGCTAAATTGATCGACGTCTGATTAAAGACAATCTCATGTGCGTTTCTTTTGAATGGTCTTTTCCAACGGTAAAGTGGAAAAAAGAATTTTATCTCATTCAGTGCTTGTGCCACCTTTTTAAACTTTGTCGCTCCAGTCGTTCCTGAAAGAAAAGAAAGAAAATCAGAAGGTCTTGTATGGTGCTTGACTTTGAATGGAATTTCCATTTTGTCAAGCTTCTGGGCGGTGTTTTTGATTTGTACTCCCCAATACAGTGATGTTTCTCATGAATGCTTGAGATCTCCAATATGGTCAAACATTTGCTCGTCCATTTGTTCTTCATCTTGCTCCACCTTTTCTTCACAGATGTACTTTAGAATTTCATTGTTCAGTTCTTCATCTGTCATCTATGAAATGCATGCTCCATATGTGTCAATCTGAGGATGTAAAGATATGTTTGATTGTAGGCTTTTATCCTCTGTGATTGGTATGAACGGCTAGGGTAGCTATTCTTCAAACATATGTGCAATGCATGCACCCATATCTTCATTTTGAGGATATAGAGTTTCATCCTCACTTGTTGGTGTAGTTGGTACAGACAGATCTGCTACTTGTTCCTCCTTAGAGATGTAATCAACGACCAAGGAATTATCCAGATCAAATTGAAACTCTGCTGGTTCGGGCTCCAGAATTGATACTTCAGATTTTTGATACTGCTCAGGCTCTTCCTCTGTTAAGGTGTGGCTTCATCAGTGTCATCTGAAAATGTTTCGTGAGGTGTGTAGCTCTGGTTTTATGTTAATTGTTTCACTTGATCTGTCATTATTTGTATGGATGCCGCTTGACTCTGAAGGGTTTCTATTTGATTATGGAACATTGCATCCAACTTTTCGTCTTGTTTTTTGATCCAATATTTGAGCATGTTAATCACCCGATCTTCCTCTGATGGTTCCGGTTCTTGATGAATATCGTGGGTGGATGGTGGATAAGATGGAAAATGTGGTTCAATGAAATATGTTGGTTCATCATACCATGAAGGATTTTGATAGTTCTGCCATCCTGAATTGTAGTTGTACTCGCAATGATCGATATGGTGGTTACCATTACATATCTCACATATGATCATTGTGTTCTGAAATGGTTGAGCAAATATTGTGTTGAATGGCTCTGACATCCATGGATAGTTGTTGGGCTGGACAACAGGCCTCAGAAAACCGGACTGATGCTCATTGATTTGGGGTTTAAATTCTCTTTGTAAAGGTCGTAATTCTTCCATCGCCCAATAATGTTCCATTTCAACCACCTGAAAAATAAAAGAAAGAAATAAAAATTACAAACAAAATAAAGAAAATTAGATACAAGTAAATTAGATAGCTTCAAAATTAATAACGCAAGAAAAATAAGTCTCCGACAACGGCGCCAAAAACTTGATCGGTGGTAAACACACACGTAACGCAAGTGCACGTATCGCTCAAGTAGTATAAAAATATCGAGCCACGAGGACTTAATTTCTACTGCTGTTATTAATATTACTGCTAAATGTTTACAAGTATCTAATTAGGATGAGAAGGGAACGATTACCGATTGGTTGGTTGAATGTGGATTTGCTAAATAAATAAATAAAAATACAAAATAAAACAAATGAAATTAATAATAAATAAAATAAACATCTAGGGTTGTGATTCCACACAATATTATTCTAATTATGAATTGATTCTCTTATATATGTGTAATAAATCAGTTTGCTAACCTGGAACACTAAGTTATGCAAAAGCCTCTTCCGATGGTCAGATGCAAACATCCAAATAACCCAATTAATCATATGTCTATGTTAACCAAGTTATCTGAATTCATTAAGTTCAAGTTCCAATTTTGGCTACCCTCACCCGACAGGTATATGTCTATCCTGTAAGGAAATCTACCTAAGGGACATCTACCCTAAAGTGAGATTGTGAGCTATTAAATCTAAGGCCGAAACCTAAAATCTCTTTTCCAAGTTCATTTTAAGTTTACCACATCAATCTTATTGGTGATCAGGCAACAAGTAGCATTAAGCTTAAGATTTAATAAACAAACCAAATCATTACCCATAATAAAATTAAATCAATTATTAAGCTTAAGAATATTGTGTTTCATCACTTCCCTAAAATAAAAATAAAATGATGGGGGTTAGGGGATCCACTTTTACTATTTCTAATTTAGAAATCTCTCTTATTATAATATATAAATTTTCATGATATTACCAACCGACCATATAGACGGTATCCTAATGAAGTCAGATTTTTAATTAATTCCAACCAACCATAAATGCAGTATCCAATTTAGTCAGGTTAAAATCAATTTAATTAAGTCCAACCGATGACCGGCGTAAACACACACGTATAACGCAAGCGCACGTATCGTTCAAGTAGTATAAAAATATCGATCCCACGAGGACTTAATTCCTACTGTTGTTATTAATTATTGATACTATTTATTTACATGTATCTAATTATAGGGAGAATAGAATTGATTGCTTTTGGTTGGTTGAATGTGGTTTTGCAAAATAAAATAAAAACAGACTCAAAAGAAAATACTAAGGAAAATAAAAGAAAAGACTCAAGGATCTAGGGTCGTGACTCCACACAATATTATTATAAAGATGAATTGATTCTCTTATCTATGTGTAATAAATCAATTTGCTAACCTGGAACACGAAAATATGCAAAAGCCTATGTCGATGGTCAGACTCAAATACCCAGTATAATCCAATTGAACCATATTCATATGTCAACCAAATTACCTGGATTCATTAAGATCAAGTTCCAATTGTGGCTACCCCCGCCCAACATGTATATGTCTATCCTGTAAGGAAATCTATTAAAGGGTTATCTATCCTCAATGAAGATCGTGGGCTATTGACTCTAAGGCTGAAACCTAAAATCCCTATGTCTAGTTCATTTTAAGTTTATAACATCAATCTTATTGGTGATCAGACAACAAGAAGCATTAAGCTTAAGACTCAATAAACAAACTAAAGAATTACCCATAAAAAGAAAATCAATTATTAAGTGTGAATATTGTGTTTCATCACTTCCCTAGAATAAAATAAAATACTGGGGGTTAGAGGATCCACATTTAATATTTCTTATCTAGGAATCTCACTTATTATAAAATATAAATTATTTTATATTCTGCTTTCTCAGGAATTAATAATGTTAAACATTTTAAACCAGCCATATAGACGGTAATCCATTTAGTCCAATTACACCAGCCATATAGGCGGTAATTATCTGTCACATAAAGACCAGCCATATAGGCGGTAAAGTAATTTATATTTAACCCGACCATATAGGCGGTAGTAAAGTCTGACATTAATTAATCCGGTTAAATTATAATTTATAAATTATAATTAAGTGAGATTTACCTAGATAATTATATTAAAGGTTTCACCTCTTACCCCAACGGAAATTTAACTACAAAACATAAAGTAAATAAATAAAAAGCTGTAATAAAAACTAAAAATAAAAATAATAATTTTATTATTACAAAACTAGATGCTTCCTATGAAATCAGGAAAAAATCCCAAGGAAAGCACACCAAATGAAGTGAAGAAGGCCTGAATTTATAGGCATTTTCGGCAACTAGCGTCGCGACGCGTAGGGTCTTCGCGTCGCGACGCCAGAACGCGGCTTTGGTCCATGCGGGTTGACCACGCGTGTTCTATCGGCAGAATCTGGTGATGACACGTGTCACGCGGTGAAGGTGGTGCAATGAGAAGATGACACGTGGCACACGGTGATTGGCTGATCTTTCGGTCCAATGAAAAGTTGACACGTGGCACGCGCTTAGGATCGGTCAAATGAGAGGTCGACGCTGGCAACATGTGATTTGTCCAATATTCGGTCCAATGAGAGATTGACACGTGGCATGCGCTTGTTTTGGTCCAATGAGATTTCGACACGTGGCAGCCGGCGCATTTTAGCAGATCTTTTGTGATGATGACACGTGGCACGGCGCACTTTAGCAAGGTCGGCGCACGTTAGCAAGTCCAATTTCTCAGATTCTGACACGTGTCCCTCAGCGCACGTTAGCATGGCTGGCGCACTTTAGGCGTCGCGACGCGTAGGGTCATGGCGTCGTGACGCTGAAAAATTACAAATTTGCCCATTTGTCAAAAACTTGACCGGCGTAAACACACGTATAACGCAAGCGCACGTATCGTTCAAGTAGTATATATATTTTTGCAGCATATTTGATCCATATAGCGAGCTTTGGGCCAGTGACTCCCAAACCAGTTGGCTTTAGGGCACCAGGTGTTAAGACACCCCTACGGACTTAATAACTCGGATCTCGAATGTTTTTTTTTTACTCCATTGCTTTTTGAGATGCTTCCTCCAATTAAACTAGAGCACTGAATATTACAAACTTTTCAATTATAGCTCATGTCCGTATGTTTCCATGTATGTTGATAATACCTGTCAACTGAGTATATGAAGATCCATTTT
The DNA here is from genome assembly GCA_019454045.1 of Zanthoxylum bungeanum. Taxonomy (NCBI): domain Eukaryota; kingdom Viridiplantae; phylum Streptophyta; class Magnoliopsida; order Sapindales; family Rutaceae; genus Zanthoxylum; species Zanthoxylum bungeanum. The sequence continues at coordinate 190,821 of SKCR01005092.1, read as the reverse complement.
AGTCAGTTTTATGGAGAATTCACAAATTAAATAATTCAAAAGGAAATAAACAAAAAATAACTTGTTTCGAAATAGGTTTGAGATACGTCTCAGGAGTGAAACTCCTTACTCAGCTATCTCTTACCAATTCACATTTTTAGTCAAAATAAAAACACAAAAACAAAAAATGTTTTTGTAATTTTTGAAAAATTTTCAAATTTTTTTGTATTTTTCGAAAAATTTTGGACTAAAAATAAAAATAACACACAAATTAAAAATAATGTACTGATCAACTAATTCCCTCCCCCAAACCTAAATGAGACATTGTCCCCAATGTCTTAAACAGTAGAAGAAAAGTTTAGAAGAAAATACCTGGTTAGCTGAAATTCTACAGGAAATTAAAGGTTAAGATCCAGATTAATCCGACGCCTCTTACCACGATCGTCCTCGGACTAATTTATCTTTGAAATGATAGGGTCAACATGTAATTTATCTTTGAATTTATAGTACCTGAAAATGGTGAGTTATAATAGCACTAGTTTCTTCCATATGACGTTTGTTAGCTAAACAAAACAAAAGAAATCGTGAAATGTCAAAAAGTCTGGATCATGTCTACGAAAATAAAGATAATAACAACAGAAAAGCAACTCAAAGCAATAATTAAGGCAACGGAATTGTGTACGCAATACGACATTCGCTTAGTATAAATTCATTAGGATGCGTCTCAAGAATCCATTCTTTACTCAGCCATCACTAATGAATTATCTCTTATCTTTGCCAAACACCATTCCTTATGTCTTATGCTTTGGTTGAGCTTTTCCCTACAAAAATAACACACAAAATTAAAAATTCTACAACACACAAAATATAAAAACAAAAATTACAACAAATTGCATGGGTTGCCTCCCTGCTAGCGCTAAATTTTTCGTCTTCAGCCATACGTGAATGAAATCCATATGTCAAGGCGGTTTCAGTGTCGTTTTGGATGTCCGATTAAAGACAATCCCATGAGCGTTGCTTTTGAAGGGTCTCTTCCAACGGTAAAGTGGCAAAAAGAATTTTGTCTCATTCAGTGCTTGTGCCACCTTTTTTATCTTTGTTGCTCCAGTGGTTCCTGAAAAGAAAGAAATAAAATCAGGAGGTCTCGTATGGTGCTTGACTTGGAATGTGAGTTCCATTCTGTCAAGCTTCTGGGTGATATCTTTGAATTGTACCCCCCAAAACAGTGATGTTTCGTCTGAATTCACTGGATCTTCAATAAGGTCAGACATTTGCTCCTCCATTTGCTCTGCTTCTTGCTCCACCTTTTCTTCACAGATGTATTTTAGGATTTCCGCATTCAATTCTTCATCTCTCATCTATGAAATGCATGCTTCAAAATTGTCAACCTGAGGATGTAAAGAAATGTCAGATTTTAGGTCTTCATCCTCTGATATGACTGGAATGGATGGTTCAGGAAGATCTTCAACAAACATCGTTGCAAAGCATGCTCCAAGATCTTCATTTTGAGGATTGAAAGTTTGATCCTCCCTCTTTGGTGCAGTTGGTACAAAGAGCTCAGCTTCTTCATCAGAATCAGAATCTGAATAATAAAAATCAAATCGAGACTTTCCCGGTTCGGGCTCCTGAACTGATACCTCTGGTTGTTGATACTGCACAACCTCTTCCTCTGTTGAAGTGTCATCGTGAAATGCTTGGTTATCTGAAAATGCTTGTTGAGGTATAAAGTTATGGTTTTCTGTTAATTGTCTGATCTGATATGTCATTCTCTGTATGGATTCTGTTCAACTCTGAAATTGTGCGTCAAATTGAGCTTCCCGTTCTTTGAACCAATCTTTGAGCATGTGAAGTATCTAATCTTCCTCTGATGGTTCTGGTTCTTGATGAAAATCATAAGTGGATGGTGGATAAGATGGAAGATGTGGTTCTGTGAAATATGTTGGTTCTTCGTACCATGAATGATTCCAATAATTCTGCCACTCTGAACGGTATATACATTGATCGCTCGGGTGGTTACCATCACATATAACATATCTCCACATCTCGTTCTGATGAGCAAATGTAGTATTGCTTGGTTCTGGCATCCAGTGATAGTCATTGGCTGGACAACAGACCTCAGAAAACCTGACTGTTGCTCCCAGATTTGGGGTGTATCTTCTTCCAATAAAGCTCGAAATCTTTCAATCTCCCAATAATGTTCCATTTTTCAATCACCTGAAAACAAAAGAAGAAATAAAAATTAAAGATAAAAATAAAGAAAATTAGATACAAGTAAATTAGATAGCTTCAAAATTAATAACTCAAGAAAAATAAGTCCCCGGCAACGGCGCCAAAAACTTGGCCGGTGCATTTTAGCAGATCTTCTGTGATGATGACACGTGGCACGGCGCACGTTAGCAAGGTCGGCGCATGTTAGCAAGTCCAATTTCTCAGATTCTGACACGTGTCCCTCGGCGCACGTTAGCATGGCTGGCGCACTTTAGACATCGCGACGCGTAGGGTCTTGGCGTCGTGACGCTGACAAATTACAAAATTGCCCCCTTGTCATTTTTTCTCTATTTTGGCCCCAAATTACTTCCAATGCTTTCTCAACTTTATTTATCTGCAAAATAACACAAAACACATCAAAACGTTCACAAAACCCGAGAAACTATACAAAATATTAGGTTAGATGAGTGAGAAATAGTGATATAAATACCACTCATCAACCGACCATAATGGTGGTATCCAATTAAGTAATGTTTTAAGATAATTTATATATTATAATTTAAGGGAAATTAATCTAAATTATCATAATAAAAGATTCACCCTTCCCCCAGCGGAAATTTAACTACAAAAATGTGGATGTCGATTTTCGCCCGAGGTCCACAATCGAGAATTTATAGGTTGGGGGCACTAGCGAGCCTGTAAAACGAGGGTAGAATGAGCGGGGAGTACTGCCCACCGGTGTGGTGGAAGCCGTAGGCTTTCCGATACCCAAGTCAGTAATGTGGATGAGTAGAAAATAAGGAAAAACAAGGCTTGATGTTACCTTAATCTCCGTCTATTTTCCGTGAGGGCGGTGGGTTTGTGTTTCGAGGATGAGATACTAAGAAATCTGAGATGTCAATCTCCCTTTCTCCAAGCCAAGAACTCTCTTTTTATAAGCCCTTTGAAATAGGCTTATTCATTCTTTTGCTCGTTGGACCTTCTGTAACAGTCAATTTAATAGAGGAGTTATGAGCTTATGTGTTTTCTAATTTGGTAACTGATGAGTCTGTAAGCCATTTTGATCTGGTCTCTCATTGAAAATGGGATTGGGCTTGTGAGGTCTCTTGGTCCAATATCGATTTTCAAGCTGGACTTATTAGTGGGTTTCAGGTTTCTGGCTGTGTGGTTGGCCCAGAGATGAAATGTCGATTCTACCATTGGGCCCAAATTTGGCCCGTACAGTTTATCCCCTACTCTCTAAGTCAAAAAGTCCTTGACTTTGAGAGTATTTCAACGCATGTCGTATGAAGCTGGACGTGGGAGTACCTGTTGATTGAACCTTACGAAGGCTCAGGGTCAGTTCATACGGCATTGTCGTCTGGAATGATAACGTTCCTGGTCTTCATTTGACTCAATATGAGTTTATAGGGGATGTCATCGATCGACTGAACCAGATGAAGGCTCAAGAGCTAGTCCATATGATGTTGTCATATGGACTGAGTGAAGTCCAAGTCTTCAATTGACTCGACATGAGCCCATGAGGGATGTCCCCGGTCGAATGAACCGGATGACGGTTCATGCGCTAAATCATACGACATTGTCGTAAGACTGAGTGAAGTCCAAGTCTTCAATTGACTCGACATGAATCCATGGGAGATGTACCCGGTCGACTGAACCAGATGAAGGTTCATGAGCTAAATCATACGACATTGTCGTATGACTAAGTGAAGTCCAAGTCTTAAATTGACTCGACATGAGTCCATGGGAGATGTCCCCGGTCGACTGAACTAGATGAAGGTTCTTGAGCTCATTCATACGACATTGTGACCGGCGTAAACACACACGTATAACGCAAGCGCACGTATCGTTCAAGTAGTATAAAAATATCGATCCCACGAGGACTTAATTCCTACTATTGTTATTAATTGTTGATACTATTTATTTACAAATATCTAATTGAGGGAGAAGGGAATTGATTGCTTGAATGATTTGATTTGTAGATTTGCTAAATAAATAAAAAGATAAAAAGACAAAAGAAAATACTAAGGAAAATAAAAGACTCAAAGATCTAGGGTTGTGAATCTTTCTAATATCTATTAAAAGATGAAGTAGTTATATCATAGTTGGGTAAAATATTGAATTATTAATCTGGAACACTAAATTATGTAAAAGCCTCTTCCGATGGTCATTTACAAATACCTAGAATAATAAAATTGAACCATATGTTTATGTCAATTAAATTACCTAGATTCATTAAGATTGAATTCCAATTATTGATTACCCCCGCCTAACAAGTATATTCATATCCTGTAAGGAAATCTATTAAAGGTTTATCTATCCTTAAAGAAGATCGTGGGTTGTTGAGTATAAGGTCTTTAAACTTAAAATCCCTATGTCTAGTTCATTTTAAGTTTTATCTAATCAATTTTATTAGTGATCAGTTAATAAAAAGGCATAAAGTTATGACTCAACAAATAATTCTTTTAATTATCCAAACTATAATCTAACCCTTTTTTTTAAATCGGTAATATTAGATTTTATCACAACCCTAGATATTTAACTTAGTTACAACACATAACTAAAGCTGATATAAACTTAAAAGACATAAAATGAAATTGCTGAAAAGTAATAAAAAGAAATGCTAAGGTAAAAGGAATTAACTTCTACTATTCACTATTTAGATATCCCGTCCGAAAATGGCGGTATCCTTTATTAATTCAGATTTTAAATAGTTTATATATTATTTTTTAAGGGAGATTAATCTAAATAGCAAAAGTAAAAGTATTACCTTATTACCTCAGCATAGAGAAGTTACCCCCTCATAGATGGATAGAATTACTACTACAAAGCGTAAATAAAACTGAATATAAGAAGAAAATAAGAAGAACTCTCTTTTATTTATAAGGATTTTAGAGGAAGATGTACATTTGAAACTAAAAATTCGAAATCTATTTATAGGCAAAAAAATCCAATTTTTTATTATTATTTTTCTGATTTATTATTATTATTATTATTATTTTTTGGATCGCTGAATTTTCGACACGTGGCATGGTGGCTAAAAAAGACGGCTCGTTGAATTTTTGACATGTGGCATGGTGGTGAAATTACCAAAATACCCTCGGTGTCGGGACGCCCAAAATTACCAAAATACAATTTTCGTCAAATTTCACAGTTTTGCTACAAATCACCTCCAGAATGTCTTGAAACTTTATTTCGGTGTCGGGATGCCCAAAATTACCAAAATACCCTTTGTGTCGGGACGCCCAAAAATTACAAAAATACCATTTTTGCCAAATTTCACCAAATTTCACAGTTATGCTCCAAATCACCTCCAGAATGTCCTGAAACTTTATTTATCTACAAAATAACACAAAACACATCAAAATATTCACAAAACTCAAGAAACTATACAAAATATTAAGTTAAATAAGTGGGAAATAGTGATAGTTTTACCACTCATCACATTGTCGTATGGACTGAGTGAAGTCCAAGTCTTCAATTGTTGTCATATCACATGATCCGTTCAGTTCTGCTAAGCCTTCATACGACGTCGTGTTGAATGGCTCCATAACTAGCAGGAAGTCAGGACCGAGGTAGTGTCGAATTTCAGCACTCCTCGTACCAAGCATTTAACATCAGGTTGAGTCTTAGCATTTGGAATCATAGTTTCCTTCAGTCGACGTCTTTGAATGATTTCCCTCTTGTATGATGGGCCTAGATTGCTTCTAGGTTCTTCTTCACTCATTTAATGCAACCCTAGTGCAAGTTTCGAGGTGCTTTTGGCGGGAATTCGAGGCGCAAAGATGGATGGTATAAAGGAGAGCTTTGAGTGTTCATTTGCCTCATTTGCAAAATCCATCTTCATTTATCGAGTAGAGAGAAGTCTCGAGCTCTTCAAGGTATTCTTCAAAAACCCATCCCATGTTCTTCATTATCTTTAAACATTCATAGTATAGATTCAAACTGTTCTCAGTCAATATAGGCTGTTTGATCTTTGGAATCGTAGATTTATTACTGAAATTGTGTTTGAGGATTGGGGTAGAGTTTGATTTATTAGAGAATGTCGAGCGAGGAATCCTTAGGGAGTTTAGGCGTTGAAATTGATAGATTTGTAGAGTCATCTTCAAGTGAGACGGAAGAGGAAGAAATTTATAGGGATTGGTCGTATGAGGATCTGAACGAGGCAGGACTAATAACGGTAGCAGAGTTATCTCATGAGGTTCCTACTGAGGCTATACCACTCAGGACTTTGCCAGCAATTGGTGAGTCGAGTGGGATTTCCAGCACTAGTGAACCCACAAACCTGTTAACCAAAAATCCTGCCAGTCGAGTGACAGACAAATTACTGAGGGAGATCGGGTGTAAGTATAGATTCCCAAACTCATTAGAACTAAGATTACCTCTGCCAAGTGAGAGAATAGATTACAAAGTCCCAGGGTGGATTAGGTTCTATGAGCGACCTTTTGCGGATGGACTAAGGTTCTTCATACCAAGATTAGTTTGGGAGGTTCTATACCACTTTCAAATCGCTACTTCTCAGTTGATGCCTAATACTTGGAGGATTCTGTTGTCGATTGAATGCATGGCCTTCGAATTAGGGGTGTTCTTTGAAGTGAAAGATGTGCTATTCTCATACTACCTAAAGGAACACCTGACTGAGAAGGGAAGATACACTTTGTTTCTTCGTCAGAGGAAGAAACATTTAGTTACTGGACTCCCGATAAATGATAGGGGAAACTGGCAATCTAACTATTTCTTTGTGAGGGGTGAGAGTATATTTGGGTCGGTTGGAGCTGGTCGAATCCCAAAATATTGGAGTTTGTCGAGTGAGTATTATATTTTCATCATGCATTCTCTTTTAATACACTTAATAATAGGAATAACCATATATTCGTTTTTGCAGATCCTTTGCGAACAGGTTGTTTGAGACAACAAGTCGAATCGTGTCCAACACTAAGGCAATCTTAGCTCTACCTGTCGAAGAGAGAGATTTGAGAGTCATCTTGGTAGGAAAAAGATTGAGGGTGACTCTGTTGTGGAAGGAGATTCATAATCGTGAAGGTACCATTTTGGCCTTTGCAAACACGTTTTGGCCGTGTTATACTATAGTTGGTCGTGTATATAGATATTTGGTGAGTCAACATTTTTAAAGCCTTTAACTCCCTAATAACTTTTATGCGCAGAAGACATAATGTCAGGGCCTTTCAAAGTATCTTCGATTGACGAAATGAAGAGTCGAAGGAAAACCAAGAAAGCAAAGGGGAAGAAACCGGAAATTGAAAAGGTTGAAGCCCCTAAACTAAAAGAAGTCGTATCAGATGAAGCTGCAGTGGTAAAAGGGCAGCTGACTGAAATGATTATGGCTGGGAAGAAAAGGAAAGCAGTTGCTGAGGTGGAAGAGGATTTAGAAAACGTCATAATCAGGATTCCTCACGGGTCGACTGCGATTTCGGATCCTTCCAGCCTTAACACATTTGTGAAAGGGCTTCTACTGGAAGAAGATGAAAACAGGCTAACAAAGATAGACCCAGTTGAAGCAATGAAGAAAGCAACAGCCTTAAGTTATCAAGTATGTATACCCTAGATTCTTATATTTCTTTAATTTTTAGTCGAATGAGTTCTAACTTAGATTTTTCAGACATTGGAGTGCAACCTGTATATGCAGAAATACGCGGAGTCGAGTCAAATGAGGATAAAGGAATTGGAGAAAACTCTTTCTGTAGTGAGGAAAGAAGCTTCTGAGTTGAAGTTTGGGCTGGATGCTTTTGAGAGGAAGGGAAATGGATTGGAGAAAGAGTTGAAGGAAACGAAGGCGACACTTAAAATGGAGAAGGAAGTTTCAGAGGCCACGATTGAAGCTTACAAGGAGGGTTTTGACAATGTTAAAAGGAGAACGAACAACTGCTCGAGAAACTTGAAGGAATTTCTTTTGAGTCCATATTGAAGGAGAGGAGCAATTTGATGAAGGATTATCTAGAGGGAAAGTCTACTGAATGGAAGCCCAGGAAATGGATTCGAGAATATGACAGGCTGGTGGCTGGACTTTCTTCGTTGAACAATGTCCGTGAAGAAGAAAAAGGTGAAGAAGTCGAGTCAAAGAAAGATGAAGGTGAGGAGGTTGCAGTTCCTGAAGTTGAAATTGAATGGGTTTTATGGCGAAAATCCGGTAACGCAGCGGAATAGTGGAAAATCAAAATTTTCCGATTTCAAAATTTTTCTTGGATCAATTAAATAACTTATTGATTTAATTATCCAATTATCAAATTCTGAAAAATTACACAAGAAACCAAATTTCTTGGTAATTACCGAATTGGCCCATATTTTACAAATTGATCATTTTAGTCCTAAAATTGTCAAATACAATTTTGTATGATTCTAAATAACTTCTAAAATGATTTCCAACATATCCAATACATCAAAATCAGATTGCAACACAAATCCCAAATTTTTTGCTAATTGCCGAGAGCACCCCTAATTTTCGGTAAATTACATTTTAGTCCATTTTTAAAAAATAAACCAAGATCAAATCCAATCAACCCAAAATTTTACATGAAAGATATACATACCATAATGCATCACATATATGAAAATCCCCAAATTGGGAGTGGGTTAAGAACCCTAATATTTCAATTTCACCAAATTGTCCAATTTCACCAAATCTTTAAAATCTAAAACTTTAATCCATTAAATACTTCACCAAACAAGCCTCACCACTTTGAAATAACTCTAGAACAATTCTAGGTCACCAAGGAGTGGCTTAACAACTCTAGAATGGCAACTTGATTTTCCAAAAATCAAAAGTAAGCCTTTTAAACCATTTAAAGCTTACTTACATGCATCAATCTTTCATACAAGTTCTCAACCAAATAAACACAAACTATAAGAGTATAAAGAACATCAAAGCAACACAAAATGATGCTAAACTTGTTAGAAACAATTTCGATGTTGAAGGCTTAGAAGAAATACTTACAAAAACCAAAGATTTTCAAGCCTTTTTCTTTAAGTCTGCAAGCTTCTCTCAACTTCTTTTTGTGTTTTTTTTAGTGTTTTTGAACTTATGAAACCCTAAAATTAAAATATATATATATATATATATATACCAACCCTAATGGCCCTTGGCCGAATTTGGTAGCTAGAAAATATCAAGATATTTTCATTTGTTTCATTTAATAACAACTTGTCAACTAGATAAAATGATCATTACACTTTAATGAATTATTCAACCAAGTCAACAATTGCAACTAAGTCATTAAAATAAATATCATAACTTAGGATATTTATATTTTTAATTAATTTAATTATTTAACAATTAAACAATTAAATAATTATTTAAATACAAATATATTAAATATATGTATTATATTTACATTAAATATCAAATACATATATATTTATGATATTAGTTAAATATCTCAATTTGACAATTAATTAATGTGTATTTGATAAAATCTATCATTAAATGCAAATACACAAAAATTAAGAAATGACTATTGGGTCCCTTCACATGTACTTTTGCGTTTAACCTTTAAACGACTTATAAATAATCAATATTATTTATAAATATTGCCCTAGTGCTCTACAAGTATATTTCATTAGTGAGACTCTCTAAATTCAGGCATATCCGTCACGAAATCCAATTTCGTGTCTATAATTTACCCACCCGTAAATTATGACGACCACAGATAATCTCGCTGAATCATACAGGTCGAGGTCATGGCATATATATAATTCCTCTGTCACAGGTATCCGGATATATCCCAGAGATATAGATGTAAATGTCAAATCTCTATAGGGACTATCCCGTCGACGTCTCTATTAGTAATCTCAAAAAAGAACATTTAGAACTGACTTATAAAATGTACCACGGGCCCATGGTTTTTATCTGATTGCTAATCATATATGGACTACCTATGATATGTACACAGAACTGACGGATTCTATCTCAACACACACAGGACACCCTGAGGATCTATCCACACCCAACGAACATGCATAGGTCTGATCTAAATAGATCGGTGACATGACTGCCATCTAAGTGTGAAGGATGTCTCATGTGCCCACAGTGGTGTCTCAAGTCGAAGAATCACAAATGCTACCCAACCCGAGAAGATTCTTATTGACATTGGTGTACCATCCATTAAGAATCTTAAGTGAGTCGTTCAGTGTTTATCCGCTATAAACACCTACACGTCTATACGAGTCTCCAAGACTCATGGTTCATTGAGAAACCATCATATATTCCAGTATACGACATGTACCGGTCTCAACGGGTTTACTTTACTGACCAAGTAGTGTAAACCTTGACCAGAAACAGTATAAGAATGACAACGTCATGATACAACTCAATGTCAGTTGCGACGCTTTTGCAACTATCATGACTAATCATCCTAAGGTCTATTATGTCTTTACCATATTAAAAGATATATTATATTACAGAAACTTCTTGTATTATTCATAATAAAACGTTTTACAGTAGTATTCTCAAAGAAATACAACCGGGAATTGGCGCTTTGAGCACCAACCCCAACAGAAATGGCACTGACCGAAGGTCAAGTGAAGGAATGAGAAGACGTTGATCCTACGGGAAACGAGCCTACTGCTCAAGAAGAAGAATTTCCTTCTAGTACTTCCGAGGCTGTTGAAGATCAACCAGCCAGTGCCCCAGAAGTTTGATAATATTGCCAATCTAATGCATTTTTTTGTTAATATTTTGTATTCGACTACTATTTGTGGAATGGAAAGTAAGCTCTCAATCTATGAATGCATTTTATTTTCACGTCGAATGAATTTTTGCAAATAACAAATCATTTATTCCATACTCGAAAGACAATTAAGTATGCACGTATGTATTACCAGTAGAATCGGTTAAGATGAATGGCGTTCCAACTGTTGCGGATGAGTCTTCCCTCCATGGTTTATAGTTTGTAGGCTCATCTCCCAATGATTTTTGTGATGAGGTATGGACCTTCCCAGTTCGGTCCCAGCTTACTATCTCCAACCTCATTGGTGTTTGGGAAAACTCTGTGTAGACCCAATCTCCTTCCCTGAAGGTTCTACTCCTAACATTTTTGTGAGAGTATATGACCATCCTCTGTTGATGGGCTGCTAGTCGAATGGAAGCTCGGTCCCTCACTTCATCAATTGTATCGATATTATAATTCAGAAGTTGTCGATTCGAATCCTCATTGAGCCATTGGTAGCGTTGTGATGGAATGGTTTCCTCTGATGGTATTACTGCCTCCATACCAAACGCTGGAGAGAACAGAGTTTCTCCAGTGGGCGACCAGAATGTTGTTCTGTAAGACCACAAGACCGCGGGGAGTTCATCTTCCCATGCACCTTTAGCTTTCTCTAATCTCTTCTTCAAAGTGTTCAGTATTATTTTGTTAGACGACTCGACCTGGCCATTAGCTTGTGGGAAGCGTGGGGTTGAAAAGCTTAACTTTATACCCCAATTTCTACAGAAATCTTGAAAATGATGGCTGATGAATTACGAACCATTATCAGTCATGATTTATCTCGGTATGCCGAATCGACATATGATATTCCTCCAGATGAATGTATGTGCCTCTTATCACATATCCTACCGAATGGTTCTGCTTCGATCCACTTCGAGTAGTAATCCATAAGTACAAGCATGTAGACTCGATGTCATGGGGCGGTTGGAAGTTTCCCAATGATGTCCATCCCCCACTTCATGAATGGCCATGAAGATAAGATAGGATTGAGTCTTTCTGGTGGGAGGTGTGAGACTGGAGAAAACCTTTGACATTTGTCACATATCCTAGTGAAGTCTGCAGAGTTGGTCCTCATCGTAGGCCAGTAGTAGTATGTCGAATGGGCACGTAGTGTCAAGCTCCTTCCTCCAGAATGATTCCCATATTCCCCTTCATGTAGCTTTGCTAACACATGATGCGCCTCTCCATGAGTGAGGCATTTCAGGTAGGGTCCAGAAAACGATCTTTTTAACAACTGACCGTCATGTAAAGTGAACCTTGCAGTCTGCCTTTGAATTTTCCTGGCCTGAATTTTATCTTCCGGAAGTTTGCCCTCTTGCAGATATTTGACTATTGATGTCATCTATGAGTCAACTGAATTGATTGAGACGACCTCTTTTTCTTATTTCCAATTTGCTGGCCAATTCAAGTATACTACCAGTATTGACTGTGGTTTGTCTCCTTGCATTGTTGATCCAAGGGTGGCCAATGCATCCGCTTGGAAATTCTCGCTTCTTGGGACTTGGGTTATTGTGAGTTCCTCAAACGTAGACTGAATATCTTTTACCTTTTGTAAGTATGATGCCATTTATGGATCTCGTGCGTGATACGACCCTTGGAATTGGTTGCCAATCAGTTGTGAATCAGACTTTACTTTTATCTTCTTGGCTCCAAGCTCATTGGCCAAGGTTAGTCCTGCTATTAGTGCTTCATATTCTGCCTCATTATTGGTGACTCTGAAACCACACTTGATTGTTTGTTGTAGTATGTCGCCTTCCGGAGTAACGATCATTATCCCTATACCGCAACCCTTTTTGCTACTGGATCCGTCGACTGCAAGTTTCCAGGGGATGGTCGAATGGATATAATGGACTTCCGGTTTGGTTGCGGCCAATAGGCTGGGGCTGAAGTCGGCTTCAAAATCTGCTAAGGCTTGAGACTTGATGGCGTTCCTGGGCAGGTACGTGATGTCATGTTCCCCAAGTTCAATTGCACATTTTGTCAATCTCCCAGACAACTCTGGTTTATGAAGTATGCTTCTCATAAGATACGTAGTGTATACGGTGATTGGGTGTCCCTGAAAGTAGGGTCGAAGCTTCCTTGCAGCCGTTATCAAAGCTAACACTAATTTCTCCATTAGGGGGTAGCGTGATTCCACACCCATCAGTGCTTTACTGATGTAGTAGACTAGGAGTTGTGCCCCATCCTCTTCTCTGATCAGGACTGCACTGACCACTTGTTCCGAAACCCCTAGGTAAAGAAAAAGCCTCTCACTGTCGAGTGGTTTTGACAACAAAGGTGGGGAAGTAAGATATTGTTTTAGTCCTTCCAAGGATTCTTCACAGGCTGGGGTCTATTCGAAGTTATTTTCTTTCTTTAGGGCTAAGAAGAACAGAAATCTTTTGTCCGTAGACTTGGAGATGAACCTATTAAGTGCTGCTATCCTCTATGTTAGTCGCATGACATCCTTTGGGCTGGAAGGTGAGGGGATTCCAAGGATTGACTTGATCTGATCTGGATTCGCTTCTATTCCACGTCGAATGAAAACGTATCCTAAGAATTTCCCTGAGGCCACGCTGAATGCGCACTTTCTGGGGTTCAACTTCATCCCATACTTGTCCATTATATTGAAGGTTTCTTCCAGGTGCCCTAGATGTTCCTCAGATTTTGAAGATTTCACCAGCATGTCGTCTATGTACACCTCCATGGTTTTTCCAATTTGTTTTGAAAACATCTTGTTGACCAGACGTTGATATGTGGCTCCGGTATTTTTGAGGCCGAATGGCATAACCTTGTAACAATATATGCCTCGGTTGGTGACAAAGGCGGTCTTCTCTTGGTCGTCTGGATGCATGAGGATTTGATTGTAGCTAGAATATGCATCCATGAAACTTATTAACTCATGCCCAACTGTAGAGTCGACCATTAAATTTATGTGAGGTAGAGGGAATGAATCTTTTGGACAAGTTTTGTTCAGATCCGTAAAGTCGATGCAGACTCACCACTTTCCATTCTTCTTTCTGACTACCACCACGTTGAAGAGCCACTCTGGAAACTAAACTTCCTTGATAGCTCCATTCTGCATAAATTTTTAAATTTCCTCATCGATAATTTGATTTCTTTCTGGGGCAAACTTCATTCTCTTCTGTCTGACTGGAGAATAGCCTGGATCCACATGGAGTTCATGAGTAATCAACTCGGGGTCGATTCCCGTCATGTCTTTATGTGACCATACGAAGCTGTCGTGTCGCCTCTTTAAGAAGTCAATCAAGTCGGCTCATAGCTCGGGATCTAAGTTAGCTCCAATCTGTGCTTTATGATCTACATGTTGAGGGTGAATTTGGATCTCGTCAAGCTCTCCGAGATTTGGTAGTGTCGGCTCCATATTGCGAGAGCCATACTGTAATTGCTATGCAGACTGGGTTTTTGCCTTCAAAGTTGTTTGGTAGCAGCTTCTGGACGCGGCTCTGTCTCTTTTAATCTCTCGAATCCCCCACTTGGTAGGGAACTTCAGTACTTAGTGATAAGTGGATGACACTGCTCTCATCTCATGAATCCAAGGCCTGCCCATAATAAGATTGTAGGCCGATGGACAATCTAAAATCAAGAACGTGGTCATCGTGTTGACTCCCGCATCATAGACTGAAAGAGATATTTATCCCATGGTAAATTTTTGTTCCCCAATGAATCCAATCAACACAGTCGTCCGTCTGTTTATCTTCTATAACTCGGCTCCCATGTCTACAAGGGCTGTGGCAAAAATGATGTTGGCTGAAGATCATGTGTCGACTAACACTCGTTTGATCATAAAATTCACCACCTGTAAGGAGATCACTAGAGCATCATGGTGTAGATTCATATTGCAGGAGTTATTTTCGTCTGGAAATTCCATAGTCAGGTTGGTAAACATCCTCTCAATTGACATCGTAGAGTGATGAAGGTTGATCGAAGCAGCCCTAGAATACCGTTTTGCTGCTGAATATGATACACCACTAACCTCTGATCCTCCCGAAATAAAATTAATTGTGTTGTTAATTGGTGGAGGTGGAATCGGGGCCTCTCATTGGTCATCATTTTCATCTCTTTGAGCCAACATAGCTTTTCCTTTCTCCGTGAGTAAGTCTCTCAGAAATTCTTTGTTCAACAATTCCAGGACTTCCAATCTTAATGCCACACATTCAGTTGTAGTATGGCCGTAATCTCGATGGAATTCACACCACTTTCTGGTGTCCTTCTTTGTGACACTTTCCTTGGAGCGTGGGGGCCATTTTACCTCATTTTCCATCTTCTTCAAGACCGAAACCAACTCTCATGGAGAGATTGTAAAGTTGTAGTCTGGGAGCCTGGGTTTGTTTGCTGGTGTTATCTCTTGGGTTTTGTAAGGTCGAAGTCGCCTGTCAAAATCTTTGTGGAAAGGTCTACGCTCTCTTCTTTGCTGGATCATCCTTTCCAAAGGATGATGAGGGATCAAGTTGCGTCGTATGGGAACACTAAGTGTTATATCACTCTGTGAGCTGGAGGAACTCTATCTCATTTTGTTCCTTTTGTCCTCTTCCCACCTTATTTCAATTTGGGCCCGTGCCATAGCCTGGTCCATTGTGTAGCATCGAAACTTGGTGAGTTTTTTGTAGAGTCTATTTTCGTAGAGTAGGTCGTTTCGGAAAGCTTCCACTGCAGTAGGTTGGTGGAGATCTGGAATACTTTTTTTTTTCTATTTGTTGAAGCGAGCAACGTAGCTTCGCAGTGACTCCCATTTCCTCTGTTGGATGGCATTGAGATCATCAGTAGTCTTCGCAAGCCTACAAGAACTTGTAAAATATTGCACAAACTTATCTACAAGTTGTTGGTACGACTTAATGAATCTGTACAGTAGGTTGATGAACCAGGTAAGGGCTGGTCCTGTCAATGTTTCCCAAAATCCTCTGCACATTCCAGCTTCCCATTGGGTTGGTGCCAAGCCAGTTGACATCATCTTATATTTGTAGTGTATAACATGGTCATCGGCGTCTGAGGATCCATCATATAGCCTCATATCCGGCGGACTAAATTTTCATGGCAGCTCGACTGATGCGATGGCCTCCACGAATGGAGTGTTTGAAACCATTCCTGCTTTGCTCTTTCTAATTGGTAGCCTCACTCCCGGTAGTCTGGACATAACTGCTTCTTTGAACTCCATCATTTCCCTTCTTATGGTGGAGGAAACTTGTTGTGTTGGTCGAACGAGGAAGTCGGCGAATTCCTTGGGTCAATGTCACTTGGTGGGTTATCATGAGCCACTCTGTTAAACGCGAGTGGGACCGCTGGATTACCAGGTTGACCTGGAGTATCGCGATGTTGAGAGGTTGAGGAAATTGCTCCAACTGCTTCTGTTGATTCACATTGGAGTTTCGCATGGTCATGTTCTCCTCTTCCAAATCTCGCAACCGTTCTTGGAACATGGATAATTGTGTTGCCACAGGGTCTAGTGTTTGTTCATTGCTAGTAGCCATCAGTAGTTGTGTTGAAGGGATCGTAGACCGAGAAATCATAGTTTGCTTTAAATCGATAGGGCCCCACGGTGGGCGCCAAATTGTAGATGTCGGTTTTCACCCGAGGTCCACAATCGAGAATTTATAGGTTGGGGCACTAGCAAGCCTGCAAAACGAGGGTAGAATGAGCGGGGAGTACTGCCCACCGGTGTGGTGGAAGCCGTAGGCTCTCCGACGCCCAAGTCAGTAATGTGGATGAGTAGAAAATAAGGAGAAGAAAGACTTGATGTTACCTTAATCTCCGTCTATTTTCCGTTAGGGCGGTGGGTTTGTGTTTCGAGGATGAGATACTAAGAAATCTGAGATGTCAATCTCCATTTCTCCACGCCAAGAACTCTCTTTTAATAAGCCCTTTAAAGTAGGCTCATTCATTCTTTTGCCCGTTGGACCCTCTATAACAGTCAATTTAATGGAGGAGTTATGAGCTTAGGCATTTTCTAATTTGGTAATTGATGAGTCTGTAAGCCATTTTGATCTGGTCTCTCATTGAAAATGGGATTGGGCTTGTGAGGTCTCTTGGTCCAATATCGATTTTCAAGCTGGACTTATTAGTGGGTTCCTGGTTTCTGGCTTTATGGTTGGCCCAGAGATGAAATGTCGATTATACCCTTAGGCCCAAATTTGGCCCGAACAAAAAAATAAAAGAAATAAGAAATAAATAAACTACTATTACTACTATAAATAAAAATACATAATTTAAATTACAAAAATTATGTATTTTTATTTACGCGGAACTTTGCGCGTCGTGACGCGCCGTTGATTCTTGATGCGTGTACACAGTTTGATGAGATGATGACACATGATTGTCAGCAGAAATATTGGCTCGGCGTCGTGACGCGTGAAGGATTATGTGTCGCGATGCTGACATCATGCTGATGTAAGCAATGACGCGTGTCGGCAGAGTGAATTATTATACTGACGTCAGCTGACGTAAGTGATGACGTGTCATCAGGCTGGATTATTGGTTGATGTCATGATGACGTGATGATGATGCACGTGCTGATGTAGCGATGACGAGTGTCGATAATATAGTAACCGCTGCGCGTCGCAATGCAGAAGGTGTGTGCGTCGCGACCCGAAATTCCAATTTTTCTATTTTTGTCCGTTTTCGCAGTTTTAGCCCCAAGTTGATTCCATTGAGTCCCAAAACTTTATTTATCTGCAAAATAACATAAAACAAATCAAAATATTCATAAAACCCGAGAAACTATACAAAATATTAGGTTAAATGGGAGGTAAATAGTAATATATATTTTTCGTTCATCACCTCTCACTCGACATGGCTAATCTCACTTTGATCGACTGAGAAAACCTATATTTCAACTTCATTTCCCCCATGGATTTATCGGTCACTCGACTGGCAGGGTTCTTAGTTAAAATATGTGTTGGTTCACTTGTACTCGGGGTCCCACTTGAATACCCAATAGCTGGTAAGGTCCTAAGTGTTGGAGTTGGTACTTGGAGCGCCAATTCGAATAATGTATAATATATTATATTTTATTATTTATTAATAAAATAACTACATTTTCATTTAAAACTTTTTAATGGTATTGTTATTATGCATATTAGATTGATGTTTAAATACGCTAAGAATGACATCGATCTTAGAATAGTCATGTAGTAATATTGGAAACTAGGTGGTCTGACATTGGGATAAGTATTACTATTATAAATTATTCTTAAAGTCTATATATGATTGAATTCCTATAATCGAGAAGACAAACACATGTCGTATATTAAAATTAGATTTCCAATAGTTTAACCCGATGTACCATGAGCCTGGGAAGCTCGTATAGACATGTGGATATTCGTTAGAGCGAATACTGAATGACTCATAGGTGATTCCTAATAGTTAGAAGTACACACCACCGTCAATAGGAATCTCCTCGAGTCGAGTAACATATGTGATCCTTTGACTATAGGATAATATTGATTTTGTGTAAGATCATCCATACTTTAATGCCATATATGTCAGAAACCTTTCATGGTCTGGCTTCTAGATGTTCATTGGGTGTGGACCGATGCACTCATGAATCAAGTGTGAATCAAGATAGGATCCATCGGCCCGTATGTGTACCATAAAGGATTTAGGTATCCCTGTGAGAAAGTCACGATTCTTAAGACTTTGGCCAAAGACGATCACCTAGGGTGGATCGCATCAATTGTAAAGAATTGTGGACATGTCGAAATGAGATGTGGGCCTTAAAAACTTGACGGTATATTCTATGTTTCCTAAGCATAACTCGGTTAGCCTATGACATAGATATTGTTAAACATATGTGATAACTTCGACTTGTATAGTTCAGAAAGATCGTTCGTATTCTTCACGAATTCGGAGGTGGCCGAATTGTGTACATATTAACTAGGCTTATATGACGAACGTGTCTAAACTTAGAGAGTCTCAATATGAAGTGTACTCGTTGAGCACTTGGGTAGCCGATTAATTTTGATAAAAGATAATATTCGATATTATAATTATCAACTAATATAATAAAATGTTATTGGATAACGTTGATTATTTACTTTGACCTAATTGGATTAATTCAATAATTATACAAGGGTTTAATTATAAATTCATAAATATCTCTATTATTTGAGGATATTTTATCAATTATAAATATATAATTATAGGTGTTTTTGTCTTGATTTAATTGGATTAAATCAAAGTGGCAAACATTGAACTAATCCATTTCCTAATCTTTGTCTTGATTTAATTGGATTAAATCAAAGTGGTAGACAAAGGTGATTAGTCACACCTAATGATACATATTTGGACAAATTAGATTAAGCCCACATAAAAATTGATTATAACTTTTATTAATTAAAAATCGCCTAAATTTTGCTATAAATAGCAAGTTTAAGGAAAGTTTTAATTAATCTTAAGCAAAGCAAAATGAGCTTGAGAATGTTAAGCTAAATACAAGTAATTCTTGAAGAAATTAGCCTAAGTTAGAGAAATGTTGAGAGATGTTTTGGAATATCTCTACAATATTTCATCTATGAGAAATCAAGATTGGATCTTAGAGTAAAGCTTGCTTGCATTGGAATCAAGATTGGATCTTGGAATGAAGCTTGCTAAACCTTGGAAGTTCTCCAACAATTTCAACAAGGAGATGAAGATTGGATCTTTGTATCAAGCTTACTAGGTAATGTTTGACCTTCTCCCAATGTATGTTCTTCATTAGTGAGTTTTTCATTATTGAGACATATAGTGATGAATTATGTATTGGATACATAATTACATAACGTAAGTTGAAATTAGGCTAATGAATTGTGTTAGGATGCTGTGAAAGTATAAACACAATATGCTTGTAATTGAGTCAAAGATGTTCATGTTGGACAAGGAATAAATTAATTAGAGTTTGGAACTCTAGATTAAAGCTTAGAGCTATGACTATCATTCTAGAATCACTTGACCACCTTTGGGTTAACTAGAATTGTTCTAGTTGGTTTGTGTTTAGATTTAAACAAATACATATATGTTTTTTAGAATACATGTATGTTAATTGTATAACATGTGTTGATGATGGTTATCATGCTAAAATTGGATTTTAGGTGTATTTGAAGTATTATGAGAAAATTGGAAGTGTTTAGTATTGGTTTGAAGTTGAAAATGCTCATTGCTTATGGTAGTGTCACGACTCTGACCCCTCAGCGTCACGACACCGAGCATCAGACCTAGGAGTGTCGTGACGCTCACCCTTCTACGTCGTGAAGCTCAGCACTTGCATTGCTCTCGCATTTTGAAGCATCACGACGCCCAATCTCCCGTGCCGCGACACGTAGAGCTAATCATTACTGAAACTTCATTTTCTCCGTTCCGGAGTTTTCAGACTCTTTTTTTGTCTTTATTTTCTCATACAGACTCAAAACAGAATTTAGTTTTACATAAAAATATTTTAAAATACACCCATGCTAGATATCCATGGGTTAGACTCACTTTCACTGCGCGGGGTACCGATTCAACCCTAGAGGTTCCACATCTGCCATAACACTAAATGGCATCACGTATGTGGGTATTCATAGAGGCAGTTCAGCTATTCTCAAAATCCTAGCCTTATTTAAATCCAATGCGACCAATCAATATAAGCATCTCCCTCAGTCGACTCACTCGAGGAAATTCTTAAAGGGGACTCAGTATATCTCTCTATCATGATATCACTACTATCTTTTGAGCTTTCACTCGACATTTGTTCAAACGACAGATTAATAAACATCAAATTATATATTCTCTCTACGTCCTAAAGATCTAGCAAATCGTAACCCTCAAACATAATTTCCCTACTCTACTAAAATTGAGCAGATCAAATCACTTAATCTAACTAAAAACAAGTTAAAGCTACTCGATGAACAATTGAAGAAACTAAAAAGCACATGGAAAGTTGTGAATAATACCTTGAAGATGACGAGAGCTCTTCCAGCTTGTAAGACGATAGAGTTTTTCGTGAATGAAGGAAGATGAGCCTCCAAAACCTCTTATACTCACATTTCCTTTTGGCGCCTCATATTCCCGCCTAAAGATGCCTCTGAACTCTCGCTAGGGCTACAATATCAATTAAGCGAAGGCCCAAAACCTTCAAAACCCATTTCATGAAACCTACTTGAAGAGAACAACTTTCTTCGAAATGATAAACCTATTCGTCAACTGGGGACATTCTGAAATGAAGTGACTATGATAACTTAGAAGAGAACATCTTTCTTCGAAGATCTGGAACCTCCATTTTCCCCATTCAACAAATGAAGATTCTTATTCATCGCATACTACATAATTACGCTTTCATTGGTAAATCAAAATAGTAATTTAAAGGAAATGAAATCAAAGCAATAAATAAAAATAATATGTACCGGTAGTTGTGATTGTGGCTCACATCTTCCTCTGGTCTTACATCCATTAACGGCTTGAACGCCCTTTATGGGTCGAGGATATGCTTCATATCAAATTTTCTTATAAATTGGCAAACATGGTCTTTTAAAGTCAGATTCCTGAGACTGTATTGTTATCTTTTTTTTTTGAAATTGTGTATGCAAATTGCGAACCATTTGATGAGCATGTCCACTAGGATAAGTCTCGAGAGTTAATGATATATCATCTAAATACTCCTTACTCAAGTCATCTCTAATGAACTGAATTTTATCTTCGCGATTGTCAGACATCATTCCTAAAGAACGGCAACAACTGTTGCACGTCCAACGTGCATATTTATAACAAACACATAATTATTTAGCTCATCGTTTCTTAGTATAGATGTTTTTCCATAAACCACACATATAAGAAATGAAAGAGTCAGATGACTCACCTGCAAAGCAAACCCTTGCTTCAATTATCCAACGAATATCACTAGGAATACCATGGATCATAAGAAGCCTTATTCTTTCTGTGAGTGCTTTGTAAATTTTCATCTGAGCATTTTGAGGGAGAGAATGAAAATGATTGTGGAGTTTTGTAAGAGTTTTTTCCATCCCTTGATTTTAGGGTATCAGTAATTTTAGGAAACTAAAAAAAACCGACTTAGAGTCACGGAGTACAGTTATCCCCTGTTTAACCGGAGTGCAAGATTCTGACAAAAAGAGAAAAAGAAAAAAATAATGTAAAACACAAGAACAAAAATGAAAATTAGACTAATACAAAAGAAAAGAAAAGAAAATACATCAACCACATTACATTGGGTTTGAAAGTAAAAAAAAATTCTTGAAAATTTGAACACTCCAAAAATGATTTCAGATGTTGTCCATTCACTTTAAATACATCATCATCCTTAGGATTCTCAATGTAAACAGCTCCATATGGGTAAACATGCTTCACAATAAATGGGTCTCTCCATTTGGATTTCAATTTTCCAGGAAATAAATGAAGACGAGAATTATAAAGCAATTTTTTGACCAAATTTCAAATAATTTTCGAGAAATTCGACTATCATTAAAGTCCTTAGTTTTAGCTTTAAGAATTTTCGCATTCTCATATGAATCATTCCTTAACTCTTCAAGTTCATTTAATTACAGTTTACGTTCATGACTGACATTTTCAAGGTTTGAATTGAATGTTTTAATAGCCCAATATGTCTTATGCTCAAGTTTTACAAGCAAATGACAAGGTTTTTCATAAACTAAACGATAGAGAGACATTCCCAAAGATGTTTTGAAAGTTGTTCGGTATGCTCAAAGTGCATCAGTTAGTCGAAGAGACCAATCTTTAGGATTTTGGTTTACCATTTTTTCCAAAATTTATTTGATTCCCTATTTCCTACTTCAACTTGACCATTTATCTGAGGGTGATAGGAGGTGAAAACTTTATGTGAAACTCCATACTTTTTCATTAAGGAATCAAAAGAACTGTTACAAAAGTATTTACCTTCATCACTTATAATGGCTCGAGGGATTACAAAGTGACTTGAAATATTTTCTTTTAAAAATTTCATCACATTTTTGTGATCATTGTTTCGACAAGGAACTGCCTCAATCCATTTTGAGACATAATCGATTGTAACTAAAATACATAAAAATCCAAATGACGGTGGAAATGGACCCATGAAATCTATTCCCCAACAATCAAAGATTTCGATGACAATGATGGGATTGAAGACATCATGTTTCTCTTTGAAATGGATCCCAACTTTTGACAATTTTCACAAGTTTTACAAAAAGCGTGTGTATCTTTAAAAATGGTGGGCTAATAAAATCCACACTGCAAGATTTTTACAGCGGTTTTCTTAGATGAGAAGTGACATCCACATGTTTCGCAATGAAAAAACTGAATAACACCACTTATTTCATTGTCTGGTATGCATCGTCGGAAAATTTGATCAGGGCAATACTTGAAAATATATAGATCGTCCCAGTAGAATCTTTTAACTTCAATAAAAAATTTCTTCTTATCTTGATGGCTCCAATCTGGAGGTATTTTTCCCGTTATAAGAAAATTGACAATATTAGCATACCAAAGTATTGTATTTACAAAAAATAAAAAATCATAAGGAAAATAGTCATTGATAGGAGTTGTGTCAATTGATGACTCATTTGTGAGTCTCGATAAATGATCTGCAACCACATTCTCTGCTCATTTCTTGTCCTTGATTGTGAGATTGAATTCTTGAAGCAGCAAAATCCACCGTAGTAATCTTGGTTTTGCATCATGTTTAGACATCAAATATCTAACATCAGCATGGTCAGAATAAACAACGGTTGAGAAACCAATTAAATATGATTGAAATTTATCGAATGCAAATATTACATCAAATAGTTCTTTTTCTGTAGTAGTATAATTTATTTGTGCACTGTTTAAAGTTCTAATTGCATAATAAATTACATACGCTTACCTTTCTTTCTCTGTTCTGATACTGCGCCAACTGCATAATCACTAGCATCATACATTAACTCAAAAGGCAAAAACCAATCATGAGATTACATGATAGGAGAAAAATTTAAGAGACTAATAACATTTTCAAGTGATTTTTGACATTCTTCTGTCCATTCAAATGTTTCATCTTTTAATATGAAGTTACATAAAGGTCTTGATATGGTACTAAAGTTCTTAATGAACCTCCTATAAAATCATGCATATCCTAAGAAATACAGATATCCCTAACTGTTTTTTTGTGGTGGCAATTTAGAGATTACCTTTATTTTTGTCTTGTCAACCTCAATACCTTTAGATGACACAACGTGACCCAAAATAATTCATGAATTAGTCATGAAAAGATATTTTTCCCAGTTTAACACAAGTCATTTTTCTTCACATTTTTTTAAAATATTTTCCAAATTATTCAAGCAATTATCAAAAGAGTTCTCAAAAACAGATATATCATCCATAAAGACCTCTAAATAATGTTCAACCATGTCAGTAAATATGCTTAGCATGCATCGTTGGAATATTGTTGGTGCATTACAAAGTCCAAAAGATATTTTCCTAAATGCAAATATTCCAAAGAGACATGTGAATGTGGTCTTTTCCTGATCTTCTAAAGCAATGAGAATTTGATAATAATCTGAGTAACCATCAAGAAAACAATAGTAAGGATGTCCCGCTACTCTTTCTAAAATTTGGTCGAGAAATGATAAAGGAAAATGATCTTTTCTAATGGCGTCATTTAGTTTTCTATAATCAATGCACATACGCCAACTAGATGAGATTCGAGTATGAATTAATTCACCTTTATCATTATTTACGATAGCTATTCCAAACTTTTTAGGCACAATTTGTGTAGGACTTACCCACTTACTATCGGAAATATGGTAGATAATGCCTACATTAAGAACTTTAAGGACTTCTGTTTTTACCACTTCTTTCATGTGAAGGTTCAAGCTTCTTTGAGGTTGACGATATGTCCTAACATTATCTTCTAAATATATTATGTGTGTGCATATCAATGAATTAATACCTTTTATGTCTTTTAAATTCCATCCAATTGCCAGTTTATGTTCTCTCAACACATTTAACAACTTACTTTCTTGATCACTTGTTAGAGATGAAGAAATTATCACACGGTAAATTTGTTCATCTCCAATAAACACATACTTCAATCATTCTGCCAAAGTCTTTAACTCCAATTTGGGTGCTTCCTCAATTTTATTTCTCTCCATCGTCTTTCAGTACCTGTGTAGAATTAAGTAAAAAATCATTAGGAATATCTGAATCTAATTGCGTACTTGATTCAAGAAAATTAGCAGTATAAATTTCTATGGGATCAGATAAACTCCCCTGAATATGTTCCTCCAAAATTGGTTCAATTAGTTCTATGCTCTCGTTTTCACTGTCATCATCGTTTGATTATTTGCACATGTTAAAAACATTAAGTATTTTATGAATTGGCTTATA
This sequence comes from Zanthoxylum bungeanum, assembly GCA_019454045.1. Lineage (NCBI taxonomy): Eukaryota > Viridiplantae > Streptophyta > Magnoliopsida > Sapindales > Rutaceae > Zanthoxylum > Zanthoxylum bungeanum. The sequence continues at coordinate 165,595 of SKCR01005092.1, read as the reverse complement.
ACTGTCTGCTACAAATTGTGTTTCCAAGACAATAAAATCAACAGTATATATATATGAATTTATCAACTTGTAATAACACATCTTCCATAATTTCTTTCAGTACATTAACTGATCTATCGACAAGTAAAAGAGGAATGAAAAAATTATCCGAATAATTTTTCTCGAGTCCAAGTCTAGATTTTGCCAACACAATATAAAATATATTGTTAGGTAGCTACTATAGAAGAGCCGCTATTATATCATAACGAGATTTCTCAAAAGGTTCCCAAACGGGAAAAAAATAAAACGCATCCTTTTTTTTTTAGTTTGTTCGGACGTCCTCATAAAAAACAATTTCGAATATATAATTAACTATGTCAAAGTTTTTTTTTATTATTGAAAATGCACTAATAATAATAATAATAATAATAATAATAATTATTATTATTATTATTATTATTATTATTATTATTATTATTATTATTATTATTATTATTTCACATATTTATTTCTACATTTAACGGTTATTATCCACTTTTTTTTGGAAAGGCTACTTAATGTTACGTTATTGTAAAAACCAATGATTTAAAATTCGGATCAGTCGGCTGGTCTGACCGTTTGATCCGTGGAGCGGTCCTTTACTCGGTCCGGGTGACCCTAAAAACCCGACTGTCATTGACCCGGTTCAAAACTCGGCAACCCGACTCTCTCCACCAGTATTTCAAGATTCAGACCGGTGATCAAATCGGTGGTTTAAAAAGTTTAATTGGTCACTGGTTCGACCGATTGAATCGTTCTGAAAAAACTGACAGAACCGGATGATGTCAGAAATAATTTTATTTAATTAAAAATTATAAAAATATATTAAATTCATTTTTTTTAAAAAAAATTTGAACCAATCCTACTCATTTTTAACAACTCATGGTCGATTTTTATTGGCCGGCTCACGATCAATTTCTGATTCTACCGATCTCCGATTTTAACATCTCTCCACCATTGTCTCTTCTTCGCCCCCTTTATAAAATGACTTCAAAGTTCAAACTCTCGGACAGGTCCTCAACAAAAAAATAACCCAAAAAAAGAAAATTACCTCATTTCCATTTTATTATCAAAACTAACCAAAAAAAAAAACTAGTTCGGTTACAATTAAATATTTTCTCTCATCATCTTTCTCTTACTTTCTTTGTGAAGTGAAGCCATCCATAATCACCATGTGGCCATCTAGAAACAACAAAAACAAGAACGTCATTAACAATGGAAGCTCCTGCAGCTCACCTTCAAAACCATCCTCTTCATGTTCATCTCCTTCATCATCAGGCACCCTTAACAAAAGATCCATGGAAGATGTTTGGCAAGACATAAGCTTATTACCTTCTTTGGAAGATCACATTGACACTATTGCCACCCCAAACACTACTACCAACATCGTCACTCCAAACAGCACTCCAGGTTTAATATTATTTCAAGATTTCTTTGCGAGTCCATTTAACAAAAACCCACCACCACCACCACCACCACCAACAAATGCTTCTCCATCAAACAACCCTTGCTTTGCTCCTTTGGCTCCACATCATGGCTCTTTGTTGAGCTTGAATTCTGGGTCTGGTTTTCAATTTCTTGAAAATATTACTGCCCTTGATCAAAGGCCAAGCCAGCAATTGCTGCATGGTTTCCCTCTCAACAACAACTCCCCTTTTAATAATGCTTCTTTGAGCCCTTCTTCACAAGAAGTGCCTTCTATTAGGAATCAAGAAAATGGTGATCATTCCAATGATCGGCGACATAAGCGCATGATCAAGAACAGAGAGTCAGCCTCTAGGTCCAGAGCCAGAAAGCAGGAATCTTCCTTTCCTTCTTTGCTAAGAGTGTTTTGAGAGTATTTAAGATTATATTTAAAAATACTTTTTCAAAATAAAAAATATATATATAAATTATTTTGATCATTAATACCGACTTTAAACGTGCATAATATTTTTTATTTTTATTTTTATTTTTGTACATAACGATTATGCAGGCTTATACAACTACGTTGGAGCAAGAAGTTGCCCGTTTGGAGGAAGAGAATATTAAGCTTAGAAGGCAGCAACAACAGGTCAATGATTAAGTGATCTAATTTAACTTTAATTAACTTTTGCTTTAATTAAGCCCTCAACGGGGTAATTGGGTTAGCAAAAATAAATCTTTTCAAGGTACTATATGATCTATATCCAGGTTTGATTAAAAAGAGATTAAAAAAATTAAAAATATACTTAGAGTTATTCACCCTCGAATCAAAAAAAAAAAGTTGCTTAATTAATTAGAGATCTAATAAGCGGTTTGGTGTCATTTCTGTGTTACAGTTGATGGCGTCTACAGTGCCGCCAAAAAAGCAAACGCTCAATAGAACCTCAACAGCTCCATTTTGAAAGTAAGAATAAGCATGCAGCCATTGATTTCATTATTTTTAGTTCTTTTGTTTGCCTTTTCCATCCATTTGACCTCGACTTTTAAGTAATTTGTTCCTTTTAACAAAAAAAAAGCAAGAGATAGAATGATATAGAGTGATATTTTTATTTTTATTTGTTTTTATTTTTATTTTTGTTTTTGTTTTTGTTTTTAGATACATCTCTGTCAAGTGGGTTGTAAAGAAAAGAGAATTTGGATCCCCAAGCTTCAGAACCGATGGAGGGCCATTTTGTTTTACTATTTTGTAACCTATTTAATGAACATTTCTCTTTTTGTTAATCTAGCGAGCTTCAGTTTTCTTCCCCAAAGAAGAAAAAGCTTTGCTTTTATGTATGCTTGCCTATATAAAGATATGTAGGATTAAGATGGGACTTCTTTGTTTCTCTCTACATCCCTTGACCTTATCCTTCACAATTTTTAGCCCTAATCAGTAGTGAAAGTTAGTATTTATCCTAATTTCCGCCGAAATTATCTCAAAAGTCAAGACAAGTCGTAACTAATATGCCTATGGATTCTCAACAAGCAACCACAAAATCCAACAAATAAATAAATTACGGAAAAATAAACAATCACACAAAATCAATACAATAATTTTGGTGACGAAGTGAAAAACTCGTGCGGGTACAAAAACCACTCAGGGTATCTCGCCTACCAGCCTAATCCACTATATAGAGAAAAACTTACAGCGATGGCCAAAACCTATGGTGGCAACTCCACAAACTCAAGTATCTCTAGAGTGTAAGAACCCAAGGAACTCCTTAAGCTTGCGAATCACGGTTTTCTTCTGAACCTCTGAAGTCTCTGAGTGAATCAACTCCTTACGCACGCCGGAACTCCGACTACTAATTTTCCTCCTTGAGAACTCTGAAGGATTAGGAATTTTAGATTTGGTTGTGTTGAAGGTTTATCAAAAATTGAATCTCACCATAAACAAAGAATACAATAAGATAAAAGAAGTCTTCAAGGTGGATTCAAGAAATGTTGAAAGCTTTGAGAGATTTTGGCTCAAGGGAAATGTGTTTCAACCCCTTGGGGATAGTAGCTACATGTTCTATTTATAGGTAGGGTATGGTTTTTCAAAGTGAAAAGGCTAAAAAACGCGTCCAGATCGCAGTCAGTTCGAACGATTACTAGAACGCACCACGAACGCGTGCCCACTGGAAAGACTCGTTTGAACGTTACTCGAACGTACCACGAACGCTTGCTCTCTTGAATGTTTCATTCGAACCCAATGGAGAACGTGCCACTAACGCTACACGTTCGAACGCTGCAACGAATACAGCACTAACGAAAATACTCCAGCTCTGCTAAATACCAGTCCAATTGCTCCAAGATCTACAAGATGAATTACAACTCGATTGAAATTATTTTGTCACGGACAGTGCCAATAAAAATGGAACTTACAATCTCCTCATTTGGCATTCCGTGACAAAACACTACATAATACAAAGACTACGAAAATAGACCCAAAAAGAAAATAGCCAACTGTCAACCATCAAAAGAGTGACTTATTACATAAGGACTCGATCTAAAACCTTATAGAGTAGTCTTCAAATTAATGCCACCTCAGCAACAAAACCTGCTTATCTGAAACATACACAGACAACAATATACCGTGAAAAAACATTGAGATTATCAAGTATAATTATTAAGCAGGTATAAATCTCATGCATGTACAAGAAGTAGATATATTTCTCCCTCTTAATCTTGACTCTCCTTAAAACGGAGATATCAAAAGGATAATTTACGCTACTACTCCTCCTTAATCTACTCTCCCCATTTTTGTCACGAAATGACAAAGGAAGAAGGTACTAGGAAAAACAACAGGAGGTAACTCATGTAAGAGTATATGCAAACAAAACTTACTCCCCTTCACTAACAGGTCCACAAAGTTAGCTTACAAACAAACGAGAAGTAAACACTCATAGATATGCAAAACAAATGGTATGCAATGACAATGAGCACACACAAGCACATAATGAGATAAACAAGATTTTATCAAAAACTGACTGAAACAGCACTTCAAGCAAATACAATGATACACAGTCAGTATTCAGCTATTTATGACATGAAACAATATGCATCATTTTAAATTTGGCTAAATACAACACTTATGCATATGACATAAACATCAAAGCATAACAAGCACTTGCGTGAAAAATAAGTGCACAATGAATCAATGCTTTAAGACCTTATTTTATGAGTTGGACACAGCCAATGAAATCCATCTCTTAGCAAACCAAGTCCACGAAAATAAATGTTCAAACCCAGCACCACTAGGACCTGAAATTAAGCAATCATGCTATGTTATTTTCCCCATAAATATTATGAGCTCTAACAACTCTTGCGAATGAAGGGTTTTTGCCCTTATCTTTTGGATTTGGCCCTCATTAGATCTTTTGCACTTGAGTCTCATGTAAAAAAAAAAAAAAATTCTTTTTGCTTTTAAAAAGGGGATAGCAAGGTTATCTAGTCAAAGTCACACTATTTAATGAACAAGGTATGAAAAAAATTAGATTGTTAGTCCAAAAACTCATACATGCGACCAAGCCTTGATATGATAAAAATAATGTGTACGTGAGGTGCAAGTACAAGATATACCAAGGGTTTATATCACACACACTCATTCATATAGTGCATCAAGAAAAATAAAAGAATATTATACATGCATAACCATATATCATACATATCAGGATCATGTGTACATGATATTCATGCTCTAACAAGCCATAAAAATATTTTTGGTCTTTTTAATTTCAATTTTTTTTTCAGTTTTAACACAAAAAAAAAAAATAAAGAAACAATATGGCTTGTCAATATCCAATGGTACGTGGAGTTGTATCACGAGTGCAGATCATACTACCGTCCATTCGGAATCGGCTATGAAATTTATGTCCGGGTTTCCATCCTATATATCAAGGGACATATAACCAAAAAAAAAACACACACACACCACCAATGCAATGAAAAGAAAATAAACGTGCAAAAGTATAAAACATACGCACACACACATGCAATGAGAAAACAAATGCAACTTCTAGGAAGAGTTACACCGAAGTGCACTTTCATCATGCCTGTTAGGATCAAGGCATTCAGAAGCATATGGGAAGACATTTTGCTTCCTCACCCAAACTTTCTAGAAACCTCTTCCTCATGAGCATTCCCAGTCAACAATGCAAAAAGGAATTTAGCTTGTTTGGTTAGTGCAGAAACTTGAGATACTAGATTTGAAGAGTCAAATCTATGTGACACAATCTTAGGCCTTTTCTTATGTTTGTGCAACATGTAACACTTAGGCCTAATGTGTCATGTCTTGCCACAGTGATGGCACACAGACACAAACCTCGGATGAGAGTGAGGTTTCTTTTTCACACCTCTAGATTAAGGTTGGGGAACGGGACGAGGAAAAAATAAAGGAATAGCATGACTACACTCAACAGACTTCTTGCCTAAGTCATGTTTAGGAGGGTTAGGCACTGCTCTAGACGATGACGCCTTATTGCAATTAGGCTCAACATTAATACCTAATATGCGGTCTAGTTTTCTATTCCCACTAGAAAATACATACAACTGGGTTCTGGCATCTTCAAGTCAGCCTCTAAAGTTTGAACCCTATCAACTAGGCCCATGTTCCTCTTCTCTAGGTCATCAATCATTAATAGGCTTTGCTCAAATTTGGCTTGAGCCTCATTCTTTTCTAGCTCAACTTCTTTCAGCCTCTTATTGACACTACTAGAATAATAGGAATAGCTAATACTTTAAAAGAATTGGTTTACTAATTAACCAATTTCGTAAGTAAAAGATATCGGTTTTATTTTAAACCGTTTTCTTTTGCAATGGAATTTAAATCACTTTTAAATACAATTTGTTTTAACAACGGTTTTAGTTTATAAACGATGTCTTTATCTAGTAGAAAGAAATAACATATTAATAATCGTTGTCTTTACCTAATATGAAAGAAACCTCATAATTAAAAACAGTTGTCTTTAAATCAAATAGGAAAGAGATCACATATTAAAATTTTACCCTTTTTAAAAAAAAAAAAAAAAAAAAAAAATCAAAAACGTGTCAACTTATTAGTTTACCTGAAATAGAATTATAAATATACAATACCTATGTTGAAAGGTTTAACACTAACCCTAAATCTCTTTAATCTTCAATTTTTCTTATCGCGCTTATGCAGGTACGTACTTCATCTTCAATTGTTCTTCTCTGTCATTCACAATACCTCTATGAATGAACTGTTTCATTGTTTATTTTTTTTTTTTCTAAAATTTGAAGCATGTGCCATTGTTTCTTCTAATTCTATGATTTATTTATATAATTGTTTATTTATTTATTGTTTTGTTAAACATGATGCATGTGCCCAGCCACTATTTCTTATATTATATATATATATATATATATATCATTGTTTATTTATTTATTATTTTTGAACATTGCATAAACCATTAACAATATATGCTTGTGCTTTTGAATTTCACTTAAAATATTAATAATAGTGTTTTCCATGGCTTTCAAACTGATTAAACTATTAATAATATGTTCCTCTTCTTCCGATTACTCTTTTTTTTTTTACAAAATCAGAAATCAAATTCCTTTTTTTTTCTTTAATCGGAGGGTCATATAGAACGGATAAGATGGAAATAATTAAAAGGGTCGATTACAGGGTTAATTGGAAATTAAACGAGGGGAAATTAGGGTTTGAAAAATGGAGAAGCGTGCGAGATTAATAATATGTGCTTTATGCTATGTGCATGCTTTGTGGATTATCAAGTTTGTTTTTTATTGTTACTTGATTGATGATTTATATTTTATATTAAATCTGACTTAATTATAAAATTAGATTGGACAAAATATGGATAAGTCTTGGATTGCTTTAGATAGACAGTCAAAAGAGTATATGGTTGGAGTTGAAATTTTTTTGGCGTTTAGCTTGAGTCATGCAGTTGATCAAAATGGCATTCGTTGTCCTTGCTTGAAATGTGGAAATCTGAACAATATTACTAGTGATGAAATAAGGGACCATTTGTTTATCTACGGAATGGATCAAAGTTATATTAAATGGATATGGCATGGAGAATCAGTACATCCTACATCGGACTCACCAATTCAGCATTCACCAAATATAAAAAGATATGATGGCGATTTTGTAGACAACATGGTAGAGATGGTGCATGACGCACATACAGATTGTACTAATGACCCTGATCAGTTCCAAAAGTTACTAGAGGATGCTGAAAAGCCTTTGTATCCAAGTTGTACAAAGTTTACGAATTTATCTGCTTTGTGAGATTGTACAAATTGAAAGCAGATTATGGAATCTCTAACACTTGCTTTTCAGAGTTATTGAAAGCGGTATGGCCGAAATAAGTGTTACATCTGTAACAGTGTACCTAAGGTGATGTTTAATTCTGTTTTTATGTTACTGAAATATATATTCTTTTTAGAGGAACAAATAAGAATTAATTTTTTGTTACTTTTTTAGGCCTTTGTATAATCTCATGAGAGAGAGCAACTTAACAGATAAGTTTACGTTTGTGGATCCCAACCTTATCGCTCAGTTTGCAGGAACTTCAGAAGAAAGAGCACGTGTAATTGCCGACAGGCTTGAGGATGCAAAACCAAACCAGATTTTTTTTCTTCCTTCCTTCAATCAATCGTAAGTGTTAATTTTATCATTGCTTAACTTTAATATTGATGTGTTAAATTGCAATGAAAAAAATCATTTATTACTTAATATTAATTGATAGGTTCCATTAGATGTTAGTCATTTTGGATCCTGATAATAACATTGCATATTTCTTGGATCCAATTCGAGAAGAAGTTCGTCGTGATATTAAGGATATTGTCAATAAGTAAGTCTTGTAATTTATTTTTTGTTTTTTATTTTTTATTTTTTTTAAAAAAAATAAGGGACATATTTGTGTTATATTTCCTTGGCATATTTCTTGCAGGGCATTAAAAATGTTTGCAACTCAGAAGCAAAGAATGTTACGGAAATCTATAGCTTGGAAGAGTGTTATGGTACACATATTTTAACTAAACTAATCAATTTATTTTTTCATAAAATTATTAATATGTTGAATTGGTTATAGTGTCCAAAACAACCTACAAACAAGGAATGTGGATATTATATATTAAAGTATATGGGAGACATCATTGCAGATCCACATATATCTGTTATGCAAAAGGTAAGAGTTTAATACTAATTTTACTATTAAATATATTGTTATTTGGTGATTGAACTTGTGCCATGTGGAGTTACAAAGAGTGAATCCATTATATAAGTGAATGTTAGTGGAACTTGACAAATCACTTATGAAAAATTGATGATTAATTAATATTTTTTATGCGTTATTATTACAGTTTTAAGGAATGAATACATACACTCAAGAAGAAATTGATGGGATGTGAAGTGAATGGGAAGAATTTGTAGCATCAGAGATATGAAATTTAAATTTGCTGATTTATTTTTATTTTATTTTTTTAAAACTCAACTACTTTGTTCAAGTGATTTTTAAGGCTTAGGGTTTCAATGGGGATTAAAAGAAAAAACTGTATGGACAAATTCAAATTCATAAATATTTTTATTGAATGAATTTTATGTTTTATCATATTGTGTTCTTATGATTTTTATGATGAATCATTTAAATTTGTAATTAAAAAAAATATGAATTTTAAGACATCAGTTGACAAAACATTTAAAAATGGTTATGATATAATAAAAACTGATTTTTTTTTTTTTTTTTTACTTAAAGATATCATTTTGTATAAGCGATTTCTATTCAAATAAATATGAATTCGGTTTTAATCAAATCGATTTCATTTCACAAATATAAAGACATTGGAAATTAATAAAAATATTGATTTCTAAGACAATTCAAAAGACATCGCTTTTACGAATAACCGATGTCTTTCGAAATATTTATAACATCAGTTATTAAATGATCTAAAAAGAAGAAAGCTTAACAACACTTGAATAGAAAACATTTTTGAAACGATGTCTAAACTAATAGACATCGTTTAAAAACAAACTTTTTTATGCCTTATTGTAGTAGTGTGATCTCTATATTAGCCTTCTTAATAGCTAAACTCTCATTAAACAGTTCAATATAAGCTACCTGAAGACTTTCATCATTTACAGACTCATCGAGAGAGACTTCTGAATTAGCATCATGAACTTTATTCTCTCTCTCATCAGACACACTAGCAACAAAAGCCATATAGTTGCTCTTATTCTTAGGAGACTCATCAGAAGTATAGTCATCTTCTGAATCACTAAGGGAGGCTGCCATGACTCTCTTACCTTTAGCCTTAATGTATGTGGGGCACTCAGATCTAATGTGTCCATATCCTTCACATTCATGGCACTAGATACCACGGGGTCTACTACCTCTCTCCTCTCTAGACTCACCCATGCTCTGCCTACTCTCTCTAGGCATATCCTTCATATCCCTATTACTGCTATGGCCACTCTTTTTCAGCTTAAGAAATCTCTTAAACTTCTTTACAAACAAGGCCAAATTATGATCCGTGAGGGTATCGTCATCACTAGACGGATCATGAACAACTTCATTTGATACCCAAGAAGTTTCTTCTCATAAACTTGTAGCTTTCCTACGAGGTCATCTAATTTAAGCTGATCGAGGTCATTGCTTTCCTCAATGGTGGTAATCTTGGGTAGGAACTTCTCAGGCAGAGATCTAAGGATTTTCCTAACAATCATACTGGTAGGGATAGTCTCACCTAGGTAAAGCTTGAGTTAACGACATCGTTAATCTTAGCGTAGAACTAATCAAATGTCTCATCATCTTTCATATGGGCGACCTTAAACCTAGTAGCTAAATCTTGGAGTCTATTATTTTTAACAGACAGTGTGCCCTCATGCACAGTTTGCAGGATATCCCAAGCATCATTGGTTATTTCACACATGGAGATTCTCCTAAATTCAGCAGAACATACGGCACGATGTATGGCATTAACAGTCTTGTTGTTCCTATTGCTAGCATCAAATTTGTCCTTGATCCAGGTCAATTTATCTTTAGGGGAAGATACCTCATCAACTATAACTACGGGAGGTTTCCATCTGTATTCTACTGTCATCTAGACCCTCTCATCTAAGGACTTAAGAAACGCTCTCATGCAAACCTTTCAATGTAAATATTATGTGCCATCAAAAAATGACAAACAATTTAAAGGTTGACTACGATCCATAGCTAACGGGTCAAGGATCAAGTTCAGACTCTGATACCAATTGAAAGTTCGTGTTTATCCTAAGTTCTGACCCTATGCGGAAATTATCACAAAAGTCAAGACAAGTCCTAACTAATGTGCCTATGGATTCTCAACAAGCAACCATAATATCCAACAAATAAATAAATTATGGAAAAATAAACAATCACACAAAATCAACACAATAATTTTGGTGACGAAGTGGAAAACTCGTGCGAGTATAAAAACCACTTCGAGTATCTCGGCTACCAGCCCAATACACTATATAGAGAAAAACTTACAGCGATGGTCAAGACCTATGGTGGCAACTACACCGACTCAAGTACCTCTAGACTGTAAGAACACAAGGAACTCCTTAAGCCCGCGAACCACAGTTTTCTTCTGAACCTCTGAAGTGTCTGAGTGAATCAAATCTTTAAGCACGCCAGAACTCTGAATACCAATTTTCCTCATTGAGAACTCTGAAGGATTAGGAATTTAGGTTTGGTTGTGTTGAAGGTTTATCAAAGATTGAATCTCACCATAAATAAAGAAGACAAGAAGATGAAAGAAGCCTTCAAGGTGGATTCAAGAAAGGTTGAAAGCTTTGAGAGATTTTGGCTCAAGGGAAATGTGTTTCAACCCCTTGGGGATGGTAGCTACATGTTCTATTTATAGATATGGTGTAAATCTAGGGTTTTTCAAAGTGAAAAGGCTGAAAAATGCGTCCAGATCGCAGTCGCGTTCGAACGATTACTCGAACGTACCACGAACGTGTACCCACTGGAAAGACTCGTTCGAACATTGCTCGAACGTACCACGAACGCTTGCTCTCTGGAATGTTCCGTTCAAACCCAATGGAGAACGTGCCACTAATACCACACGTTTGAAGGCTGCAACGAACGCATCACTAACGAAAATGCTCCAGCTCTGCCAAATACCAGTCCAATTGCTCTAAGATCTACAAGATGAATTACAACTCGATTGAACTTGTTTTGTCACGGACAGTGCCAATAAAAATGGAACTTACAATTAGTAAAAGTCATGTTAGTTCTTTAGTAATCATAATTTAACTCAATTTATCACCAATCTAAGTCATTTATTTTTGTTGTTAATATGTAATTGACTTCTAATTTTTTTTTTGTTTTTTTATGATGACGTACGACGTTGTTTGATTGCTCTTTATTTTTTATTTGAAAAAAGTAAAAGAAAAAACACAAAATGTTAAACAATGTATGTCAATAATTATTAAGCTCATTGTGAGGATTGCTATTGTGCTAGCTAGCTAACCAACTAGCAAACGACAGGACACTGCTAAGCTTGGCTTGAACTACATAGCTACTGTTGATATTTTTTTTATCTTTAAAGAAAATATTCATTCCTTAAAATATCACATAACATGTAAATATATGGTTATAATATCTTAAGAATAACACTTAAAATACTTAAGACTTAAGATGCTAGGATGAAATCTAATAACATAAATACCAAAACACTAACTCCGAGACGAGAAGCACCGTAAGCTCACCACTGTCTGACGAGACTCGGCTGAAGAGAAGGGAGTTGGACAGTAACAAAACACATAAGACGAGAAAAGGAAAGAGAGGTGAATGAAAAAAATGAGGGAAATGGAGGAAAGTAGGAACAAAAATAAAATAAGAGGGGGGAGAGAAGGGAAAGGATGGGAGGGAAGAACAAAAAAAGAAGGGGATCTGATTTTGATTTTTACCGCCGATCACACATCTCTTTGTGTGGTCGGCGAAAAATTATATTATGTTTCGGGTGTATTATATTATTTTTGGTGTATTATATTATTTTTTTTAAAAGTGACTGAAATGGTTAGCTACTGTTGATATTGAAACTGAAGAATGTGGAAAAGGAGCATTCATTTTTTTATGTTCTAGGTAGAAGTGAATTATATTTAATATTATGTAAATAGATTGGTTAATTATTAGAACAATGAGTTGTATTTTTATAATTTAAAATACAGATATTATTACAAGAATAAATATAATAAGTTATCAAACCATTTAAATTTGTCGTGGCTCTCTATGCAATTATAATTTATTCATGCAATTTCACGACGTAGTATGATTTAGAAGCATCATTTATTAGCCTAAGGCAATAGAATGATGATAATTTTATGTGTTTCTAACATTCTAAATATCAAGGTACTGTAAAATATAAATGTCGTCTTCAATCATATTGATTAGATGTTTCTATATATATAGTATTACTTTTATACATTTAATGGAGAAAGTCTTATATGGTGTGTTTCGATACAATCGTCTAATAGAATTATTGTATATGGGAAAATTATCATTTTTATATCTGAAATTTGGTGAAATTTCAATCAAAATTTTCACATGAGTTAGTAATTATGTATCAATTTTTCAGCCAATATATATCAATTTCTTCTCAAAGTTTTAGGGAAATTATCATTCTTCCGTACACTTGATTCGTGTAAATTCATACACTTTAAAATTTCGAGAAATTTTGATACACTTAAAATTTTTCAAGTTTAATTGAACATTCACCAAATTTGTGGCAAAAGAATTATAATCTCTCTTATAATTAATTATTGGAAAATTATCAATTATATACTTAAAGATTGACACGCTATCAAAATATACAAAACTTGGAATTTTATTTACCGATCTACTCAAAAATTACAAAATGTATCAAATTTATACCAAATTTGAATATACGATTGAACCATGTATAAAACATTAAGTTCATAGTTGCAGTTTTCGGTCACGCTCATGGTTTACGTTCATGAATACGTTTTCAGCTCATGATTACAGTTTAAAAATTTCAGTTTACAGTCATGTGTGTAGTTACAAGCTTCTGATGGGGTTTTAGCTCATGTTTATAATTTTCATGTTCACGATACAACTTACTATTCATGCCTATAGATTTCAAGTCATGTTTATAGTTTTCAGTTCATGTCAACATTTTCAATTCATGTCACAAATCAGAGTTCATGTCATAGTTTTCAAGTCAGGTTTACAGTTTGCAATCATGTCATCATGTTTACATGTATACCATGCAAACATGATTGAAAACTACATAACATGATCTTGTAAATTGTTCACGACTCAGTTTATAATTTATGATAATAGTTTTTAACCATATTTACAAGATCACGTTATGCAGTTTTCAATCATGTTTGCAGTATACATGTTACAATTATAATTATGAATACATTTTTAGTCCAACTTTACAGTTCAAGTCATGTTCATAGTTTTCAAGTCATGTATATAGTTTCCAGGTTATGGTTTATGTTTCAGTTTAAGTCACAAATACGTCATGTATACAGTCCACTTCAGGTTTACTTCTCAGTTCATGTTCAATACAGTTTTGGTTCATGTTTACGTTTTCAGCCATGTTTCTGGAGCATGTTAAATAGTTTTCAAGTCAGGTCATTGGGTCCATGTCATGTTTTCTGTTTACAGTCTATGTTATAGTTATTAGTTCATGGTCACAGGTTATTAACCATGTTGACAGATTTTCCGTTCATGCTATAATTATGCTTCATGTTTAAGGTTATGGTACATGATTTACAGTTTAAGTTCCAAGATCTACGCTTCATGTTTCATGATCTACGGTATGTGTCCACGACTTTGTAAGTTATGTTTTCAATAATCTAGATAGCATATAAGGATATTTATGCAAATCATGTACCTTTATAATTTACTCTCATTTTCAACATTCATTCACTAGGTCATTCAAACGGCTCACTTCTCCATTTTCAGTTTTTCGTTGTAGGATTTCACACACACAGAAGACAAACTTTGGAGAGGATGGATACCAACCGCAATCATTGGGATCTGTCTCTGGGTTCACAGTGTCAGGGGACCATATATTTATTTTTTTTCCAAGTAATACATGCATTCATAAATCATGACACGTTAGACATATACACATCACACTGTTTTCTGCTAATCACGTCCTGGATTTATTGGGATGTTACAGGGTTGCGGACAGTGCCATGCAAAGACCCCCCCCCCCCCCCCCCTAATTGTTGGAATATCAGTCACGTGACCTATTTCGTTTGTGTCTTTATCTAGTGTAACCCTATGCATATTTACAACCTAGTTTAGTGGTGATAACTGATGCCTGATCAAATCTTGAGTGGGAGAGTGGGGTCCTGTTTCTGAAAAGAATATGGGCCCTACATTAGGTCCATCATAGGATTCATGAAGTCTCCTTCTATATACTTTTCCTCTGATCATGACATACTTAATGGGCCCTTTGGAACACCGGAAGGGTTTTATTCGTTTTGTCATTATCAAATCCACTGACGTACGTTTAAAACCCGGCGTGGTTGACGAGAGGATTAAAGGTTAGAGGTTGGATCGAGATTAATCTGTTTCGATTATTTTATTATGTGTTTATATAAATATATGATAAAAATGAATTATTTTTCAAAAAATTGTAATATCTAAATTATAATATTTTATTTTATTTTAAAATTATAAAATAAAAATAAAAAACTATTACAATATAAAAATAAAATCTCATATTTATTATTAAATTGTAAAATTAAAATAAGAAATATATTACAATATAAGAACATAATCTCCTTTTAAAAAAAAAAGAAATCTATTGATCTAATTAATTAATAATGTAATTTATTATTATTAAATTATAAAAATAAGTCTCATTAAAATAAAAATAAAAAAAACATATACGGTACATAATCTCTATAATTAATTTTTTTATTACCAATTACAATAAAAAGATATATTATAATCTCTTATAAAATAAAATTTAAAAAAAATGTGACACATAATCTTTACAATTAATTTTTTATTATTAACTTATAAAACTAAAATAACAAACAAACATATTATTAAAAAATAATCTTCTATTAAAATAAGAGACGTAAATAGATATCATTCACAAAAGCTATACAATTTTTTAGTTTTTTAGTTTTCGGGTTTATTGTTATTTGTTATTTTATTTTGAATTATTTTTATAAGATTTTTTTATGAATCTATTAAGTTATAATTAAATTAATAAATCTATTAAATAAGAAATCTAGAACAATATAATAAATTACAAAAATAAAATATTTCTAAAATTAGTTTTATTATTAAAAATTAAAATAAAAAACCTATTATAAAATAAAAACATAATCTACTATTAAAATAAGAAACATATTACTTTAATACATGTCACTTATTCCCTACAATATTTTTTATTGTTAAAAATTATAAAATTAAAATATCTCTAAAATTAATTTTTATTTTAAAATTATAAAATTAAAATAATAAATTATTAAAATAAAAATATTATTACAATATAAAAATAAAATCTTCTATTTATTATTAAATTATAATTTTAAAACATCTCTATAATTTTTTTTAATTATATTGTATAATTAAAATAAGAAACCTATTACAATAAAAAAAAATATAATCTCCGATTAAAATAAGAAACATATTAATTTATTTAATTAATAATAATAAATAAAAAACCTATTATTAAATAAAAACATAATCTCTTATTAAAATAAGTAACCTATTAATTTAATATTCGGTACCTAATCTAGACAAGTAATTTTTTATTATTAAATTATAAAATTAAAATATCTCTAAAATTAATTTCTTATTTTAAAATTATAAAATTAAAATAAGAAAACTATTACAATTTAGAAATAAATCTCATATTTATTATTAAATTATAAAATTATAATATCTCTATAATTTTTTATAATTAAATTATAAAATTAAAATAATAAATCTATTACAATATAAAAACATAATCTCATATTAAATTAAGAAATCTATTAATTTAATTAATTATTATTAAATTATAATAAGTCTCATTAAAATTTAAAAAAAAAAAAAACATATGTGGTACATAATATCTATAATTAATTTGTTTTACCTATTACAATAAAACGGTAAATTGTAATCTCCTATAAAAAAAAAAAAATACATAACACCGAATCTCTACAATTAATTTTTCATTATTAATTTATAAAATTAAAAAAAAAACTTATTATTAAAATATAATCTCCTATTAAAATAAGGAACATAAATATCGGTTATCCATTAAAATTAGCCAATTTTTTATTTTTTGGGTTTATTGTTATTTGTTATTTTACTTAGAGTTATTTCTATCAGTGTTTTCATGAATTTTTTATTATTTATTGTGCTTCATGATGCAGACTCTGATTATTAGCTCTTGCACAGTAACGGTCAAGATTTCAAGTTCGATAAGAAAATTTAAGTTTAAATTGAATAAATTATATTAAAATTCATTGGAATTCGTCCGAAAGAAAATTAAATATTTTTAAAGTTATTTATAACTATGAAATGATTTCAAATAAGAGAGTAAGACGAGAGATAAACTCTAATGTGAATTATAAACACTGTTTGAGAATTTATAGATTAATAAATGAGACATAAATATTAAGTATAAGTAAATCAATTGTCTTATTTAAACTATAAAACCTACTAGATTTAGATCATTTATAAGATCAAATCCTAAAATAGTATTAAGATTTTTGTTATGATATAAAATTATAATCAAATATGTGTTCAACCTGATATAAGTGTGGGCCATATACTAGTTAAAATAAAAAATAAAAGTGGCACTTAATCGCTTCAATTAACCTCTATAATCAATTTTTTATTATTAAATTATAAAATTAAAATATCTTTAAAATTAATTTTTTATTAAATAAAAACTTATTACAATAAAAATACATATTATAATTTTATAAGAACTGTATTATAATAAGAAAATATATTATACTATCCTATTAAATTTAAAATTTAATGTTAAATTATAAAATTAAATTAATAAATCTATTAAATAATAACCAAATTATAACAATAAAATATATTATATTATCCGATTAATTGTTGAATAATATCAAAGATAATATGACAATATATATATATATATATTAGTCTCCTCATCGCATCACTTAACACTTAATCTCTACATTTAAATTTTTTTATTACATATTATAATAAGAATATATATTATAATATTTTATTATAAAAATTTACAATATAAATTAATTATAATAATAGATTTCTTATTTTAAGTTAATAGTTGTTAACTCAACTATTCTGGTAGCTTTGCCATCTATTTTTAGAGTGTCAACTTACGAATCGAATAACTATAGTTATTTTCTTTAAGAAAAAATATAGTTATTTAAATTTATTTATATAATATAGGGGGGTTTTAGGGGATTAAAGGATGTTGAATTGTCAATTATAGAAGGTGGATTCCCATTTTTGACAAATTCAGGCACGATCTTGAGTTATTTTCAATTTTTTGAGATTCTAGACGAATTCTTAAAATGGAGTCTTTACCGATAAATGATAAAAAATATACAAATCATATTATATATTAAAATTTGAAATTTCTCTAAATTTGGGATCCTTAATTTTTGATCAAATTTAGAATTTCAACCGACCATATGTGTCGACTCTGTCCAAGACCATATAGACAAATTATCTTAGGTTGTTGAGGAGATAGCAAAAGTTTTATTGGCAAAAAGTGGCGCTCATAGCATCATTCATGAGCCACGAAAATGGAACTACACTTATGCATGGTAAAAAAATCAGGGTCCGGTTTGGCCATTCTGAGATAAAAAAAAACCAGACCAGGCTTTAGAATGAGCGGCCTGACCGCTCAACCCAAAAAACATGGGCTCAGGTTTAAGAAAATTTATATATATACACACACATACACATACTTACTGAATCAGATTCACTCATCAGTCATAATCCATATCCCAAAAAATTTGAATTTGAACCCTAACTCACTCTGAGTTTCAAACTGATTTCGATCTCCATATTCAACCTTCATCACTCTCTCAGTCACTCACATCCCTCGTCACCCATTGTTAATTGGTTGAGATGTCTGTTGATTCGTTTATGGTCTTATTTCTGTTGATTCATTCATATATGGATGATTATTTCAAAGTTATTAGATATATATCCGGTTTACCTGATTTGATTATCAACTATTGGTCCCCTGATTTGATTATCAACTATTAGTCTCATTCTTCAAGTTAAACAAATGGCCTCTAATATGATTGCCAATATTGGGAAATATTGGCAAGATATTCATGAGGTGTTGGTATTGACTGTTATTCTTAACCTAAGGTTCAAGAAGTTATTGATTGATTATTATTTTCCAAATATTTATGGTGTTGGTGCCGCTGGGCAAATTATGAGAGCACATGAACTTTCTGAAGAATTAGTTTAATATTATGAGGATAAATCTATGATTAGTAGTGAATCTTCTACTTTCGTTGTTCCTTCCCATAATATTGTCACCTCTGAGTCGTCTTCTTTTTTAGATTTATTTGACTTTGATTCTTTTGCAACCCAAAGTAATCATATGACAAGATCAAAGTTATATCTTGAGAGGTACTTAGAGGAGCCTTTAGTTGCTATAACTCTAGAGTTTGATATTTTGAATTGGTGGAAGGCAAACAAAAGAAAATATCATATTTTGGCTGCGATAGCTAAGGATATATTAGTCATTCATATTACGACTGTGGCATCGGAGTTTGCTTTTAGTACGGGAGGATGGGGGATTGGGGACATTTGAGTCCACATCGTAGCAAATTACATCCTGACACGTTAAAAGCAATAATGTACACTCATAATTAGCTTTGGGCTACCGAGCGAGGTATAAGAATTATTTCTAAATTAATTATTTTATTTTACTTATATTTTTAACTCTTGTTCTCATTAGGTATTATTCCTGAGCAATTTATATTTGCTGAAGAGGAACTGATGGATGAAGAAGACTTTGAGGAATAATAGTTGGATTAATTTAATGCATTTGTGATGATTGGGTTGTTAGTTTATGGATGACACTTTTGATGTATTTGTGAGTTGTCTTGCATACAGTAAAAATGTATAATGTATTTGGATAGGATTATTACATATTTTTGTAAAAAAAAAAAGAAGGATAAAGTCTGAACCCGAGGCGGATTGGCCCGGCCCAATAACAGTTCGGGTCATACTTTTCCCGGAATCGGGCCGGGCTTATCAAACCTCGGTCTGGTCTGGCCCATTGCCACGTTTAACTACACTTTGCCCATTACGTAGGACTATGTCACATTGTTTCTACTTGATTCCCAACCCAATTTCTATTATCAAATAAAAAGAAAGATGGTGAATAGTATTGAGCGTGTTTGCATCAAGACTACGGATTGGCAGAAATCACTAACTACGGTGGATGAGTTCGGTTTATTAGGATCGGATATAATTTTTCATATTAGTTTTAGGATAGGTCGAGTACAATTATTGATAATTATGCATTATCAAAAGTAAAAAATACGGATGTGAAAAAAATATATATTAGGACCGGATACAAATATAATTTTTTATATTAATTAATTGAACAGATCAAATACAAAAATTAATATTATCGTACCAAACTTGATCTGTTACCATGCCTAATCAACGACATGAATTTTACATGTACTCCGAATCGCAGCCCGGTCCCTCTTTCTTTCACAAAAAGAAGTTGTTGACGGCTGATTTTCGTCTCAGGGGCAATAACGAAAATGTATTATTCCCAGGATTCAACATTCCTTCAGCAGTGAATTTGTTTAGTTATGAGGACAACCAAAAGCAAACTTTGGTAGGGGGAGAAAAGCACGCGGATTGACACAAGAAGTTAACGTGGTTCGGCGGATAAAATCCAGCCCACATCCACGGGCACAAAACAAGTGGTGTTTTACTAATGAAATGGGCTCAGGCCGACCAGTTTGTGTTCGGGCAATGTGGGAGCCGAGTTGTTTTACAAAGTGAATTACAAAGCTTTCTAAATCTATTTTTCCTTTTTTTCTGTGTATCTCTCTCATTTCTTTCTTTACAAAAAGACCTTTATTTATATATATACTAAGTCTGAAGCGGCAAAATTGAGGCGGCTACTGTTCCCTATACTGCGGAGCCTTCCACGTGAATCTGCTTCATTTACTAAGCTCTATGCCCTAGGTCTGCTCTTGCCGAAAGTGAACCTGCTCTCTGACATCCCATCGCATCAGTTTGACTTTCTGCTGCTACATGCATTTAGCGATAATGACCGCCTGGTGGGTATTCCCGGGGGATGACACGTGTAAAGGGGAATTACCTTGTCGGGGCTTCTGTCGGTGACTAAGTGGTCGGTCGAATCGTCTGCCGAACCTACCGAAGCTCTTCTGTCATGTCTTGTGTTGTCTGAGCCCTTCGAAGCATTAACAATGGAACCGAATAGGCCCGAACCGAACCACATAATTAATGTGGTCGGTTTACGGAAGCCGTGTTAGAAGCATACGATACAGCCGGTCTAAAACTGAGAGACCGTGTCTAGACTTCCGCCGAGCCGAGGAGTGACTAACACTTCTTCCGAATATCTTTCCCTTTTGGAAAAGGGGAATCTCATCCTTGGCCAACTGTTTGATGTATCACACCTTGATTTCCACCATCAACAGAAGTATTACACGGTTTTGTTTGCAGAAACTTTCGTGTGGGGTTTTTGTTGGCCAAGTCACAGGATTGATAGCACACTCATTTTAGATCGCACAAACCAGCAGCAAGATACTGCTGTATTGGATACCCACGTCTCTGGAGTTGCTGCCACTATCAAACATCAGAATCCCACATTTATTGCCTCCGCAGTTAAATCAGCAATCATCACAACTGGTGAAGATCTGCTACCCAAATAAATGTACCATAAGAAATTTTGAACCTTCACTAATTTATAATAATCTTGATTCAGGCTCCAATACCAACAGATTCAGGCTCAGCAGCAACATCATATGATTTTGATGCAGGAAGTTAGCACAACTGCAACATTATAACCAGGGCTGGTTTAAAACGATTGTCAAAAGATTTTACCTGTCTCAAGGATTCCAGAGTGAAAATAAGTAGAACTGTTACAAGCGTCGTGGCAGATAATGAAACAATCTATGCTGCAAGTGTTGATACACCAGGAGGTCTAAACATGAAAGTGATCCCAGAAATATTTGAGTTACCAAGTGATTTTCTTGTCTGCCTTATCCTCACTAAACGAAGATGAGTTTGGTACTATAAATCTGTTATTCTTAACCTAAGGTTCAAGAAGTTATTGATTGATTATTATTTTCCAAATATTTATGGTGTTGGTGCCGCTGGGCAAATTATGAGAGCACATGAACTTTCTGAAGAATTAGTTTAATATTATGAGGATAAATCTATGATTAGTAGTGAATCTTCTACTTTCGTTGTTCCTTCCCATAATATTGTCACCTCTGAGTCGTCTTCTTTTTTAGATTTATTTGACTTTGATTCTTTTGCAACCCAAAGTAATCATATGACAAGATCAAAGTTATATCTTGAGAGGTACTTAGAGGAGCCTTTAGTTGCTATAACTCTAGAGTTTGATATTTTGAATTGGTGGAAGGCAAACAAAAGAAAATATCATATTTTGGCTGCGATAGCTAAGGATATATTAGTCATTCATATTACGACTGTGGCATCGGAGTTTGCTTTTAGTACGGGAGGATGGGGGATTGGGGACATTTGAGTCCACATCGTAGCAAATTACATCCTGACACGTTAAAAGCAATAATGTACACTCATAATTAGCTTTGGGCTACTGAGCGAGGTATAAGAATTATTTCTAAATTAATTATTTTATTTTACTTATATTTTTAACTCTTGTTCTCATTAGGTATTATTCCTGAGCAATTTATATTTGCTGAAGAGGAACTGATGGATGAAGAAGACTTTGAGGAATAATAGTTGGATTAATTTAATGCATTTGTGATGATTGGGTTGTTAGTTTATGGATGACACTTTTGATGTATTTGTGAGTTGTCTTGCATACAGTAAAAATGTATAATGTATTTGGATAGGATTATTACATATTTTTGTAAAAAAAAAAAAGAAGGATAAAGTCTGAACCCGAGGCGGATTGGCCCGGCCCAATAACAGTTCGGGTCATACTTTTCCCGGAATCGGGCCGGGCTTATCAAACCTCGGTCTGGTCTGGCCCATTGCCACGTTTAACTACACTTTGCCCATTACGTAGGACTATGTCACATTGTTTCTACTTGATTCCCAACCCAATTTCTATTATCAAATAAAAAGAAAGATGGTGAATAGTATTGAGCGTGTTTGCATCAAGACTACGGATTGGCAGAAATCACTAACTACGGTGGATGAGTTCGGTTTATTAGGATCGGATATAATTTTTCATATTAGTTTTAGGATAGGTCGAGTACAATTATTGATAATTATGCATTATCAAAAGTAAAAAATACGGATGTGAAAAAAATATATATTAGGACCGGATACAAATATAATTTTTTATATTAATTAATTGAACAGATCAAATACAAAAATTAATATTATCGTACCAAACTTGATCTGTTACCATGCCTAATCAACGACATGAATTTTACATGTACTCCGAATCGCAGCCCGGTCCCTCTTTCTTTCACAAAAAGAAGTTGTTGACGGCTGATTTTCGTCTCAGGGGCAATAACGAAAATGTATTATTCCCAGGATTCAACATTCCTTCAGCAGTGAATTTGTTTAGTTATGAGGACAACCAAAAGCAAACTTTGGTAGGGGGAGAAAAGCACGCGGATTGACACAAGAAGTTAACGTGGTTCGGCGGATAAAATCCAGCCCACATCCACGGGCACAAAACAAGTGGTGTTTTACTAATGAAATGGGCTCAGGCCGACCAGTTTGTGTTCGGGCAATGTGGGAGCCGAGTTGTTTTACAAAGTGAATTACAAAGCTTTCTAAATCTATTTTTCCTTTTTTTCTGTGTATCTCTCTCATTTCTTTCTTTACAAAAAGACCTTTATTTATATATATACTAAGTCTGAAGCGGCAAAATTGAGGCGGCTACTGTTCCCTATACTGCGGAGCCTTCCACGTGAATCTGCTTCATTTACTAAGCTCTATGCCCTAGGTCTGCTCTTGCCGAAAGTGAACCTGCTCTCTGACATCCCATCGCATCAGTTTGACTTTCTGCTGCTACATGCATTTAGCGATAATGACCGCCTGGTGGGTATTCCCGGGGGATGACACGTGTAAAGGGGAATTACCTTGTCGGGGCTTCTGTCGGTGACTAAGTGGTCGGTCGAATCGTCTGCCGAACCTACCGAAGCTCTTCTGTCATGTCTTGTGTTGTCTGAGCCCTTCGAAGCATTAACAATGGAACCGAATAGGCCCGAACCGAACCACATAATTAATGTGGTCGGTTTACGGAAGCCGTGTTAGAAGCATACGATACAGCCGGTCTAAAACTGAGAGACCGTGTCTAGACTTCCGCCGAGCCGAGGAGTGACTAACACTTCTTCCGAATATCTTTCCCTTTTGGAAAAGGGGAATCTCATCCTTGGCCAACTGTTTGATGTATCACACCTTGATTTCCACCATCAACAGAAGTATTACACGGTTTTGTTTGCAGAAACTTTCGTGTGGGGTTTTTGTTGGCCAAGTCACAGGATTGATAGCACACTCATTTTAGATCGCACAAACCAGCAGCAAGATACTGCTGTATTGGATACCCACGTCTCTGGAGTTGCTGCCACTATCAAACATCAGAATCCCACATTTATTGCCTCCGCAGTTAAATCAGCAATCATCACAACTGGTGAAGATCTGCTACCCAAATAAATGTACCATAAGAAATTTTGAACCTTCACTAATTTATAATAATCTTGATTCAGGCTCCAATACCAACAGATTCAGGCTCAGCAGCAACATCATATGATTTTGATGCAGGAAGTTAGCACAACTGCAACATTATAACCAGGGCTGGTTTAAAACGATTGTCAAAAGATTTTACCTGTCTCAAGGATTCCAGAGTGAAAATAAGTAGAACTGTTACAAGCGTCGTGGCAGATAATGAAACAATCTATGCTGCAAGTGTTGATACACCAGGAGGTCTAAACATGAAAGTGATCCCAGAAATATTTGAGTTACCAAGTGATTTTCTTGTCTGCCTTATCCTCACTAAACGAAGATGAGTTTGGTTCACTTCCAATGAAGCAGGGAGTTGTATCAATCATTCCCGATCCAATAATACAACTCCATCCAACCCGTTGATGGGATTTCAAAGAACCAGCAGTTCAGTTTCTGAGTTGCTGTCTCAGAAATCAGACACTTGTATCAGAATGACAACCGCCACAGGACGTGCGTCTTGCCATCCTGGCGGCCCCCCTAGGTCAACGGATTGCTGTGGAAGGTGAATAAACAAGCAAAAGAATTACTAACCTTTATGTGTTTCAATGGAAAGATCTAAACAACCAAATAATACTTGTCAATACTGCCAGTCGATATAAACCAAAATAACACAATATCCAAGTGAACTCCTAAATTCACTCCACTGTAAGCAAAGATCAGAAAACACGCATATACACTCAGTATGTTAAGTGATCCAGACACAATCCAGAATGCCAACTGAAGCAGCAGATGAACAGTTTCTAAATACACCTGACATCATTCTCATGCATTCTCTGCAAATCATCTACACAATGCTGCTGATGGCCATATGATGTGTATTGGGTTTTTAGCCTGCAGGCTGCATTAACTTAGTCTCCGCATGCCGAGCACAACATAGCAACATGACCTATAACCCCTTGACTCAACACGCATTATGGAATTCATCTAAAGATGCAACAAGAGCAACACGTCTAAATTAAGCAGCTGATAAAATAGATGACAATCATTTACTATGAGAAAAAAAACTAACGGGGACGGAAGAACACATACCATATTAACATAAAAAGATCCAAAAGGACAACACAAGTACTACTACAGAGTTTGTTAGGGCGATATGACATTAATACAACAAATACAACAATTGTTTGATATTTACCAGTTAAAAAAGTATGAGTCAACAACAGCGACAAAAAAGAAAAACAAAATAAAAACTAATTATAAATTGTTCATTGAGAAACTTTCACTCGAAAGCCCACTGATTCTCCCGACGAACCTCTTCTTCCTCTTCTGGAGTAAAGTCATTCTTGATGTTGAAAGTCTTGCGGATCTCCTCAGGTGTTTTTCCTTTAATCATGTCTGCAACTGTCTGGCAAGTGAGGTCAAGCAAACTCTTGATGTTCAGATAGTTTGCAGCCTAAAAGTCACAACACATGAAGTTCATGTCAACAACAGATTTGATATTGAGTTGGCAAACTAATTCAGTAGGATATGATTCAAAATACAGCAGCTTCCAACTTAAAGAACAAAACACTGCTTCAAGAAGAAGTAGAAGTTCGATCAAATGGATTTTTCACAGATAGAAGTCAATATAATTGATCGAATAGCCAGCATCAATCAATTAGAAAACTTCACATCAAGTCCTAAAATCAAAATTTGCCAAAAACTAAAGTTCTGATATCACAACAAGATCATGTAGATTAAATAGATACATAATATATAGGAGTTCAACTTTCAATTTCCGTAACTTTTAAACAGCATAAACATACCTGCGCGTACTTGCAACATCTCTTTTCACCAATGACTGCTTTCAAATAGCGTCATAGCCAAAGGGCACAAATATAAAATATTACAGATATATTCTCATTACTAACTCATCCCTAACCAGATTTCAAACCAAAATGAAATCACAGTTATGATTAACAAACCATATTTCACAAAAAAAAAAAAAATACAAACGTCCATTTACATTATTTCAACAGGATCAAATATCTGATTTTACCAATTAAATATATTCAGGTATATAACCCATTCAAATTTATTAAAATTTCCAAAAATTACCCAAAAAAAAAAAAAACCACCACCTAGATATGAATCGGAAATACTAAAACACAAATTTGAACGAATCAATTAATGACTAAAGGAAAGATAAAGAGGACTAACAAGGATGAGATCAAAGAGAGTGGCCTGATCGATTTTGACGAAATCGGCATCCCAAGCCTTGAGATCATCATCGCCGGCGGTAGACACACGATCGTCGGCCTTAGATGCCTCGACGTGCTTCTTGCAGTACTCGATGACCCTGGAGAGAATCTTGCTGGTGACGTTGGGCAAAGGGATTCCGTTGTCGGCGCAATCGTCCTCAATCATGTGCTTGATCGTTTGCGATTCCAACGCAACCGCTTCATCGACCTCGAACTCCTCTCCGTCCGAGCTCTTTAGCGTGATTTTCTTGCTCGTTGACATTCTGATCGATCCAAGCCTCGCTTGAAAGTTGAAACCCTAACTTTCTTTGATATTTGTTTTATTAGATAGATCTTAAAGTTGTTATATATATATCATACAAATAGGATAAAGATGAGGGGCAAAAAAGGACAATGTGTCTCCACTTTATTCCTATAATAATTTAATAATTTATTATTATGTGTATTAAAATATTACAAATAATTAAAAAATAAATATTAAATCATATATATTATTTATTAATTTAATATATTTGTGCATGAAACAAATCTCAATGGATTCTTACTAGTAATGTTAAGAAAAATAAGGCTATTAATTTACCACGTCTGACAAATTGTAAAAAAAAAACAGTGAAAATTTCGGCTATTAATTTACCATGAATCGGATCCGTGAACCGATTGATTTGTAAAATCGTGAACCAAATCTTTTAAAAACCAATTTAAATCGAATCGAATCAAAATCGAACCAAACCAATTTAATTCAATTCCGATTGATTCTTAAGTTCTTGAACCGGTCAATTTTCGATTTGATTTAAATCGATTTGAAACCGAACCGATATTTACCCACCATTATTTTAACCTATGAGGAGAGAACGAAAATTGTGTTTAGACAGCCAGTAATGTGGTTGATTATTCTTTGTTTTTTTGACATTCGAGATCATTTAGAGATCTAGTGTTTGGACAACCTTGAGTAACGTTTATGGACTCAAATTTGAGGTAATTCTTTTTTCTTTTTTTAATTTATGAATAAAGGATTACCGATTTAAACATTCATCTTTCATATTTCAAATTTACTTTTGCATTCATAATTTTTTTTTTTTTTTAAAAAAAAACCAAAAAAATACAAACTTTATCAAGATTCAATCTTTACCCCACTAAAGATCAAATCGTGGTTTGCGGGAAACCTTAATCAACAAGGGTGCTTTCAGTCATTAAAGTTTCTAGGAATGTGATTAACTTTGTGATTAGGGTTGCGACTGAGAACCCCAACACATATCAAAATTTAAGGTGGGAAATGCTTTTATTTGTAGCCACAAATTTTTATTTATTTTTCCAATCAAATTTTAATAACTGAATTACTTGACACTTGACTCCCCACCCAACAAAATTTTATTTATTTATTTATTTTAATGAAGCAGCCTCATAATTGAGAAATGGGAAACGATCTCTGCATCATTTCTGTATCCATTAAGAAATTTTGATAATGACAGTGTATCACTTTTGATTTGTGTTTTGTATTCATGAACCACTTTTTTCCGTTAATCTTTTGATTTTGTATCAAGTACCCATTATAATACAGTGATTTGACAAAAATATATTTCTGACGTTATCATTCACTTAACACCGTTAAAGGAAAAGTGGCTCATTAATACAAAACACAAACCCGAGATGATACAATGTAATTGTCAGAAATTCGTTGTGATTTCATGTATTTCCACCAAACCTGAAATGGTTCGTAGATAATTTCCCTTTGAGAAATTCATGCAAATGACCACTTAACTTTTAAATGATAAATTACTACACTCCAAACTTTCTCACTTTTAACAACCTTATAATCCCAGCTGTTTAGAACTGAAAATGGTTGTAAAAGCTAAAAGCACTGAAAGCCTTGTCATCAAATAAGCTTTATATACTTGACTGTTCCTCAAAGACCCAAAAAAAAAAAAAAAAACTTTACACTTACCTAAAGGAATGCTGCTAATTTCCACTTCTCTTGACATATTAGACTTAGAGATAATCTGACATTGAAATGGACAAAAACTAAACATGAGATTTTCTTGAACAGAAGAAGTTGAGGCAAAAATCACAAACCAATCAAATAACCCCACTGATACCTAGACCATTTTTGAATTATAGAGGAGATTTCTTTCACTAACCTTGTTCGTATTTCATGAAAATGGCTATTGTACGGCAACATCGATGTTTCTTTCTTTTACTTCTAGCTATAATCTTCCTAGAAGAATGGACAATGGTGATCAGAGAGACCAATTACACCGAAGCATAAGGGCTGGTATTTTGGCATCTCTATCTACCACGTATGCTGTACCCAGCTTCAAGCTGAATCTCTTACCTAAGCAAAGATCTAGAAAAGATTCAAGCTGGTATTGGTTCCATCCAGTAGGACCATCACGCATCCCACTGAAAGTTGCACCCCATCCTAAATCTTCGTCAAACTTATCAGATAAGGTTACAGCCCATCGAAGGTTTGAATTTGAATTTTGCTTCTCAATCCAACCTCCAATTTTTGTGGTCTCATCAAGTTCTGCTTCCAACTTCAGAGCAATAGATCTAGTTGAGACACTTTCCTGAGTGTTCATCCCCAGAGGAAAAGTGGCTCCAACTGTGCTTTCGGAGGCCTTATACTGTTTCAGAAAGCCTATTGGAATTGTAAGGGGTCCAAGGCTGTCATGATGATCAAGTGATTTAGGCACTTGGTGAAGGCCCATAAGAGATAGATTTACTCCTCTTGAAAGCTGACAGGCAACTTGCCCAAAAGTGCTGAGGCAATGCCCAATTCCATCAGAACCCAACTGCATTCCCGTTCCAGAAACAGATTGAGCCAATGAAGCAACAACAGTTGATTTTCTCACCATTAAGCCAATGGCACCACCATTACGCTGATGCAAGAGGGGTGGGTCAAAAGATGAAATAGCGGTGAGGCCCTTTCCCTGCCACACAAGTAATAGAATGAAGCCATTTCATTTTGAAGCGGTAAAAATATCAATGACAAAACATGTGAAGATGAAACACACTTCCCAAAATTGAAATAGCACCAAACTAACCAAATGATTTATAATTACCATTTGCAACAATGAAACAAGCACCATGCCAATCAATAAAGCCAAGTTATTCAGCTGTCTATGAAAGGAATCTTACAGAAAATGTAACAAATAGATGAAAGAGAATGCCGGGAAGGCCGAAGGCCGACAGCTTAACATCAAGTGAAGCATCTTACAGCTAAGGATCTCCTATCAATCAAGTCAACTTGGAGGCTGAAAGATCTTTAACATCAACCAACTGACTAATCATTTAGGCAGAATGGTACACAATTCAAAGCAATTAACTTATAATACCACAATAGCATTTAGTATGCCATAACATAACAGAAAATGGAATACAGTTGAAATAACTATAAGTATACATGAAGATTAGATTGTACCTTATGGGAATAATTCCTAGTGATATCAAAATCTCTACATTGTGCTCCCACTGGAACTGCAATTGCAGAAAACCAATCGCCAACATTTGCCACATAAGAAAGTTTTGCAAGTGAAAGTGGGCTTCCTGAGATATCACCAACATTTTTGTTGCCTTCTTGGCTGGCCACAAAGTCTGCAACAAGAGTGTCGTTCTGCCGTAGAGTAGTTTCAAAAGTGAACCTTGTATGTATTCCAGTTCTGACTCCTGCTCTATCAAGTGCATCAACATGTTGCTGATCAATATCCCCCATCATCAGTACAGCTCCCAAGACATCAACCTCTCCCCTCACATGAGTACTAGCTTCTTGGAATGGACTTCCCTTCGATGTTTTATAGAAGGAAAGCACTCGCTCAACTTTGTCTAGTCGGTCTCTTTGTTTCATCTGATCTGAAAATGATTCTCGTTGCAACCGCTTCAAAATTTCAATCTGAAAACAATGCCATGGGAAGAGTTGTAAAGCCCTGTCATATAATAGCTAACTATGGGAGCATTAAACTCTCAAAGAAAAATTTGACAATCCCAAAAGTTACAAGCTGAGCATATATTGGAGTAGTCTCTGGTCAAGAAAGAGTCTAGTCTGAATGAAAGTATTCTCCTCATGTAAAGTAAAATCATAATCACAGAAGCTACGATGGAGAAATCATATACACTTTTTTTCTTTCCTTCTTGAATTAGCACGAGCAATGTAGTAGATGGTATAAAACTACTGATCAATAGCCGACATACGTTGTAAAAGACCTACTCAACTTATAGTTGTTAAAGCGTGAGTCACGAGCGAATATGTACTAATAACACAAGCAATTATACTTGACAGCTAGTGATTCAATTCCACAGTAGCCGTTATTAAAAAAATTTACCCATCATTGATGAGGCTATTGCAATTACAAACAAGATTAAGGCAATTGCAATTTCAATTTCTTTTTTTTTTCTAAACCCTAATCGGAACTTTAGCTAATTTGTGAAAGACGCTATTCTTCCAATATATAGGACACTGTATCTTGATGCTACAATAATTAAAAGAACAAGCACAAATGATAAAAGTAAGCTAACAACTTAGTAGAAAAGTAACTAAAAAACGAAATAAATTACAAGTACCGGATTGCGGCTGTACGATTTTTCGCGGCGATGAACGAGGCTATCTATGAAGTCTTGGCTAGATTTTGCGAAACCCTTTACTTTCTCGACTGCTGAAGTTACAGCTTCCATTTCAACGACTCGAGAAAATTGGTTAGTACCAAGAGGCAAAAGAAAATGAATTTGTTCAGGTTCTTCAAATCTTGAAATGAAAAAAAAAACCAGAGCGGCAATTTGGACTCAAACCAACAGAGCCACAGAGGGTTACTTTGGACTTTTTGTGTTAATTATGTCTTTTCTCTAAATTTTGAGGAGTCCTGCGTATAGATGCACATAATTACGGTTCAGAACCGTAACCGAATCGCAACCAAATCGTTAACAAATCTTAAACCGAACCGTTGATCCCTATCCGAACCGCAATATTCTTGATGATATAAGATCAAGGTTGAAACTAAAGACATTAGAAGCTTAAACGTGTCTTAACGATTGGTGTATGGTGGAATGTTGTGAACAAGAAAATCAGCCATAAATTTTTTAAGATTTGTATGATGACACTGATACAAATAATACCGAAGGCTCAATAACCGGGCCGCCTTCTCCGGATGAGGATGAATAAAATATAAATGGGGTAAATTATTAAAAATAAAATATAACAGAACTACGTGAGCTTTGATTCTTTTACGCTCCAAGAGGATACGTAGGTAACTTAATTAAGTGCAAACTTTTTTTTTCAAAACAATATATAAATTATCAATATATACTTTAGTCTTTAGTAATTTTTTTTAATTATTATATAACAATTTAAATTAGTTTATTAAAAAACGGTTTCAAACATTAAATCGAATCGAACTGTACGATTCGTCCGGTTTAAGGTTACGGTTGCAGTTCGGCTTTGACCGAAACCACAACAGAATCGTAAACCAAACTGTTGATCTACGGTTCGATTACTATTCGGTCAAAATCGAACCATAAACCGTATGATTCGGTTATGATTTTCAACCTTAACCGAACCGTGTGATATACTTATCAAATTTGCCCTTTTGTAGTTTGTAAAAGTGGAAGATAAATCAAGTGTTTGCCACTTGTTGCAAATTCATCCCTACAATTCATTAGCAAAAGTTAGTTGATTTAAAGTTTTTAAACCATTAACACCCTTAACTTTATGTACAAAAGCGTGGAGAGTAAATTCCTATGATTTTAGTAGAGGTGTTCGCGGTGCGGTTTGGGTCGGTTTTTTCATTTTTCACTTCAAACTGCGCGGGTTGGCGGTTTGGGAAATTAGAAACCGAAACCACAAATTTGATAAGGAAAACCACTGCGGTTCGGGTTGGCGGTTTGGGCGGTTCGGGTGGGCGGTTTGGATTATAAATTTTTTTAATGAAATTTTGTGTGTTTTCACATAATAATTGAAGAGAAAAAAATACATAATTTTCATTTATACATTGCATATTGTCATATGATCATTAAATATCTTAAATTTCATGGTTAAAGAAGAAGAAATATATAAAATAATATCTAATTTGAAAGCGAGTCGGCGGTTTAGGCGGTTCGGGTCGAGGTTTGAGTCAAAATTTGTTATTTTGGGCGGTTCGGATCACGGTTGGGTCAAAACCGCACACCGACCCGAAATTTACGGTTCGGTTCCGATTGACCCAAAATCATTTTTAATTTTTTTTTCAAACCGCGCGATACGGTTCGGGTTGGTGCGGTTCGGATCGGGTTGCAGTTTGACCCGAAACTGTGATCACCCCTAGATTTTAGTATATCAAAATACTCTCAAACTTTTTGCTTGTTTTGAAAGTTCATAAACGGTGGCCATAAAATAATTGTATTGTGTATGTATTTAGATGGGGAAGTTTTTATGACAATATCATTTAATTCATGTAATAATTCAATAATTTTTTATTATATGTAGTAGCAGACTCGTGAATTTTATTTCTAAGGGGTGGTCATAGGGAGAGTCAACACATATGATTAGCTAAGATCCCCAAATTTGACCCAAAATTAGAGGTCCCAAATTAAGATAAATTTTAATTTTTAATATATAATATGACTTATATATTTTTTATCATTTATCGGTAGAAGTCTCGTTTTAAATAATTATTTAGGGCTCATAAAATTCAAGACAACTCAAGATCTCCCTTGCAACTTAGTATAGTATAACTAAAAAAATTTCAACATATAACAAGTCTTAACAAAAGTAATAAGTGTCAAAATATTGAATTTTATTGAGATGATATTTTCGACACATTTTTAATTATTCTAGACATGATTTTGTGTTTTGAAAACTTTGAATAATAGCTTCATTATTAATAGAAAAATTAGGCTACATAAGAAACCTTTTATTTCTTTTATTTGTCTGTATTTTTAGTTTTAAATGGTAAACTAAAGGTTGATTAAAAAAAAGAAGAAAAAATAGATTACTTGACAATATTTCAAGTTCAACAAATAAATGCCCTTAAATATGTTGATAAAAATTGGAAAAATGACAAATAGACCGCCCAATATTTGCTCAATTGGTCATAAAGACCCCCTTCATTTCAAAAATTTTTGTTTTGAAATATTTTTCACAAAGTAATTACTTTATAAATAAAATAAATTTATAAATAATAATTCCATAAATTAATTTATAAATAAAATAGGAAAATTTTAAAATATCATGATTTTTGTAAATAATTAGAGGGTAAAATTATCACAAGGGAGATTTATGACCATTTTTCAAATGAATGAGGTCTTTATAATCAATTGAGTAAATATTGTGGTCTATTTATCATTTTCCCATAAAAATTTAACAAAAATGTAGGCTCGGTAGGGAGAAATTCTTCTATGCAACAGTGGTACCACGTCACCCATGCAACAAGCCAATCATCAACTGTCACGCGTGCTAAAAATTAAAAAACAACTAAAAAATAGGTGAAGAAACTCTATATGTCATTTTTTAATTGGCTTGTGGTACCACGTTATCCATACCACTGTTACACCAAAGAATCTCTCCTCGGTAGGGGCTTATCAACAAATATTTTAGGCCTAATAGAGACTTCCATACAATGATGGTGTCAACAAATTAATAATTTAGATAGTTTATCCCTTCTTACTAATAAATTAAGTTGGATGAGAGGGACCAATTTGGAACAAATGATAAGCCTATGGACTTATTCATTGCTTTTGAAAACTATAACTATTATAATACCTCCATGATATTTGTTTCAATCACCAACTAAATACAAGATCCTTGACTTTTAAAAACATTCAAATCACAAAACGATATTACATCAATTAATGTTTCTAATGCTACTATTAGGGGTGGCAAAACGAATTAACATATTGAATTTGTATCGAATCCTAAACGAATCGAATAAAAATGTGATGGATTCGTATTCGATTCGTTTATTAAACGAAACTTAATATCATAATTCGTATTCGATTCGTTTATACGAATGTTTCGTTTAGTCATGATATTATTTAAAAAAATAATTTATCATACTTGATTTACATTAATTCTTCATAAATATATACATATGAAATATGTAATTAAAATATTTATTAAAAATACCTCACTAAATATCGAAAATATTATTTCTTTCTATGGTAAATAATCTAAAGTTCTCGAATCTTAATTGAAAAATAACAATACAACTAGTAAAAGAAAATAATAATTAAAACGAATCATAAATGAATAAACGAATCAATAGGCTTAAATTTGTATTCGATTTGTTTAATAAACGAATCGGATCGAATCAAATTGACCCATTTATTAAACGAATTTATTTTTTCAAAATCGTATTCGCTTTAAAGCGAGTCGAATCGAACGAATAAACGAATTCTTACCCAAATTATCACCCCTACATTTAGATAGTTTATCCCTCCTTACTAGTAAATTAAGTTGGATGAGAGGGACCAATTTGGAACAAATGATAAGCCTACGGACTTATTCATTGCTTTCGAAAACTATAACTATTATAATACCTCCATGATATTTGTTTCAATCACCAACTAAATACAAGATCCTTGACTTTTAAAAACATTCAAATCACAAAACGATATTACATCAATTAATGTTTCTAATGCTACTATTAGGGGTGGCAAAACGAATTAAAATATCGAATTTGTATCGAATCCTAAATTAATCGAATCAAAATGTGATGGATTCGTATTCGATTCGTTTATTAAACGAAACCTAATACCAGAATTCGCGAATATTTCGTTTAGTCATGATATTATTTAATAAAATAATTTACTATACTTGATTTACATTATTATTCATAAATATATACATATGAAATATGTAATTAAAATATTTATTAAAAACACCTCACCAAATATCGAAAATATTATTTTTTTTATGGTAAATAATCAAAATTTCCCGAATCTTAATTGAAAAATAACAATACAACTAGTAAAAGAAAATAATAAAACGAATCATAAATGAATAAACGAATCAATAGGCTTAAATTCGTATTCGATTCGTTTAATAAACGAATCGAATCGAATTGACCCATTTATTAAACGAATTTATTTTTTCAAAATCGTATTCGCTTTAAAGCGAATCGAATCGAACGAATAAACGAATTCTGACCCAAATTATCACCCCTACATTTAGATAGTTTATCCCTCCTTACTAGTAAATTAAGTTGGATGGGAGGGACCAATTTGGAACAAATGATAAGCCTACGGACTTATTCATTGCTTTTGAAAACTATAACTATTATAATACCAACTAAATACAAGATCCTTGACTTTTAAAAACATTCAAATCACAAAACGATATTACATCAATTAATGTTTCTAATGCTACTATTAGGGGTGGCAAAACGAATTAAAATATCGAATTTGTATCGAATCCTAAATTAATCGAATCAAAATGTGATGGATTCGTATTCGATTCGTTTATTAAACGAAACCTAATACCAGAATTCGCGAATATTTCGTTTAGTCATGATATTATTTAATAAAATAATTTACTATACTTGATTTACATTAATTATTCATAAATATATACATATGAAATATGTAATTAAAATATTTATTAAAAATACCTCACAAAATATCAAAAGTATTATTTTTTTCTATGGTAAATAATCAAAATTTCTCGAATCTTAATTGAAAAATAACAATACAACTAGTAAAAGAAAATAATAATTAAAACGAATCATAAATGAATAAACGAATCAATAGGCTTAAATTTGTATTCGATTCGTTTAATAAACGAATCGGATCGAATCAAATTGACCCATTTATTAAACGAATTTATTTTTTCAAAATCGTATTCGCTTTAAAGCGAGTCGAATCGAACGAATAAACGAATTCTTACCAAATTATCACCCCTACATTTAGATAGTTTATCCCTCCTTACTAGTAAATTAAGTTGGATGGGAGGGACCAATTTGGAACAAATGATAAGCCTACGGACTTATTCATTGCTTTTGAAAACTATAACTATTATAATACCAACTAAATACAAGATCCTTGACTTTTAAAAACATTCAAATCACAAAACGATATTACATCAATTAATGTTTCTAATGCATCAGACTTCTAATGCTACTATCACATCCATAGGGCCATTAGAAAAATCTCAATAAAATTCAATTTAGGATTGAATCCAAATTTCATCAAGACACTTTCTATTCTCATCAAAATAAAATTAGAACTTCATATGCATCAATCTATATAATAAAGGAGAATGGTGTTGGAGGAAAGAGAGTGTATCCAACGGCTCTCTTTATGTGGCTTAATTGACGGCCCAGATCATTTCATTGGTAATTGGAAGAAAGATAGTGAATTGATTGATGGAAATGGTAAAAAAATTTCAAATTAAAAAATAAAAAGTTAAAATAAAATCATTTAATTAAAAAATAAAAGCATTTAATTCTGTAACACCGTGCCGTAGGCACGGGCATCATTTAATTAAAAAAAAATCATTTAATTTTAATTCTGTAACATCGTGTCGTAGGCACGCTCAAATACTGTAACACCGTGCCGTAGGCACGGGCCAAATACTGTAACACCGTGCCGTAGGCACGGGCAAAAACTAGTATATATATATAACGAAAGATCATTCAAGTTAACCTAGTCTTCCTCTAAGATCAAGTAAGGTTTGGATAGATTTTGATGCAATTAAACTTGTAAACAATTTTGAATAACACAGAGATTATTTTCTTCCATAAATCTATCTATAAATATAAATATAGATAGAGAAACGACCCCGAAAAAATAAATTCAAGCCTTTAGCATCAGCATATACACTTGGAAAAAAAATATGGCGACCTCCTGTGTAGTGAAACAGTATTGGGCACTTTTTATTATTCTATTGTCAATGTGTAGCACAGAGACAGAAGCAACAAAAAATTTTCCTGCAATATTTGCCTTTGGAGATTCAGTTCTTGATACTGGTAACAACAACAATTTGGTTTCCCTATCAAAGGCTAATTTTCCTCCATATGGAATAGATTTCGTTGGAGGAAGAGCTACAGGAAGATTTTCTGATGGGAAAATACTCACCGACTTGATAGGTAAGGTACAAATTTTTACTTTATTTTTTGACGCTAACTTATAATTTAGGGTTTAGGGTTTGTCCTTAGCATGACCCACATATTTATAATAGCAGTATATGATTCATTACTAATTATGCATGTGAATGAATTGAAGAATTTATATGAACTTGGGGTACGAAACGTGGGTGTTTTTAGCACAATGCCGCTGGGTTGCCTGCCATCAGTAAGAACTTTACAAGGAGTGCAAGGGAAATACTGTGCAAATGAACCTAATAATGCAGCACAGGTTTTGAATTCCAAGCTGTCGTCGGAGGTTAACGATCTCAGCAGATCCCTTCCGGAAGCTAAGATTGTCTATGTTGACGTGTACAATCCTTTGCTTGATCTCATCAACAATCCTGCGGGATCAGGTGAGTGATTACTTAAATCCATAATATTGAGAACAAACAAACGAAACTATGCAGTTTGATCAAAATGATTTGTTATTTTAATTAATCAATTATCGATGACTTGACAATGAATTTCAATTTGAATCGATAAATTTGGTGTATTTTCCACATTTATGGGAGTTTGGCTATGTTATTCTTAGTCTCCAATGAGTGTCGTTTGGTGGTGTAGGTAGACCCGGCTAAGGTTCCGGTTCGGAACCGGAATCGAACCGGTTGGAACTGAACAGTTCCAATCGGAACCGTAAGGCTCCTCTTGGAACCGTAAAGTTTAAATCTCAATTTTTTTAGTCAATTAATATTTTAATCTCAATTTTTTTTTTTCCAAAAAAGTAAAAACCGGTTCGGTTAGGGTTCTTACCCTGACCGAACCGGTTGGAACCGAACGGTTCCAGCAGTTCCAACCGAAACCGTACGGTTCCGGTTGGAACCGTAAAGTTTAAATCTCAATTTTTTTTTTATTTTAAGTGTGGAACCGGAACCGAACCGGAATTATCTGGTTCCACACTTGTAGATCTGAAAATAGTACGGTTCGGTTCCGGTTCGGAACCGGAACCGAACCGTGGCCACCTCTAGGTGTAGGGTCCATGATTTCACCTTGAGGTATTGGATTCGATTCCATGAGGTGCATTTCTTGTAAGAGTCTGGGACAACCATGGGTTTTATTTGCTCCGCTTAACCCCATAATGAATGATTTGGCGGTGGGTTTCCAATAATTTTTAAAAAAATGTTATTCTTATTTTTTTGCATTTCTAATTTCCGTTGTTTTAGCCCCGATTAACAAAAGAACATTCATCCCTATATGACTCTGCAACTAGCTATAATTAATTAATTATAAGAAATTAACTAACTAAAGTGCTAATAATTTTACTTGTATTTTAGGATTCAGTGTGGCAGATAGAGGATGCTGTGGTACGGGAAGAATAGAGATAGGACCTCTTTGTAATCAGTTCTCATCAATATGTGAAAATATATCCCAATATATATTCTGGGACTCGGCACATCCCACAGAGAGAGCATACAGATTCATGGCCTCTCCAATCCTTCAGAATCTGAAAACCAATTTCTCTTAATCTCATGTTTTATAATTAATTTATTTGGACTATTGGTTTATGTTTTAAGGTTTGGTTTCAGATTTTGTCATTTGATGTTAATTTAGAATCCCCTTTGTATTGTTGTTTCCTACCTGGGTTTTTTTTTTTTTTTTTTGCCTGAAATATATTCAATATTATGTGTAATCAATTATCATCATGATTAGCAACTAGGAGTGGCAATTTGGGTAAGGATTCGTTTATTCGTTCGATTCGATTCGCTTTAAAGCGAATACGGGTTTGAAAAAATGGATTCGTTTAATAAATGGGTCAATTCGATTCGATTCATTTATTAAACGAATTGAATACGAATTTAAGCTCATGAATTCGTTTATTCGTTTAGGATTCTTTTTATTATTTTTTTACTAGTTATTGTTATCTTTCAATTAAGATTCTAGAAATTATGGCTAATTACCATAGAAAAAAAATTATATTTTCAATATTTAGTGAGATATTTTTAATAAATATATTAATTACATATTTTATATGTATATATTTATGAAGAATTAATGTAATTCAACTATAGTAAATTATGATATTAAATAATATCATGACTAAACGAATATTTATATTCGATTCGTTTAATAAACAAATAGAATATGAATCATGATATTAGGATTCGTTTAATAAACGAATCGAATACGAATCCATCATATTTCGATTCGATTCGTTGATTTGTTTTGCCACCCTTATTAGCAACTACTTAACCATAAATAATGAATATACACAATTCAAATCATATCATATGAATCCAGTTAAAATTAACATTATATAACCATTGAGCGTAGTCTCTATATTGCATGTGCCACATGGGAGCTAGGATGAAATTTCAATGGTGGCTAATTTTTTTCATTGTGAGGGAGATGATAATAATTAGGATGGATATTTTTTAAAATTAGGAGGGCTGGTAAATTAAGCTAAGCTTTAAAATTCTCTCTTCAAATGTGAGTTAAATTTCAAAATTTTGGGAGGATTAAATTTCAAAATTATAGAGGAAAATCTAATTCAATATTTGACATGGATAGATCCGGTAACAGTTCGGTTCGGTTCTTTATTTTTTAGAAGAAAAAATAAAAAATATGGTTTGGTTTCGGTTCCTGACCAAAATCGGACCGAATCTTAAGGTTACGGTTTCAAATCATGTGGGACCGTAACCGAACTGAAATGAGATTCAATTTGATTCCGATTTTGAAACCGAAATCAGATTACGATTCCATCCGATTCGGTTTCGATTCTGAATCGAAATCGTGACGACATACCATGCTCTGTGTTCAGAAACTTATGAGGACACAGAGTACAAATCTTGAGAATTAGTCAAAATACACGTAAATTAACAAGAACACCCGGTTACCCAAAAAAAAAAAAAAAAAAGATGCAGTGGAAGTCGAAATTACTTTTGTAAACTCCTATAATTCAATTAACCGATTTTATTTGTCAAAAATAATTTATTTATGTTTTTACATAACACCAAATTTGGTCAAAATTAATATAAATTACAAACTAATAATTTTAATTATTTCAACCAACTATTTTAATGAATAAAATATATACTTCTAATTTCATCCATAACATACTAATTACACAAAATTAGTAAGATTAAATTTACAAACTCTAAATTAATCAAATTAATTTAATTACTCAAAATTAATCCAATTTCATTCTTTAATCCAAACTTTAATTATCCAATTAGAGTCCTCACCACATGAAATAATTCTAAGTCATCAAAGAGTGAGCTAACAATTCTAGAATGGCAACACATTATCCTATAATAAAATTGAGTTTAAATTACACTAATTTCACTCAATTAAACTTTACACATTCATATAATTATTTAATCAAGCAACCAAATATCATAGTACTAAATTTAAGAAAGAAAAATAAATACTACATCATATGTATATCAATATAAGAACAATAAAAATAATTTCTAAATAAAAGAACAATAAGAAAGATTATTTTAATCTCCAAATATTCTTCATTTTTTGTTCTTATTTGATTTTTCTTTCAAACCTCTTTTTTTTTTGGGTGTATTTTTAAAGCTATGATATTACTATCTATCTCACCAAAATAAGCAAAAGAAAACTAATTCATTTTTATACTTCAAATGGGCGAAATTGTAGGGAGGGGGTATTTTGGTCATTTATAACATTTGTGACATATATAAATTTTTGGTAATAAAGATGTAAATGTGTCCTAATTATTAATT
Organism: Zanthoxylum bungeanum; assembly: GCA_019454045.1. Lineage (NCBI taxonomy): Eukaryota > Viridiplantae > Streptophyta > Magnoliopsida > Sapindales > Rutaceae > Zanthoxylum > Zanthoxylum bungeanum. The sequence goes on along the minus strand of SKCR01005092.1, from coordinate 124,292 downwards.
ATATATTATATCAAATATAACACATGGACAAATAATATTTATACTATTGTTAATTATATTTATTCATACTTATCATTTATATTAAATGATCAATGACACCTAAACTTGACATGTGTCAAACCACCATTTGTTAATCAATGTATATTTAGATAAAATCATATATCAAATACAAATATAAATTAATGGCCAAAATACCCTCAACAAATGTTTCTTCGTTTAATCGTTAAACGATTCAAATTAGCTTGCTTAATCCGACATTATATTATGAATAATATGTATTATTTGTAGTGAATTGTCCTAGTGCTATACGAGTATGTTTCATATAATTCTATAAGTTCAGATATATCTATCACTGTGTTCATAATTCATCATCTCATGAATTATGATGATTACATATAATCTTAGTTGAAGTACTATATATAAGTCTGAGAATAATCCTCCTTTGGAAGGCACTGTTTGATCAGAGATTTTCGCATACGAGATTTTCCCATAACCATGTTTCGTCGGTCGCAGAAGATTTGGAAGGCACTGTTTGATCAGAGTCATCATGAGCTGGTTACAGCGGTGGGGGAACTGCCAAAGTAGCTGGCGATAATGATGCTGACGTCACAGGTGGAGGTGCAGAGTCAGAGGTATCCTGCAAAGAATATGAAACACGTAAAATATATTCATGCAAGTCATCACTACAAGGGTCGTGGTTTGGATTGCATGGGCATTGAAGATGAAGCCAGTGATGGTTGGGAGAGGAGACGCTGGATGGAAAGGTGACTCGGCATGTGTCCAAAAATGACATGATGTAGAGCGCTCAGACTGAGCCATGCGAGACGGTTGGCCAGCAAAGGCGAAGTTGTTCTCGTCAAACTTGGCATGACGAGAGATATACACACGATGAGTTTTGATGTCGAGTCAGCGGAATCCATTGTGCAAGGAGATGTAACCTAAAAAATACACTATGAGCACAGCGAGGACATAATTTTATTTTATTTTTTAAAAAAAATAAGGTAAGTATATTAATAAAAGGAAAAACCCAACAAAAACACGGGCAATAACAAGCTAAAGAGTACATACACTCCAAGTTAAACAACTAGAGCCAAATAGACAATTAGCAAAATAAACAAAAGAAATTTAGAAAATATCATCGGAAAAATGTCAAGAATAGTGAAACCATCTATTTTCATAATATGGTTTCACTTTCTTTAATAAACTAGCACGTGTTCGTAACAGTAAATATAATATCACTCTGAATCACATTGGGAAGACAAAGAGACTTACCATGGAGTCGAATATTCCTTTCTCTCCAAATACAGTAGATTGCAGCTGAGAAGAAAAAGGACACTTGGAAAAAAAACCGATTTGAAATGCCAAAGTCCATCAATCTGTCCTGAGTTTAAAGGACACCTTGAACCGCTAACAGGAACATAATTTATGGGGAAGAAAATGACAGTGCTGAATGCTTTAACCCAGTACTGGAGGGGCATGTGCAAGTGAAGAAGCATTGCAAGACCAGTTTCAGTGATGTGGCAGTGTTTCCTTTCGGCTCGGCCATATTGTGATGACGTATATGGACAAGCCTGGAGGTGTTGAATACCTAATGTGAGCAGATGATTTTAAAATTGATTACTAGTGAATTCAGTACCTCCATCACTTTAAAACCATTTTATTTTCAAAATAAAATTTTATATAAAATTTCTACACTCTCCTCACGATAGCTACAATGAGCTACAATAATTTACTGTAGCTACAGAGTGTATAAACTTTGTGTCAAATTTTATGTATATATATTATTTCTCTTTTATTTTATTGCAAATTGATTTTCAACCATGGCCTGAAAAGTGGGGAAAGTGGGAACAAATTGGATTTAAGCTTGAGAGGGTAAAACCATGTGAATCTTGAATAATCATTTATAAATATCACATAATATTTAAAACCCAAATTAGAATTAATTTGGTGTGTATGTTGTATTTTTAGTGAATGTTTACAGAGGATAATATCAATCCTATCTTCAGATTTATACAATACATGATAAGAGCAAGCAACTTGCAAGATTTAAGAAATGGATTGTTTTCTAGTCGATGCAAAAAACAAAACTAAATCGAGTTTCACTATCTTAGATTTTGCCACTTATTTATGCAATCAATGTGGACAGTTTGCTTGAATTATATTCTACATGCAAATCTCTAAAACCTCAAAATCTAAATAACTGAATTTTTTTTTTTTTGGGAAACATTTGAAATCTCGTTATTAAATTATTCGACCCGAACTTAAACGGAATATGTAAAATTTCCAACTGTCCCAGATTTTTACAAGAAACGCACATCTTGAATTCGAACTCAATATCTGAATGTCAAAAAAATTGAAAGAAAAACTTAGGACATATTACTTAAATCAGTATTCTGTAAGTACATATTCAGAAATTTTGTTCAATTGGGACACATTCACAATTTATTATAATTATTTTTAAAATTCAGATTATAATATACAACACAATAATTATAATATTTTATTACTCGAATTCATAGAATGAAAAAGATATATAATAGATTTATTTTCCATTCATACTTTGGATATTGGACATTGGGTGGGTGGCAGAGAAATAATGATAGAAATGATAAATTCGGTGTCAATGAGATTGTAAGACAAATTTAGAATTTTCTTTTGTTAGTTGTAAATTTTATAAAATGAAGAACTTAAAATATTCAATTATAAAATATACATATTTTAGTTTTTTTTTTAAAAGAAGAATCATTAAAAAAATAATAAATAAATAAAAACGCATTCTCTTCTATTATACAATTATTTAATGTGAGTGATCGATTTTTATGAAATCAAAATAATTAAATAAATTTCAAATAATTGTACTTTTATATAAGAGACATGTTGAAGTTTTTTAAAATTAGTTTGATCATTAGCATAGTCATAAAAATTAGTTAGGGTACTTTTATAAAATTGAAAGAAATTAAAATCAATTATAAAATCACATTTTGAAATTTTCCAAAATCCAACCGGACATGTGCCCCGGCTGATCCTCAGGTGAATATGTCCCTATTGATCCGATATTTTTTTGTTTTGAATTACAATTCTACAGATATACAATCTGAAATCTATTGGGATATTCAATATATACAATTATCGCACACTCAGACATCTACGTCTACTAAGAGACGAGCTCTAACCAAAAATATAACCGGAAATATATACTCCCACTCAAATAATCGGGGGGAGAAATTTACTCCCAAATCCTAATTTTTGGGATTGAAGACAAAAGTCACAGCAGAGTCTCTGTTGGGACTCGAACACATGTTCTCCCCTTACCACTGGGCCATGAATCCGATATTAGATGTAGCCTTTTCCCTGATAATATACCTAATATTTATAATATTTCGATAGTTAAAGGTCGAGGTACTGTCCGTCGAACAATTAATGTGACTTGCAAGATACAACAATTATTAAGAAATAATCAAGGTTAGACGTGGAAAATATTGAATGATTTTCGGGACTTTCTTCCGAAGCAGAACTTGAAAAGACACAGTCAAATTAGAAAGAAGAACTACGTTTCAAAGTCTATGCAAATCAAATTACCACACCTGAACATTAACAAATCAAATCAACCATGAAAGAAGACAAAATGGTTTCCAAATTTTGCAGCATCTTTCGTTATTACAATTCACTGAAGCACTTGCTTCTTTGTGTTGCACTTCTTTATTCATTACTTTCCCTTGAAACCAAGCTTGTTCATACATGGATTTCTAAATTGATTTCTTCATGAATTTAACCATTTTTCAGCAGAAAAATTACAAGTGGTTTGGAAGAACAAAGTTCGAAAATATAAACAAATCATCTCAAGAAAAGTCCTGTCCCTTCCGCAAGCCATTTCTCTTCATCTGCGACTCCATTTCACATCATTTTGCTCTCTAATTTGACTGTATCCGAGCTTAAACTCGAAAGAGATTAACAAGAGGAACTTGCTGGAGGGATTAGACCCTACAGCTATAAACAAAAAATGTAATAAAAAAGAGTTGAGATTGGATAATGACCTTTTATCAAACATATGAATGTCATAATCTTTCATGACAAGCTAACAAAGCAAAAACAAATTGGCCAAACCTGTTGCATGGAACAAAATAAGGAAACAGGGTTTGATTTATGTAATAGGGATTCTTCCTCACATCTAAATCTCGTTCATACACGTTAACAAGGAATTGCTTAGTCATCAAATACACATCACTGCTAACTAGGAAAAAAATTTGAGAATAAAACATCTGATGATGCTTTCACAGAAATCCCTAGAATATTCAGTCAAAGATTATACACACAAGCTAGCTTACTGCTTCCTTTTGAGTGGACACAGAATGGGATAAGATACAGCGATTCAAAGACTGCAGTTAGACCGGCAATTCAAGTCATTTTTTTCTCCTGTCGTCAAGACCTAGCCTTTCCTGTGATTACAGTATGGAGCACATGCCCTGGGACTTCTTTTTCTTTTTCTTTTGCTTCGGAGGCTGGAGCACCACCTTTATAGCGGCATCAAAAACTACTTTCACATTCTGTGACGATGTCCAATAAGTCTCATCAATAACGAAGGTTTGACACTGATTTTTGCATATACAAGTGCCAAGTGATGAGGAGAAATCTCATACCTGTTGTGTCTTTGAACTACATTCGATGTATGCAGGAGACCCAATAAGCTTCCTCAGTTCCTCTCCCTTCAGGGAAAAAGCAAATTCATCCCAAAAATTTGAAAAGCTTGAGGGGAAGGAAGAAAAAGAGTATTCCGAAATAATATATTAATCACAGGATGTGGTACTCTACCTGAGCCGAAGTAATCGGCACTGCACCTGGATGATCTATGAAGAACTGTGTATCATCTCGAAGATCTGCAAATGGCAAAGACCATATAGAAGCTGAGAGCAACTTTCACAGAAAGAAAGAGATTTCAAAGTATTGATAAAAATGAACACACTGCAGAAAACAGGTTAAAACAGAGTTATGAGATAAGAACTCTCGATCAATAGCATCGATCGACGTCTAAACACAATTTAAATTTGGGATGACCATCGAGAATTGAAGGTAAAAATGAAAATACAATTTTATTAGTCCTTCTAGAAGAAAACAGTAAGCGCCACTAATAAAATTCATCATGGAGATAAATAATATATGGGAAGCAAAAAAAAAAAAAAAAAAAGGCAATGTATGATATATTAAAAGTATACATATCAGACTTGCCACAAAAGGTCATCAAATCCTAAAACAAATTATCTTCACAACCAATCATCCCCAGACATTGAAATGACAACCAAATGCTAGGATACTAAAATTTAATGAAGTAAAATAATTCTGAAGGACAACAACAATCAATCAGCCGCCACCATAGTACAAGTCTACAAACATCTTATCATTGATACCCTCAGAACAGATAACAAATATGAATTCCATAAGACTAGCATTATTAACTTCATCAATCTTAATAAAGCCAAGTTAGATGATAGTGATCCTGATCCATATCTTAAAGCACCATGTGCACTTCTTACAGAAGGACAATGAAACAAAATGATGTAAAGTAATGTATACGAATGGTGCATTTGTAACTTCAGTGGTGAAAATCAACAAACCCACTGTTTCCATTAGTGTTACAGGAAATGAGGGTCACTCTATCACTTAAAGGTAGCCTCCCAAACCAATAAACATGTCTGTTGGATGATAAAGTTGACTTCACACTACAAGCCTGACTGTGTGGGCAGGGAAAGGGAGATAGTAGTTGCGATCCTGACGTCATAGAAGGTCTTTTACAGATATTGCTCCTACATACATGTCACTATTACATTATTCCTCACAGATATTCGCATGTCAGTTATTTTAATTCTTAATTGCTTATTTAAAAGCCAGTCCAGAAAAGTTTCCTAAAAGTATCCTCTACTATACATGAAAAAAAATTAATCTATCTTTTTTATAGCCACTTTCTCTTCTCTGAGTCTCTACAAATCCCTTTTTTCGCAAACATTCATTCTCTTCACAGCTCAAATGTTCTACAGCCCTTTAGCCCCATGATTACAATCCCAGAAATATTTGCCTAAAACCTGATTGGTACAGAATCAGACCTATCACCATCCGAAAAAACAAAAACGAAAAGAGTACAACTAAAAAGAAGGGATCGCAAATAATCTTACCAAGCTTAGTTCCAACAAGAATTACTGGAACATTAGGTGCATAATGCCTCAATTCCGGAATCCACTGAAACAAAACCAAGCAGAAAATATATAGCAGTTTGAAAAAAAACTTGTATCCAAACACATATCATCTCAAAAGAAGAAACAATTCAAAACCTTCTTGGCAACGTTTTCATAGCTGGCCTTGCTAATCAGAGAGAAGGCAAGAATAAACACATCAGCTCCTCTATAACTTAACGGTCTCAATCTATTGTAATCCTCCTGACCTGTTTTCATAAGCAATCACAATTACCTCAAACAGAATCGTAAATCAATGAAATAACAAATAAGCAAAAGAATTTATTAAAAAAATAATAATAAAATAAAAATTACCAGCAGTATCCCATAACCCTAAGTTGACCGTATTCCCATCAACAACAACATTTGCACTGAAATTGTCAAAGACAGTTGGCACATAGTCCTGTTTCCAATTCAATAGTTACTAATTTTGTACATAAATCTCAGGATCAAAAGACTTTAATAGAGTAATTAAGCAATTAATTAACAAACTTCGATAATACCGCAACGGCAAATTGACAATAATGCAACAAAGAATTAAATCAGGAAAAAGCAAATAAAATGCATAGAATTAGTAACTGACCGTAGGGAAAGTGTTGCTGGTGTAAGAAATAAGAAGGCAAGTTTTGCCGACGGCACCGTCACCGACGGTAACGCACTTAATGAACCTCGACGCGCTCATTTTCCGAAACCAGATCTCTAATCTATTTTTAATTTATTCCAACAATGCCCTTGGAAGTACCTAGGTAAGGTAAAGGAGAGTGATGATCCAATGAGAGAGGAAAGAGAAAGTGGGGCTACAAAGCAACTACAAATTTGCTTTGCGGTTGAAAATGAAAGCTGACCTAGCCAACCTTTTGCCAGCTATGCTCTGTTTCCCAACCACTCCTTCTTTCATTTTCCATCCAAATTTAACTATTTTGTTTTGGGTCATGTTATTATTAACGAGTGTTCTTAACACACTCATTAATAAATTATTATAGAAAAATTTTAATATCATTTTCATTTTTTCCATCAAAATTTTCCTTAAATAGATTTTTAAAGAATACTCTTAGGTCGCTCGTTAATATTTTACTTTTATTTATTTTTGTAAATAATAGTTATTTTTATAACTTGTTTTAGTAAATGAAAAAAATCAAAACATTTAAATAGAAGATGACACTAGGAAGTATGAACCTTATGGGATTCACTCAATGATAAATGTCTTTGCCTTAAATGATTTGTTTTCTCTCATATTTAAGGTTCGAATTTCGATATATTTTATTGGGACCATATCACATAATGTAAAAACCTTATTATGAGGGCATGGGATATAAGTCTGGTGGATTAATTGAAATACGTGTAAATTGGCATGAACATCTCAGTTACCAAAAAAAACAAAAGATGACTTAAGGAGGTCGGGATTTGTAAAGTTCCATTGTGATTTATGATCAATTTAGTTTCGAATAAAAAATTGATGGGGATTCGGTATAATTTTCCATCTCGATTTAAAAATTAAATTAGTCGAAATTTGAGATAATCTTTTCATCCCAAATCATAATCGAATCAGGATGAGACTCGATCGAGATAAGACGTCCTAATTACCGTCCTTACTATGCTCGGTTAAAAAATTGGATGTTAAACTTTGGCTGTTTAAAATTAGAATAAACAAAATTTATTAATAAATAAAGTTTTATTGTTCAATAATCTAATATCGGGTGTAACTGTTTATTGAATAAATATTGAGACTCTAAATTTTTTTTCCTAAGTTTAAAATTAATTTAAAAAATGTATTAAATAGATAGAACCATAGAATGGAAAGAGTTGAAAATAATGAAATATTGTTTTTAAATAAAAATTTAAAATTAATAGGAAATAAAAATATGTAATTAAGCTTATTTTCAACTGCTTTTTACTATTGACAAAATTTAAAAGAAAAGTTATGATAATTGGATTAGTATTGACATTAAATTAAAAAGTAACAGTTATATTAAATAATTATTCAAAATTTATTTCCGTATTTTCCGCCCAAGACAAAAATAACATCGTGCCACATAGTAAATAGCAAAAATACACATTAGTCTCTAAGAGATTTGATTTGGTGGTGTATGTTTCAAGATCTGTCATTCACATTCTGGATTCGAATTTAGAGGTGTATTTTTTATAAGAGTCCGGGACAATCAAAGATTTTATTTAATCCATTTAACTCCGATGATGTGATTTGATGATAAGATTTTTAACGTTTCTTAAAAAAAATAAAAAAATACACATTGGTGGAAGAATAAGTGGGTCCACTATAGACGTGCAAGGCGGTATCATTTTATTCCACTGTTATTCTTTTAATACCAATGTGGCAATGATATCGGGGTTTAGAAGAACCGAGTGCTTCAGTGTGTATCGACTTAAAATATATATATATTTTTAAACCAACACAACCATGATTTTTTTTTATATAAGGGAAACTCTCAAATTTATTAAAAAATCAATAATATACAGTTAAAATAATAAATAAGGGGGAAATTAAAATATAAAATTTAAGGAAAAATATTAAAAATATCATATTTGATAATTCGGGGTTATCCTAGGTTCTGACCCTATGCGGAATTATAAACAATAAGCATGACAAGTTCTGTTACTGCTACTATGGAATAGAAACAGACAATTACCAAACCAACAAACTATAATAAAATTCACAATATTAATTTAAAGCGAAACATAAATTGCAGAAAATAAACCAATCACACAAAATCCAACACAATAATTTTGGTGACGAAGTGGAAAACTCTTTCGGAGTAAAAAACCACTCCGGGTATAGGCTACCACCCGAATCCACTATATAGAGAAAAACTTACAGCGATGGTCAAGACCTATGGTGGCAACTTCACCGACTCAAGTACCTCAATACTGCAAGAACTCAAGGCAACTCCTCAAGCCCGCGACCTACGGTTTTCTTCAGAACCTCTGAAGTCTCTGAGTAGATTATATCACCAATGACGCCGGAACTCCGACTACCAAACTTCCTCCTAAAGAACTCTAAAGGATCAGAGAATTTGGGTTAAGTTGTGTTGAAGGTTTATTAAAGATTTGATTTCACCAAACAAATAGAAGACATGAGATTCAAAGAGTCTTCAAGGTGAAATCAAAGAGAGTTGAAAGCTTTGAGAATATTTGGCTCAAGAGAAATATGCTTCAACTAATGAGAATGGCGGCTAAGGGTTATATTTATAGGTATGGTGAAAAACTAGGGTTTTGCAGGCCAAAAACGCGTTTAGATGCGACTGGCGTTCGAACAGTTTATCGAACAATTCACGAACGCGTGCCCACTTGAAAGACTCGTTCGAACGGTCATCGAACGCACAACGAACGGATGCTCTCTGGAATGATCTCGTTCGAACCCACCAAGAACGTGACTCAAACGTTTGCTCTCTGGAATGCTCCCGTTCGAACCCAATAAAGAACGTGCCACTAACGCCACACGTTCGAACCCAAAAACGAACGCAGCACTAACGCCAATCGTTCGAACACTGCAACGAACGCACCACGAACACATGTCTGATGCACAGCAGCCAGAAACCAGTCCAATTGCACAAAGATCTTCATGAAAGATTACAACTCAATTGAACTTGTTTTGTCACGGACACATGCCAATAAAAATGGAACTCACAATATTAATTAAAATAATAAATAATAAATATGAGTTGAAATTTTTCTAATTCACAATTCGTACATATGGGCCAAAACAGACCCAACGATTAGGGAAAATTCTTAACTCAACCCGTTCGAATTACGAGAAAACCCATAATTCGAATTGGATTTGCACCACCCAAAGCAACACACCGTATGGGGATGTTTGTTACCCTTTTTAATTTTTGAAAGGAAAATGGAGGAACCAGATCGATCTATGGCTAAGGCAGAAGCTCATGTTCATTCACCAGACGTTGATTCAAATTGCCAGAATCAACAAGACTGAAACTTTTTAGATTGTTAAAGGTATTAAATAGAAGTTAGCTAGTTTAGATTATATTCTAGATCTTATAATATTATTTTTCATGCTCTAAGATAGCTGTTGATGCAACTACGCCTGATGGGTCTGTCTTTTCCTCTTGACGCGCGCCAAGAGTCCGGACGTGCGTTTTCACTCCGAAAATTTTCTGATTTGCTCAATATCTTGTCGTTTTTATCTCTATTTAATTCTATTAAGTCGTGATATGATTTTTAACCTGTAAAAACACATCAAAGCTCATAAAAATTCGATATCACCCACAAAATATTAAGATAAAAGGGAGAGAAATATAGAGAAATTAACCTTTCATCATACATTAATTGTTGGGATCGCTTAAATAAACCACTTGATACCTTTTTTTTATTACATTATAATTCTACGGATATACAATCCAAAATCTATTGGGACATTAAATACAAATAATTATAGTACATCTAGAAACTTATATATGCGAAGAGAATCAACTTGGACATTAAATACATACAATTATAGCATAGCCAAAAACCTACATCTATGAAGAGACGACTTAGACGACCTAAAATTTCAAATTTTAGAGATATTTACTCACACTCAAATACAAAAAGATAAACTAATCCCATTTTTGAGAGATGAGAGTCCTGACAGGGACTCAAACATGTGTTCTCTCATTTTGGTAGAGCACATGTTACCATTGGGCCATTGAGATGATGAAATAAAAAAGCAAATCAAATCATGATGCACTTATTCAAACTTCAAAGGTGAATATGCATGTAATGTAAAATACAGAGAACTTATCATTTTTTATATAGTAAATGTGGTAAGTATGTACTGTTTCCATGAAAATTTTGAAATTGTTATATTTTTCACATAAAATTTTAAATGTGTTCACTTTTCCACTTTTATGAGGTGAAAAGTAGATAATTTTCCACTTGGAAAAATGAATAATTTTTAAATTGTAGGTGGAAAAGAGAACGGATACAAAATTTTGGAACTAAAGAATATTTAAGCTATCCATAAGGTGAAAAATGATAATTCCCCTGCAAATATTTATGCTAGTTTTATATATCTTGGTGGCCTTTAGTTACTGGTCATCTTCAATTGATTGATGTCGTCCTTTTTTTTTGTTAGTTGGCTCCAGTTTCCTTAAGTAAAAAAATTGCGTATTTCGTCACATGAAAGTTAGGAAAAGGCAAAGAGAAACGTCATGTCATATGACTGATAACACAATAACATTTTTTATTAAATGTATAGATGTAATTGTAACGACCTTAATTTTGCTCTAGCTCAAAATATACACTAGCATTGAAGTGACTATCGCCATAACCGGGCGTAGAAACGGTGCCGTATGACTGCCAAACGAGTTCGTCACATGAAATTTAGGAAAAGGCAAAGAGAAACGACATGTCATATGACTGATAACACAATAACAATTTTTATTAAATGTATAGATGTGATTGTAGCGATCTTAATTTTGCTCTAGCTCAAAATATACACTAGCACTGAAGTGACTAGCGCCATAACCGGGCGTAGAAACAGTGCCATATAACTGCCAAACGAGTTCGTCACATGAAAGTTAGGAAAAGACAAAGAGAAACGACATGTCATATGACTGATAACACAATAACAATTTTTATTAAATGTATAGATGTGATTGTAGCGATCTTAATTTTGCTCTAGCTCAAAATATACACTAGCACTGAAGTGACTAGCGCCATAACCGGGTGTAGAAACAGTGCCGTATAACTGCCAAACGAGTTCGTCACATGAAAGTTAGGAAAAGACAAAGAGAAACGACATGTCATATGACTGATAACACAATAACAATTTTTATTAAATGTATAGATGTGATTGTAGCGACCTTAATTTTGCTCTAGCTCAAAATATACACTAGCACTACAGTGACTAGCGCCATAACCGGGCGTAGAAACGGTGCCGTATGACTGCCAACCGAGTTCATCAAAGACGGGCAAGTGACCTTACGCGGAAAACAGAGGTAAGGATTTCCCGCGAAAGAGGTTTCGTTAAATACCAGAAACTGACCCCCATTTGGAATGCTTCCCGTGAAATTGTTATAAGAGAGATCAAGAGTTGTGAGGCTCATCATGCTTTGAATTTCACCAGGCACTGGACCTGTGAGTTTGTTTCTAGATAAATTAAGAACGTTCAGAATGCTCAGGTTACCAATATCTTTTGGAATCTCCCCATAGAGGCTGTTTCTGCTAAAATCAACAGACGTTAGAGACTTACAAGAAGAAATGGAAGTGGGAATTTCACTGCTGATGTTGTTGCCGCTGATGTTTATTGTCGAAATCGCCTTCAGATTGAAGATCTCATTGGGAATTTTGCCATTAAATCTGTTGCTTTCAATTGATAGAATATTTAAAATTGGATAATTTCCGATTCCAGGTGGGACTTTTCCGGTGAACTCATTGTTGGCGAGTTTCAACTGAGTGAGTGAGTCACCTGACATGTTTCCTGGAAGTTCGCCTGATAAATGATTATGGGTTAACTCGAGTATTGTCAGCGAAGGCAAATCAAAGATACCTTCAGGAATTGATCCGTTCAGGAAATTATTCATTGCCCGAAAACGAGTCAGGGACTTGCACTGTCCAAGCTCCTCAGGAATTGGACCTGAGAATAAATTTTCCATCAGAAATAGCGTCTTCAACTTCCCTCCTTTGCACAAATCCTTTGGAATCATCCCGGTGAGATTATTCAATGTAACGTCAAGCATCAATAGCTTCCCATTTCGGCCAAGATTCTCCGGCAGTCCACCGGTGAAGTGGTTACCCCAAACATGAAGCACCTCAAGATTTTGAAAATCTCCTATAAACGCAGGAATTGGTCCGTGGAGATTGTTCTTGAACAGATGGAGAAGTGTAATGTTTTTCAATGCTGAGAAACTCTCCGGTATCTCTCCCGTGAGTACGTTGTTAGAAAGATCAAGGTTTTTCAAGCCAATCAAATTGGAGAGTTCAGGAGGTATATGACCTGAGAGACTGTTAAATGGAAGAAATAAATGCTGCAAATGATCTATTTTGCCTAAACTTGCAGGAATCTCACCGGAGATGTTGCAACCGCCCATATCAAGAACTTGAAGTTCACTCAACATTCCGAATTCGGATGGGATTTCTCCGTAGAATGTGTTAAAGTACCCAATATACAATTCTCTCAGGTTTTTTAACCGAGATAGAACCGCTGGGACTTTACCCTTAAGATCATTACCGTGTAATCCCAAGTACTTCAAACTCTGGATCTGGGAGTAACTCCCCGGTATCTCGCCATTAAAATAGTTGCCACCAAAAGAAAGATGTAAGAGATTTTTGAGGCATATAATCTCAACAGGGAGGGGACCTGTGAAGTTATTGTTGTAAGCATCGAGAGTCTCAAGCTCTGACATTCCAAGAACAATTTGGCCTGGAAAATTATCTGTGAAGACATTGTGGGATATATTGAGCAGCTTGAGAGACGTGAGGTTTGACATCTCCATAGGGAGTCTCCCTGTAAGGTTAACATGGCTGAATGTTAGATTCACGAGCTTGTTCAACAGCCCAATCTCTGGAGGAATGGCGCCGAAGAGAGGCATAAATGAAACGTTTAAAGAAACCACACGTGAGTCTTGGTCGCAGGTGACACCAGAGAAAGAGCAGTGAGCTGAAGAAGAAGAAGAAGAAGAAGAAGGGTCCCAGTCTTTGAGTAGTCCTGAACCTTCTGGTCCATTAATCATGGAGGATTTGAGCTTCAGTAAGACATCAAGATCACTGTCCGCATAGCATAGTGATAATAGTAGAAGAAACAAGGAAATGGGGAGATGAAGACTAATGATAGTAGTGGTTCTCATTTTTATGTTCAATGCTTTCATACATTGGCTTATAAAGAGAATGGTCGCTGCAGATGCGGCCTGAGTTTTGGCGAAAATTATATCATGTGCCGGGTGTATATGTCATCTCTCTCACAACAGGCGGGTCTCGTAACTGTGTGGGGCCCGCCTGTTATGAGAGATGTCATATACACCCGGCACATGATATACCACCTCGAGTTTTGGGGTCTTAGACAAGTCTTAAAAATATGTGGTTGGTTAATAATAAAAGAGAGATTTTTTTTTTCTTTTCTTTTTTTTTTAGTTTTATTGCAATTAGAATGAATTATTTGTCAATTTAAAGTCTTATAATTTTGGCTCAAATACGAGGACCTACGTGGACGGTATCTTCTTAGCTTGGCTAATCGCAGCCCGTCAATTATGATAGTAAAAATAAAAAACTGAAAATGTTGATAGAGCAGAATTCTCCATTGTGATTCTTACATCCTATTTTATGTAAAAGGATGTGAGGTTTAATTTGAAATTAACCCACACAAGCAATCAAGCATTGACAATAAAGAAAAATGCTACTTTATCGAATCTCATTCTTCCCAATCTTGGAGAACTAATTCATGTTCTAGATCCTCTATTTTAAAATGACTCGGTGGGGGAATTCGGAATAAGAATAATATTAAGTAAGGTGGTTACTATCCTTGGGGACGTAATTTGGTGGTGTAGAGTTTAAGATCTCATTTTGATATTTAGGTTCGAATTTATGGAATGTGTTTCTTACAAGAGCTTGAAACAGTCAGAGATTTTACTTGCGCCGTTTAAGTCCGAAAAGGGTGATTTGGTGGTAGGATTTCCAACGATTTAAAAATAATAATAATAAGGTGGTTATTTTTCCTTAACACTAATTGCAAACATAATTAAATGTTGAATAGATCTCAATACATATGCGAACGAAATATTTATTTTAATTTTTAAAATCGGATTATAAATATAAAAAAAAATAATAATAATAATTTGGTATTTTTTTCATTTTAAATTTTATTTACATGTACATGTCATAAATATTATCAAATTGAATTATTTGATAAAATTAATAGAGTTGACCGAATAAAATAAATATTATTATTTAAAAAATACTCAGGTATAAAAATTTATTTTGTAGATGGTTTATTGTTGATGAGTAGAAAATATATGTATTTATCACCTCTTCCCCATACGATTTATAGTTAAGTCGAGTCATTTGGACTATTTTACTTATTTTGTTATTAGGTGATGTCATTTGCACTATAAAAATTACTTTGACACTCTATTACTTTGTATACTCATTTAGTAAATTTAAAAAAATTAAGTATTACTTTGTACATTTTTTTAAAATACCAAAAAAGTCCTCATTTAAATCACTAATTTAATTATTTAATTTCTTGTTCGTATTATGCTCTCTTTATATCCGTAAAAATGTCCACCACCATCAAATTCAATAAGAATTTCATTATCCTTAAAACCTTTTCATTTCTCCGTTAAACACATGGTGATTTATTTGACTAAAGAATTTTAATGGTTCGACAAAAGCAAGAAGGAAATTTCTCTCTTTTGGAGGATCATATTTTCTGAGATATTGGACAATCCTCGGCCAGGGACAATCCGGACCCAGTTCCCTGGTCAGGCCGACCAGAGGACACAGTGCGACGCGAATCTCGGAGGCCGACCACATCAGAGCTGAGACCGACCATTTCAGCCCGGTAGCTCGTTTCAGCTCAGTCTTTCTTCCTGAATTGGGGTGAATGGCTCGGATATTCCGGGTCAGGTCGGTGATATTTTTTTATTGTTGTTGTTTGGAAGATCATTTGACCGACCTCTGGAAGACCGACATGTGAACGGGGTAGTTTGGACTATTCCTCGGTATACACCATTATTTGAAAGCTCTTTACAGGCTGTCACCATTAATGATAAAGTATGGCAGTGTACTTTACGGCGTGATATGACAGAAAATCAGATGGAAAGTTCAGCTTTCGGCGAGGCAGTTGGGGCAGAGAGCTTGTCAAATCGTCGGAAACCTGCGACGCTGACGTCGCAAAGATATGAGAACAGTGCCTTGTATTCGCTAGTATATAAGGGGAAGTTGAATTCATTTGTAGGGGTTGGGAAAATTTTCATTTGAGTATTACTTGTAAGGAACAACACAAAGTGCGCGACCAGCTCGGATTTCCTTTGATCACGTTTAAAAAAATGGTCGGCAGAGCTCGGTTTAGTAATAAAAACAATACCCACTTTGTGCCCGTGAACGTAGGTTGGACTCGCTCTGCTGAACCACATTAAAACTCTATTTGTCGATTTTGTGTTCTCTTTACCTTTCCCTATATTTGTTTTTGGTCTCCCATAACCAAACAAATTCAGGGTTAAAGGAGGATTGTCTCGGGAGGGTTATCTCGAAACTGTCCCTGAAACGAAAATCATCCGTCAATAAATTTGTTGTTTGATTTATTATTATACATCTTCCATTTCGGCTAATAAAATCTGTGTGCATATATCATCTTTATAATCATATATATTTAATATATTTCTATTTTATTGGAGAAATTACTCGGTCTCTACTTCCTTTTTTTTTTCAAATAGCTACACACATATATTAAATAATTACAAGAGGGAGATAAAGAAAGATATAATGCATTTTGGTGGCTTCACTATTGTACTTCAAACAAAAAAAAATAGAAAAATTTGATCAATCCTTGAATCTTTCAGATCTCTAAAACTTTTTCCAATTAATTCTCATTAATATTGTAGGGGCCAAATTTGGGCTAAGGGTAATTTTGACTTTTCACTTCGAGCCCAATACTAAATACACCCAAAAATTCCCCTGATCGTACCCAAGAAAATATCCAAGCCCTAGTTACCATCTCAAGCCTACATAGAGAAGGCCCAATATCCTTCAAATCTAAAGGACCTATGACTCTCAAAGGAAGCCCAAATCTAGAAGTCTGCAATAGCCCAAAGATGTTTCACAAGCCCATACCCAATAAAATATCATACCCAAATTGTATCCAATACACCATGTGCCAGCCCACGAAATGCCCAGACTTATAAATACCTCACATAACTCGGTCGTTTCCAGCCTCCAAACGGATAAATAATTAAAGACAATAAATGCGCATGTTTCTCAAGTGTTTATATAAGAGGAGAAACCTACGAGGGATAGGTACAAGTTCATCTACTCATAGCCTAATAGGATTCTCCCCAGAGCCTTCAGAATCTCTCACCTACCGCCCTCACGGCAGCTCGCGGGGATCAAGATAATCTCTGACCTTGCTCCTCCTCCTACGATATTTATAGCTCGTCTCCACTACTGACTTGGGCGTCGGAGTGCCTACGGCTTCCACTACACCGGTGGGTAGAACTTCCACGCTCACTCTACCTCTTTGTTTTGCAGGATCGTTAGTGCCCCCTCTTAACAAAATCTCGATTGTGGACCTCGGGCAAAATCCAACATGCCCCGTTGCCAAAGGTATCACCACCTTGTGGATCCCACATTCATAAGTACAGCTCCTCTGACAGCTATAAAGTGGATTCATTCAATCTATAAATAGGAGCAAAAACCAAAACATTGGCATTCAAGCTTCACTTCTCACATTGAAGTCTGAGCTCTCCAACTTGAGCTCCCAGAGCCTCTTACCCTCAAAACACCGACCCACCACCCTCACATCAGTCAACGGAGGTCAAGGTAACCTCAGACCTTACTCTTCCTTATTTATCGCTCGTCTTCACTACTTATTTGAGCGTCAAAGTGCCTACGGCACCCACCACACCGGTGGACAGTACTCCTGGTTACTTTATCTTTGTTTTGCATGACCGCTAGTACCCCCAACTTATAAATTCTCAATTGTGGACCTCGGGCGAAATCCAACATCCACAAATATTATATATGAAAAAATTATCAAATTTCAGTAAAATTTTATGTTTTGAAAACATTTATTTATCTACCCAAATTTATGAAAAATAGACAATTTATGCCAAAATTATTATTTTTTCACGGTAAATTGTTATTTTTCATAGTTGATGGTAGATGTAAAATGCATGTTATTATTAGTTTTTTTTTTTTTTTTTTAATGTAAAATCAGTGGCAGAGCCGCATGCGAGTAGGGTAATCGGCCCTGCTCAACCTAAAATTTTATTGAAATATGTCTTATAAATTAATAGATAATCTCGTTTGTTAATAAGAAAATTTTGATCTTCACTAAAATGAAGAATATATTTATCATTTTTTTATGAAAATCAAATCTTATCCCATTAAATTAAATTTATGGCTACATCATTGTATAAAATGTCTGTTCTTTATACTTATGTAGACGGGTACAAAATTTTAAAAAACCTAATATGTTTTGGACTTTTAACTTAATTTTGTGTGGACGGATGATAATTTCCTCTAAATAATAATGTAAATATTTCGCTGGAAACTGAAATCCATTATTATTTATAGGAAATTATTATTCTTAATTTTCAAAGTATTGATAATACTTTAGAAATATACCACTTAAACTCAAATCGGATGATTTGACGACAGATTTTCTAACGTTCGGGAAAAAAAAAACACCACTAGATACCATTTATCCATACAGTTTTTATAATATCCTATTACCCATTGACCTTCATAAGTAAAAATTGTCTTATAATTTTACTCTTGAATACTGTTATAGTATTATATGACATGATTATTGATATGTTTATAATTTTGTAATTTTATTTTTATTAAATATTAATAAAATAATAAAATCTCATAATTTTAATATATAATTACTTTTACTTAATTTATGAAATTTAATTATATGTTTTACAGTTATAAATTGTAGGTGTGAGTGTGACTCTAATTTATTTGAAATATTGCAATTGTGGTGACTGTATAATTACAATATCCTATTACCAATATTACATATGTCGCTAAAATTATCGATGTAATTTTATTCCGTCTCTATTTAGCAACATAAATTACGTAGCTAATTAGATATAAAAAATTTCGTAACTAATTAGCGACTAAATAATTTATAATTAGCAACTAAAATTTCGCTAAATTAAATTTTATCGCTAATTAGTTACGAAAATTTTTAGCTAATAGAAACGAAATATATTTCCGTAGTAATTTAACGACGGAATTTGAATTGTGGTGACTGTTGCAATAGTTTTTTTTTTTTTTTTTATGTTATGTGCATGTTGTAATGTATATAATAAGAAGATATGCATTAAGATATCAATTGTTTTTAATTTGTTTAGTATTATTATTTTGATTTAATATCGTTATATACACATATATACTTTTCATTAAATTTCAAATAATCATAAAATTTATATTAATATATGATAATGATGTTAAGAGTGATTACGTGATGGTATACTGATGTCAACACTACTTTAAATTTTATCTTATATTGAATTTAATATATTCAAAACATCAGTTTGACAGTAAAAGACAGAAAAATTAGTAGCTATTCCGTTGCTATTTTGTTGGTCGTCAAATAAATAGTGACGGAAATATTATATCTGTCATTAAAATTATCGATGTAATTTATTTCGTCTCTATTTAGCAACAAAAATTCTGTAGCTAATTAGCAATAAAAAATTTTGTCGTTCCCAAGGTGTGTGGCTTGGTGGTGTAGGGTTTATGATCTCACCTTGAGGTTCTGGGTTCGAATCCAGATGGTGCACTTCTTGTAAGAGCCTGGGACAGCCGGTGGTTTACCTACCGCGGCCCAGAATGGGTGGTTTGGTGGCGGGGTTTCCATCGTTTCCCAAAAAAAAAAAAATAATAATATAAAAAATATAAAATAATAAAAATAAAAAATTTTGTCGCTAATTAGCAACGAAATAATTTCTAATTAGTAACAGAGATTTCGCTAAATTAAATTTTGTCGCTAATTAGCTACAAAATTTCCGTAATTAAATAACAACGGATATATTTTCGTAGCAATTTAGCGACAAAATTGTTGTATCTATTTATTTTATATTTTCTTAAAAATTGGAAAATTTTAAATTTAAGAGAGGGGAAATTTGAAATTTAGAGATGCATGAAATTTTTAAATTTTATAAATACGAGAAATTTTTAAATTTTATAAATACGGGGAATTTTTAAATTTTAGAAAAGTACAAATTTTAAAATTTGTAAAATTTTAGATAGGTAGGAAATTTTAAAATTGTAGAGATGTGAAAAGATTTTAAATGTTAGAGAGGGGAAGTTTTTTAATTTTTGGATTGCGGAAAAGTTTAAAAATGTGATTTTTTTTTTTAATTGTTGTACTTACATCTTTAATTCCACACGACACCGTAATGTCCGCCATCAGTTTCGACAACCACCATCCATTCGTGTCGCCTTAAACAAAAAGAATAACAATATTTGTTTCTCGAGATAGTTTAAAAGTGGAGATAAGAAAAATGAGAAATTTTTAGTGGTGTATGGGAGTTGAGATAAAAAGATTATGGTGTATATATAGAGGAAGAAAGTTGGAGAAGCGGGAAGATTTGTAAATTTTTGAGACATTTGAAATTTTTGAAAGGCGGAAAACTTTTGAAGTTTGACGAAATTTTGTGACCAAATAAAGATTATGTAGCGACACCTCTATAACATTGATATGAAAATCCAATATAATCCATACTTGATTTTGGAAAATCCAATATAATCCATAAATCAATTTTTTTATTATAAATAAATTTTGAAACAGAATATTCTGATACTAAAACTGCAATTTTTTATAGCGACACCTAATATTATGAAACCACAAATTTTTATAATAATACAGTCTTATTGTTAGAGCAAATTACATAAAATGAAAAATATGAATTTAAATAAACTATAATGTATCTACACTTGCAAATATGGACACTATTATATATAAATCCTAATATAATCCATAAATCATTTTTTTTATTATAAACTAATCAGTGAGATAAAGATTTCATAGTTAATTTTTGTATGTGGACCCTTTAGGAATAACAAAAATCATCACCATCTTCAATTAATTACTAAGGAATAGCATTGCTTTGGGTGTTGAGGATTAGATTGATCAGAAATCAAAGTTAATTAAGTGGTTAGGGGATAGTATAACTGTATAAGTACCATTCTCTTGAATATGTTACTTAAAATGAATACGGTATGCATGGCAACGGGCCGGGCTTTGCTAAGCCCGGTCCGAGCCCGGCAAAAAAAAATTTGGCCCGGGCCCGAAAAAAGCCCGGCCCGGGCTGTCATCGGGCTCGGGCTCGGGCCGGGCTTGGCCCGGGCCCGATTTCTATATTATAAAAAATTATAAAAATAAAAATTTTATTATATAAATATATATATTTTATAAATAAAAATATTTATTTATTTATTTTAAGTCCGGACCCGATTTTTTTATTATAAAAAATTATAAATATAAGAAATTTATAATATAAATATATATATTTTATAATTAAAAATATTTAATTAATTATTTGAAGCCCGGGTCGGGCCGGGCCCGGGCTTTTTGGGTTGAGCCCGGCCCGGGCCCGGGCCCGAGTCGGGCCCCTATTTTGAAGCCCGGCCCGGGCTTTTTTCACCTCGGGCCGGGCCGGGCCTCGGGCTTTTTTGCCATGTATAGAATACGGTGTGTTTAATTAAGGATAATGGATGAACGTGAATCATTTTCATTAAAGTTGTTTATTTTCTAAAATTGAATAAAAATTGAAACGAAAATGAGCGCAGGACCCACACATTTAGCTTTAGGAGTGGGGAATATGAGTCTCATTTCCACCCCCTCATAGGAATTGAAAGAGATTTTCATTCCTATTATTGATGAGAAATTATAATGTTACCCATAAAATAATTAATTTATAAATAAATATATTAATAATTAATAATAAAATAATATTTAACATTTTAAGAAAATAATAAATTAATATTTAGTATTTTAATAAATTAATAATTAATTAAGTAATACTTAATTAATACTTAATTTATAAATAATAAATAAAATTAACCAATAATTAATAATAAAATAATATTAAATATTTTAATAAAATAAAAATTTAATACAAGCATAATTTAATATTTAGTAACTTAATACATTGATAATTAATTAATACTTAAATTATAAATAATCAATAAAATTAATCAATAATTAATAATAAAATGATATTTAATATTTTAATAATTTAATAAAATAATATATAATAATTTAATACATTAAAAATTAATAATAGTTAATAAGTAATAAGTAATAAATTAATATAAAATTATAACTAAGGGTATTTTTGTAACTTGTTAACAATTCATTTCGATTACTAGATAAAGTAAACACATCAATGACAATACTACTTCATTCTGATTCTTATTCTTACAGTTAAGTAAATAATTTATTCTAATTCCGATTTATCATTCTCATTCCAGCCCATTCTGATTCCATCTTATTCCGATTTCATTTCATTCTGATTACGAGTACATAAACTGTAATGACCGGTGGTTTTTATTACTACCTATGACCACGTTATTATGAACGGGATAAAGGAACGTAAGATAAATCATGTTGGGATTCAAATACCACTATGGGAAGACTTTGGGAACGATCGGTGAATTTCTCGAAGTCCCGAGAAAGAGACTGTACCGTGTGCCATTTTGTACTACTTATAGTATTTAGGGCATAAATTTTTCATAAGATCTCCGATTTTTATGAATTTTATATCTTTAAAAATCTTAGATCGAGACCTACAACTTCCGTGTTAAACATTTTTCCAAAATCGGACCAGAACCGGGTCCAAAACGCAAGTCAAAAATCAGGATGAATAATGATTTCGGGTTTAAAGTGGAAAATTCTCAAATATTCCATAAGTTTCTACACATTTCTTCAAATGCAAAATATCTTTTGACCCCATTATATAAATAGATCACTATTTACTAATTCAAGAAAAGAAAAACGAAATTGAAGGGAGAAAGAAAAGAAGAAACCGTGAGGAGAGAA
Organism: Zanthoxylum bungeanum; assembly: GCA_019454045.1. Classification (NCBI taxonomy): domain Eukaryota; kingdom Viridiplantae; phylum Streptophyta; class Magnoliopsida; order Sapindales; family Rutaceae; genus Zanthoxylum; species Zanthoxylum bungeanum. The sequence continues at coordinate 101,345 of SKCR01005092.1, read as the reverse complement.
GGAAGAGAAGAAGAAAGAAGGAGGGAAAGAAAGTTAATGAAGCATGGGTGGGCATGGCATCCTTAAAGATGAAGGGAATTCACAAAAAAGAAAAGAACTGAGGTAAGATTTACTTGACCCAAATTGTATTCTTTGAGTTTTTGAGCTTTGATGAGTATGGTAATGGATTGAATTGGAAATGATGATGAGTGGGTGATAGTTATGCTAAGAAGAATAGTGATTGTAGAAAATTACCCCAATTTGTTAAGTTAGAAATATGGAATTAAAGTGTTAAAATGGGTTTAAATAATTTAAGTATATGGAATAGATTGTTGTAGTGATGATGATTAAGATGAAGTTGATGATGTATTTGTGTACCGAAATGCAGTGAATCTTAGTTTATGATGTTGGATTCTGCAGTTAGGGGGACTAATTATGGATTTTATGGAATCATGGATGAGTTGGATAGTTAAAGTTGGGAAGTGAGTTAATGAAATAGGGTAGTAAGTTCGGTGCCAGTTCATTTTGGACAGATTTTGGTATTTCATTTATAATTTGAGTTTTATGCCGGTCTAACGTGTCTAAAAATATAAATTTGTAGATCAAAGATGAATTTATGCCGAATTTTACAAAGTGACTACCTTGCAGATGTTTCAGTTTCTGTCTTACCTGAGTAACCTATGATGATATACTTCTATGTTGAGTTCTATAGGTCTAAATCAAGATCCGTAAAGTTTTAGATAAACTAGACACATATGGTAGTAACATATCCAAAAATCAGAATTTTTGGACTTAAGACGCTAGTGTAGAAAAATCTCCAAGTCAACTGATCGGCAGTAAATTCTGCACCTGTGACCTGATGACCTAGGCTCGGTTTTGGATTTTTAAAATGAGTTTCGGGTGTCCAAACGATGAGCCGTCAGCGCCAAAATACACTAGACACATAGGATCCCGACATATAAAAAATTCAGAACCATTGGATTTAAATAAGAATTTTTGGCGGAGTTTCGAATTGGAGTGATCAGCAGGGACTAAACTGATTCTGTCCCTGCTGAACAGCTGGTAGAAATCAGTTTGTTTACGGAGTTCCGGGAATCGAAATCAGGATCCGTAAAATTTGAGATAAAGTAGACTCATAGGGGATTCATCCATAAATATTTCAAGTCTAAATTCCTTACCATTTTCTCTCAGTAAAATTCCAAATCAGACCCAAAAACCTGGAAAATTCTGGTTCATTTATTCTTCTAAGTTCATTAAATATTTATTTGTTCTAACAATCCCTTTATTCTTATAGATCAACGTTAGAACTCGCAACCACCGTCGACGCCGTGAAAAGACGTCATCAAGCCCCAATCAGTGAGTGGACACTTTCCCTTTTACTTGATTTTCATTTCGCATTTTCTTAAATAAGACTTACTTTTCAGCAACTAGGGACCAAGTTTGTTTTTATATCATATATGATTTAGCATGATTTGAAAAGTTTTATGAAAAACAGATGTTTTAGTTTGAGATTTATATTTTCAGAATATGTTTTATAGTTTTTCTTTCGGGGCATGAGGTAAAATCTCACCCCAGTATGTAACTATTTCAGATGGAATTGACGGATACAGAGAGCATGTGCACATGTTGAGGACTGGGGGGACGCTCCTAGATCCTCAGCGCTCAGATGGTACATTCCTTCGGGCGGAGATGCGCCTTCGGGCGGAGATGCGCCTACGGGTGGAGATTCTGTTTTCAGAAAAAGGATTTCAATTTTTCAGTTTTCAGAAAAGAGTTTTAGAAAGACGGATTTAGAATGAAGTACAAGAAAGAGTTTTCAGTTTTCGGATTTCAGATTTCAGATTTTCAAGAACACAATTTTCAGAATTTCAGAATACAGATTTTTAACCAATAGTTTTCAGAAAACGGATTTCTCGAAGCCAGAGTTTTTAAAGACAGTTTTCAGTAAATTTGATGAAGTTTTTAGAACAAGAGTTTTCATAAAATATATTTGAAAATGTGATTTTAAAGTTAGAAGATCTTTACTTCAGTTTTCAGTTTTCGTTCACTCACTTAGGTCGTATGACGACCTAACCCCCCTTTAGTTTTATTTGTTTTGTAGGGTTTTCCAGGAGGACGAGCTCGGGAGGATGGATACTGATGCAGTCACCAGGGTTGGAGTCCACCAGTTTAGAGTCAAAATATTATAATCCAGTTAGAGTTGCATACATGCACTAGTGATGTGATAGTCATTACAGATAGTCCTTAAAGTGTTGTAAAAAAGTATTCCTAAGCATGCATTAATAAAAGTATTTCATGTTGATTTAGTTATAGTCTTCACGTATGGCATGACATTTATATAGTTCAGAGTACAGTCATATAGTAAAAGACTTATGGGGTTAGCACAACTATCCCCTGCCGGTAACATCTCCCGGATCGGGGATGTTACATAAACGGACCATAAAAAGATTATTTAAAGGTGCTTGCAATGAGTATGTGGCATGCATTAATAAATGTTTCAGCTAAATTTGGGTTCAAAACCACATAGTTATAATTTTGGAAGCAAAGCATATGCCAATAAACACATTTTTTAAGAACAAGTTTTAGCATTGGACTTTGATTTCATCAACTCCATTGTAGAAGGAGCTCTCTTAAGATCAAAAAGTATCATCATCTTTATAGATTAATTTGTTCATTAGTAAGATAATATAATGAGATTTATGTGTAAATTCAATATTTTAGTCTATGTATACTTCTTTTAGGTTATAATTTAGTCATGGAATATAAAAATAGAAAGAATTTGGCTTTAAATGAAGAGAAAATAACACAAGGTGGCTTCTCTTTTTTGCGGTTTCTTAAGAACAAATTTAATAGAAAAAAATGATGAGGAGATTAAATCATGATAAAACGGGATTAAAATTATCATAAATAGCTTTATTTTTATGATAAATAACAACAAACAATCAAATAAAAAACTAAACGATATTATTTTAATAGTGATTTTATTATTAGTTCATCCCCGTTTAGTTTATGTAAGGTCTCAAAATTCTCATTTAATATGCACGTGTATTTCTGTCAAATTTTTTTTTTTTTTTAAACGTTGGAAATCCTATTGACAAATCATCCGACTCGAATTTAAACGGAGAGGTAAAATCCCCGATTGTCACTGATTCTTATAAGAAATACATTCATTATTCTCGAATTCAGAACCTAACAACTAAATCCTAAATAATTTACCATTAAATCACAGTCATTGAGACGTTACTGCCGATCATGATACTTATACAACTTTTAGTCATAGACTCTATCAGTTATAATAATAATTAGGCTAATGAAACTAGATGTTGAAATTAACATCTCAATCTCCACTCATTACAATCTTATTCTAAATTGATTTCTTTCCTATCTTTTCTGTCTTTTTCTTTCTTCACCTTTTTTTAAATGTATTATCAAAAATCGTCATGACCATTTCAAAATATCCATCACTATTGCATAGTTCAAATTACCATTTGTGCCCTTTATTTTCTTACTATATATCACATGCAAAAGTACAAAATTGAGATATCGTGGGCTAATTGAGTCCCCAATGGGCGTAGTTTGATGGTGTATGGATTATGATCTCATATTGAGGTCTTGAGTTCGAATTCAGAGAATATGTTTCTTATAAGAGTCTGTGACAGTCAGAGATTTTATCTGCTCCACTTAAACCTGAAAGAGATAGTTTGACGCATGATTTTCAACGATTCCAAAAAAATTGGTTAATTGAAAAAAAAAAATATCCTCGGTCAATTTCAATTAATTAATGAAGTCATGTTGTTGTTTTGTGGACGTTGCTCAAGTTATGGACAATTTTAGGGTATAAAATTGCTTCCAAAATTTAATCTTTATCACCTAATAGTAGGAACGAGGTCCCCACACAACACAAGTCAAATGTCGATTTATGGAAGCATGTAACATTCATTGAAGCTCAAAACCGCTTAAGACTCGCTGGTTTAACAAAATTAAAAACATATAATTTTTTTTTTGAAAGCATAATAAATATAATTTTCAATAATTTTGACTTGAATGGCAAAAGTGCTACGGGATGGGGCCCGTAGGGACCCGATATATTAAGGGTGGATAAGTGGTTAATTTTCTATACTCGTAAATTAAATGATCTTGGTATGAATGAGTATTGGACCATTGGTATATCCGTTCTAATTGAGGTAAAATCCATGTGTGAACTTGAACCCGCACAAGGTCGGTATGTTAGAGTAGTGTAGACATTATTTTTTATGCATAGCCCGATAATGAGTCTCTTACGAGGACACCCTCTGAGAATTGGGAAATTGTAAGAATGAATGTCAGGAAGGAAAGGAACTCCGGGGAATATAGCTCAAAATCCATCCGGATATCACTTATGTCCGGCATATATTCTTTGTAACCAGAACATCCGGGCGGACATGACTTGAAAACCATACATCCGGCCAGACATAACACAGTTGTCAATGAATGAGCATATTATCAATTACTGATGTTAATGGACCTGATTACATCCAGTTTAACATATAATTCAAATTTAATATCCGACCAGACATGTATTGAGCTGTCAGCACACGTGCAAAATTCAAACAGTTTGAATCACATGCTTGATTACGTCTGGCCGGAGGTGCATCCCAAAATATACATCCAGCATGAGATTGTTCAAGTTGTGTCTGACGTTTTGATTGACAATCACTCGAGATAAATTGGAGGAAGAGGGGATACTACTCCCCCTTCCATCCTTAGACTCATCTGCCTTACTATAACAAGAGGGGGCTCCCCCCTTTCACGAGGTTTTTTTTGAGAAAAAAAACCCTAAAGAAAATCCTGCAAACAGAGATAGAAAAAGAAAAAAAATAAGAGAAGAGAGGGAACCCTCTAAACTTTGGAGTTCCTTCCTCCTGGTGCGAATCCGGTAACTACCCGACGTTCAGAGACATTCTCCGAGTCAAACTAATAGAAAAATACGACCCAAGGGCACCCTTTGTTATTAGTACGCGTATTTGAGGTACTGTTTTAACACAGTATCTCTGGACGGATGTACATCATTGATGAGCGGAAAATATATCAATATTTATCGCCCATTTTACTTAATATTTTGTTTAGTTTCTCGGGTTTGATGAACGTTTTGATGTGTTTTAGTTTATTTTGCAGATAAAATAATATTTTGACTCAATGAAATCATTTAGGACGAAATGTGGGTAAAATAAGGGCAAAAAATTGGACTTGACATATTAATTTTGGAGATTGGAAACTTGAAAGGGCGTTCTAACGAATTGCAGTTTCGGAAATTCTAATTTTGCGCAACTGTCGTAATTTGGGCATAACATTTTACTCCGATATCGGATTGAGCTGATTCAAATTCCAGATTAAAGAAGACTCAAAGATCTACAACTTTGAAAAATAATAATTTTGAATATTTCATGACAAAAATTGATGAAACATCTGAAAGTGTGTTATGTGTAATTATTAAAGTCATTTTCAAAGTAAAAAAAAAAATATATAAAAAAAAAAATAGTCAAGCTCCCACCAAACATGATAGAAATTAATAATGGATTTGGTGGAGCAATTAGTGGAGTAATTAATAATGGATTTGGTGGATGATTTGATGGAGGTAAAATTTTGCCTATAAATACCAAACCATTTCATTTGTAAATTCATACTTTCTTCTAAGGAATTCCTTAAGAATACTAAGAATATTGTATCTTGTTTGTTTATTTACAGCTTTCAGTAATTAATTTCAGCTTTCGCACTTTCTTTTCTTTACTTTTCAGTTTTTACTTTATGCAATTTACTTTTACGCATAGTACTTTTCTTTCTTTAATTTTCAGTTTTTACTTTTCAGTAATGAGGAGGTAACTCTCTCTTGCTGGGGTAAAAGGTAAAACTTTTATTACTAATATTTAGATTAATCTCCCTTAATTATAATATATAAACTAGTTAAAACCTGACTTAACGAGGATACTGCCATATTGGTCGGTTGGTAATTATTTAAATTGGTTTTAACCTGACTAAACCGGATACCGCCTGATTGATCGGTTGATAATTAATTATTAATTTGACTTAATCTGGATACCGCCTATATGGCTGGTTGTTAATTATCATGCAAAGTTAATATATTATATTAAGGAGATATCTAAAATAGAAGTAATAAAAATGGATCATTTTACCTCAACATTTTCTTTTATTGTACTTTTACTTTATTTACTTTTCAGCAATTTACTTTTAGCATTTAATTTTCAGCAATTTACTTTCAGCATTTACTTTTCAGCATTTAATTTTCAGTATTTAATTTCAGCATTTACTTTCCGTAATTTGCTTTTCAGCAATTTACTTTTCAACATTTTACTTTATATTTTTTATTTTATTTAAGTTTTTATTACACGTAAATATGTGTCGTAACTAAGCTAGTTATCTGGGGTTGTGATGAAGTCCAATATCACCGGTTTATAAGGGGTTAAATTACGGTTTGGGTAATATAAATGTTTATTTATTGAGCCTTAATCTTAATGCATCTTGTTAACTGGCCATTAATAACATTGATTCGGTAAACTTAAAATGAACTTGGAAAAAGGATTTTAGGTTTAAGACCTTAGACTTAATAGCCCACGGTTGTAGGCATTGCATTTTCGCATGTGAAACCCGATGATGAGTCTCAATTGGAGGCACTACCTTTTTAGCTAAGGATATTGCGGGAAACGGAGGTCGGAATGGGAAATTCGGAAAAGTATGTCATCAAGTTCATTCCACAAGTTCACTGTCTTCGTTGGTGCTGCGTTCGTTACTTCATTCGAACCTCGTGCAGATTGCGGACGTTCGTGCCGCGTGCGAGGAGGCGTTCGAACAGAGCCGGTAATTCTGGTTTTGCTGCTAGCCTCACACCCCAGCCCATTTGGCCCCCCAAAGCCCATAAAACACATCCCAAATTAAATAAATAAATATTAAACATTAAATAAAATATTTAAATCATTTACCAATTAAATAAAACATAAACCAAAATCTTGCCTAACTTAAATAAATCAAATATATTATATACTAAAACTAAAAATAAGATTTGCCTAATTAAAATCAATCCTAACCAATTAAAACCAATCAAATATTTGACTTCCTAATTCAATAAGATATACACCAATTTAAATTAGTTGACTTCCTAAATTAAAATATTTTGTCCCCCCTCAATCTTGTATATGCCATTCTCATCTCTCCTTATTTGGAAACCAAATCTCATCCTTGTGAGACAAGGTGAAGCCCTAGCCATTCTCTATATAAACAACCCCTAACCAAGCCACCCAATCTCTCCAATCTCTCTAGCTCATACACACAATTCACACAAGATTATAGCAAGAAATACTAACATCACAAAAATCATTCCTTTCAACCTTACCCTCATATCACCGAAAATTACAAGCATAAACAACCCTAATCACCACCGAAAATCACCCATTTTAAACCTTCACACATCACCGAAAATTACAAAAAACACAACAGCCTAAATCACTCTCAACAGTCCCTAAAATCCCTAAAAACAGTAACATAAACTGCAACTTATAACCTTTGAAATAATCACACCAAACCACACTAAAAAGGAACACAGAACAGTCCACCAAGAACACCAAAACAGCCCACCAACAGTAAGCAGAGGATACAGAGGGAACGGCAGCAAAACCATAAGGAAACAGCAGCAAAACGGAGTCGGAACAGTAGCTCGAGTGGCCGAACAGCGAAGGAAGAGGCAAACCAGTGAACCAGAAAAGTTGCGGAGCTTTACCCCCTTTTGATCTTCGTGGAACGCGAGTCCGAGAGACAGCTTAAAAGGTTAGACCTGAGGGTATCTATCACACTTACTCGTATTTAATTTCTGGTTATTTATTTTGATTACATTTTCTGTATTTGCGGCATTTTTTGTGTGTACAATGTGTGTTGTGGGTGTTGGATGAATGGAAGAGTGTCGCCTCTTGTGGTATATAGGATGGAAACCCAGACGTAAATTCCGTAGCCGAATCCGAATGGACGGTAGTGCGGTCTGTACTTGGGACACAACTCCACGTACCACTTGAGTAAACGGCACATTCTCTTGTTTTGTGTTGTTTTGGTTTATTTAATTCTTGTTATTTAAATTCTGCATGTTGTTTATTCCCGTATATACGATCGAGTGCATGGGCTTAGTAAGTGCGATGAAAGGTTCCCTAATTGGAGGGTTAAAATCCTTCACCACGATGCTCTGCCGCACCGATGGATGTGTGTTCGGTTGAATGCGAAATACGTTCAATCGGACATACTTAGTTTGATATGGTTGTCTTTATCTTCGTATGCATGATTCAACCGAGCGCATGGGCTTAGTAAGTGCGATGTGAGATCCCCTATGGGGAGGGGCTAAAGCCCTTTACCACGAGGCTTTGTCGCGCCGGTTGATGTGTGTTCGGTTGGATACAAGATACGTTCAATCGGGCACACTATGTTTAATATTATTGCTTTCCATTCTATGTATGCATGATTCAGTCGAGCGCATGGGCTTAGTATGTTGGTCTAAAGGTCCTCTCTTTGAGAGATCAAGAGCCCCAAAAGGCCACCTTTACGGAAGTACTTCGCCGCGCCTCCCCTTTTATTTTGTCGTTTATGTATTGCATCCCATTTCATGCATCAGCTCTGTTCCCGTTCGAACGCGTTTACGAACGCAACTCGAACGCGCATGTATTTTGCCTTGTCATGCATCAGGTCTCACTTATGTTCGAACGCGTTCACGAACGCCATACGAACGTAAGCATTCTGTTTCATTTTCGTTCGAACGCGTTCACGAACGCCATACGAACGTAAGCATTCTGTTTCATTTCCGTTCGAACGCGTTAACAAACGCTATACGAACGTAAGCATTCTGTTTCATTTCTGTTCGAACGCGTTAACAAACGCTATACGAACGTGAGCATTCTGTTTCATTCCGTTCGAACGCATTATCAAACGTCATACGAACGAGAACCTTCTGTTTACCGTTCGAACGCGTTTATGAACGCTATACGAACGCCCACGCACTTTCTTAGTTTCATAATGCATCAGGTCTGGTTCCGTTCGAACGCGTTCTCGGACGCTACACGAACGCGAACCTTCTGTTTACCGTTCGAACGCGTTTACGAACTCTACACGAACGCGCACCCACTGAATCGAGTCATCTTCATTAGATTTCATGCATAGTTTTCCTAGTAGCTATCCCCACATGTATGAATACAACTATGTTAATGAATTACAATTCATATGCTTGTGTCGTGATAACATTTGAGTATTATTTCTTGTGGTATATCGGATGGAAACTCAGACGTAAATTCCGTAGCCGATTCCGAATGGACGGTAGTGCGGTCTGTACTTGGGATACAATTCCACGTACCACTTGGAAAAGTGCCCATATGTATGTTTGTATGGTTAATATGTGTGCTTGTGTTTTCTTGAATGTAATATGCAAATAAAGTTGTATGTTCGTTGCTATTTTGATATATGTTAAGCATGCGATTTTAGATATGAGATATATGTGAAATGTGTGCATAAGTTTTATTTTGCATATGAGAATTTAGAAGCATGATACTCTTGGAAATAAGTGTTACTTAAGCTTGATTAAATTATTACATAAATCCTTTCATTACAAGTGACATGAGTAAGAGACCATTTCGAACCCAACGGTTTGAGGTCTTCCCTTGCGAGGGGTGAGTGCGGCCTTAAATCTTTGTCCCGGTTCACACCGGGTGGCGACTCCATATTATTTAGTATTTCCCAACTAGGCCGCGAGCCTAGAACATGCGTCGCCCAAGTCCTGTGTCCTACAACGGTCTTCTTTGAGGATAGATAACCCTTTAATAGATTTCCTTACAGGATAGGAATATACCTGTCGGGTGGGGGTAGCCATAATTGGAACTCAATCTAAATGAATTCAGATAACTTGGTTAACATAAGAATATGATTAATTGAGTTATACTGAGTATTTTTATTTGACCATCAGAAAAGGCTTTTACATAATTTCATGTTCCAGGTTAATAAACTAATATATTACACAAATGTAAAATAACCACTTCATCTTTTAAAAAAGATATTGGAAGGATTCACAACCCTTGATAGTTTTATAAATTTGAATTTTCTTCAATCTACTTTCAAGTAATTTTATTTACTTGTTTTAAGTTTTAAAGTCACCACCCAATCAAACAACCAATCCATTAGGTACTTGTAAACATTTAACTTCATAAATTAATAACAAAAGGTTTTAAGTCCTCGTGAGATCGATACTTTTATACTACTTAAACGATACGTGCGCTTGCGTTATACATGTGTGATTACGCGCCGGTCAAGTTTTTGGCGCCGTTGCCGGGGATTTATTTATCTTTCACTATTAATTTTGAGGTTAGATACCTTTACCTGTATCTAATTTCTTTTTACTTATTGTTTCTATTTTCTTGTGTTTCAGGTTCTCAGACACTACATGAGACGAACTAGCAGCTTTGAACTTCGACCGCTTGACCCAAAGATTGAAAGAACCATCAGACAGTTGAGAAGGGAAAGTCGAGAAGGGCAAAAAAAAATTGTTAACATGGATACTGAACCTTTAGAAGTTGCACCACCAATTCCCATTCGAAATCGAACCATTCCTGTGGTTGATAGCCTCATTTCTTGTATTGTACTTCATCTCTTACCAGCAAATGCGTGTGACATCAAAACATGCATTCAGATGATTCAACAGTTAGTGCAATTTGGGGGGAATGCAACTGAAGATCCTAATGCCCACATCAGCAACTTCCTGGAAGTTTGTGGTATTTTCAATTACAACAGAGCAGCTGAAGAAGCAATGAGACTGCGAGTTTTTCCATATTCCTTGAAGGACAGAGCCAAAGCTTGGCTATATTCACTACCAGCAGGTTCCATCACAACTTGGAACACTCTAGCCACAAAATTCCTTGCAAAGTACTTTCCACCAGCCAGAACTGCAAAGTTGAGGAATGACATTACATCCTTCGTGCAACAAGATTCAGAATCTCTCTGCGAAACTTGGGAAAATTCAAAGATTTACTCCGGAAATGTCCTCACTATGAGATTGCAAAATGGCTACAAGTTCAAACCTTCTACAATGGACTTTCTGGAATAATGAGAACCACAATTGTCCACACATCTGGCCGACTATATATATGTCTGGTCATGCTCACTGCATTCTGTATTTTATTGTATGTTTAACTATTTTTATGCGACACTCGTTACCATTAATATATGCATGTTTAGTTATTTAATTCTACTAATTTAGTTGATAATGTGCATGTATTGTTTGAGATATGGTTAATATGCATGCTATGATGTTTATTGTATGATCTGTAAATAAAGTTCGGCCTGAAATGCATTATGTCTGGCCTGACTTGTTGTATATATGGCCATATGATCCCCGCGATATATAGGATGGAAATCAGGACGTAAGTTCCATAACTGATTCCGAATAAATTGTAATATGGTTCGCATTTGGGATACAACTCTATATACCATTGGGGAATGACCATTTCATTAATGTTATATTCAAAATACATGTTTATCATAGCTGTTATCGAATATGTATGTTTCTGAATTTTTGGGTTACGCGTAATGTCCATCCAGACTTCCTGCAAGTCCGACCGAACATAGAAATATATTTGGTATGGCCTAGTATATTACTGGATCCATTGTCCGCTTACTGTTTTGATCATTTAAGACTGTTGTAAGTTGTTGTTTATCATGTCATTACGCTTATGTGGTTGCCTAATGGTATTCCTCTTATTGATACCACGATTATATATTTCTGAATTGCACAAAACATCCAACCAGACTTCCAATAAGTACGACCAGACATTTATATAATATCGGACAAACCCCACATCCGATTATTTTATATTTTATTTATTATTGTGGCATGTTTATCATTTTTTTAATGCCATTGTAATTTCGTTTTATGTATTATAAATTTCGCACGTTTAAACTTCGTTTATCTATCGCATTTTACTTTTCTCTTGCGCTTTATGTGTTACTTTAAATCGCTTTCGTGTGTGAAATTATATTACAAGATGTTGGAGTATCTTCTTTAAGCGTAAATATTATACTGACATCAGTAAGAGACCATTATGAACCCAAACGGGTTTAAGATCGAACATTACGAGGGGTGTAGTGCGATCTTAAATCATTCTCGCTGTCTCATATCGGATGACAACTCCATTATTTTCCGGTTAATCCCACTGTGGGATTATATGTACTCTTTATGGACTGCAAGCCCAACAGTATAATGGTCGCCGAAGTCACCCGTTGTTTAAACAGACAGAGTATGAGTATTGACATTCATGTATCTATCTGACTCGTTGTCATCAATAATCACACGTCGTTTGTGAATGATACTATGAATGAGCTTTTACTTGATGACATTCATTAACTAGTCACATACATTTTGGGTGGACTTGATTCCTACTAAAAATAAAACAATGAAGGGCTAGGGCTTTAAAATTAGATACTTTAATTTGATCAATAAAAAAAGATAATATCTTATTAGTGAAACAAATTATTACATAAAATATCAAAACCACTCCCAAATATAAGTGGGAAGCTAATCATGGTCACTCTTTATCATAGACCATGACCTCAAATAGTATATTATGTCATAATACATAAATGCATATGAGCTCATAAGTGACAATCTTTATTAATTAATAAGACGTGTTTTTAGTAAACTCAATCCTTTGAAATTGGGTCACCCCTAAAGTCTTAAAGTAGCACAATATCTTACAATACCTTAGACTTATAATAACAATATACAACAACTTGAGATATTTAAAAAAAAAAAAAATTTGTTGGAAATCTCGCTGTCAAACCACTCATTTCGGGCTTGAACGGAGCAGGTAAAATCTTCGGTTGTCTCAGGCTTTTACAATAAACGCACTTCCTAAATTGAACTCATGACCTCAATGTGAGATTCTGAATCCTATACCACTAAACTACGTCATTTGGAGACAAATTGAGATACTATAGTGTAAATATAAATTATAATAATTGAACCTATTTAAAACATTCATGGAAACCCAACAATCCATATTAATTTCACTTTCCAAAGGCATTTATTGAACAACTAACTCTTTTATGTTTGGGAGAGATCTTTTTCTTAGAAGAAATATTCGTCAGATAATAAATCATCGTCGCACAAAATTAAAAATCAAAATCGCTGTCCATTAAGTAAGCACAGACAAGATATATCATATGATTTAACTGGGCCGTAATCATGTCTGGCTTAAATGGACTCGACTGCACCGAATCCCTACCCACATCCATCCAAAAATAAAATAAATTCCACACGTGGACACTATCACGTGACTTCCAAAGTTGTGGACCCCACAGACGATGACAACGATATAACCTCATCTCATTTTCAAAGCCACCTTGTCCATCCCCCTCTTTCAGTGAAACTCATTATAAATGGCCCCACAAAAAGCTTACCAGAATTGACAGTTTTTTGGTGCTACTCCTGTCCTTTTTATATTCCCTACAAATATACCGTTACAGGTTGACCCGACATATCAGTTCTATTTAAAAACCCGACCCAATTTGACCCGTTATCTATCCACACACGCTTTCACACGTGTGACTACCCAATTGTGAAACTAAAACCGACGAGAGATTTGACAAAATAAACTTGTTAAAAAAAAAAATTAAAAAAATTTAGAACAGAGGGTGAATAATCTCTCTTCGCTTTAGCGAGCGATTGATGTTTAAACACAGTGATAGAATTTTGCTTATTTTATTATTCAATTGGAGCTGATTCGCAGCTAGGGTTTCGGATCATTCGTTGAATATTGGATGAAGGTGAACACTTTGTTACGCTTGCAATTACTTCTTATTTTTTGTTTGTTCAATTTTAATTGTTTTGATTATCAACTCGTTTCCATTTGTAGTACTGGCTTAATTAATCACTTATCTCGCAGTATTAATTTTGTTAAATATTAAATGTTATTACATATCTTTTAAATTCACACCACAATTCCCATATAAAGTTTTAAAGCTAGGGTTTTTGTTTAGCTTCGCTTCTCAATTTTGAATATTAGGGTTCCATATTCTAACACTGGCAACTATATGGTTTGTTGGTTAGAGTTTTTTCTTCTTCATTTTTTTGTTTTATTTCTTTATTAGTTTAGGCTCTATGTATGGATTAATTCTAATTTTAATGTTAAAAAAATGGCATGTGTTTGTTTCAGGTTTGATATTCAGTTTATTAATTGGTGTTGGTGATTGGAAAGTTGTCATCTCTAGATCATGGCCGCAATTGGGCATTAAAGTTTATGGTAATCTACTTCTTTAGCTCTTGGTTTATTTTATATTTACGTGCTAGGGTTCCGTCACATAGCTTCACTTGATCTATTATAATATTATTTCATTGTAGTACTTTTTCTGTTTATATTTCCTATCTTTGGAAGTATAGCAGACTTGGCTACGTAATTGACAAATTTATGGATGTTTGGCTTCTTTACTGTGTATGATGCATAATTTTTATATTGCGCAGTTGAAATAATCAAGTGATCCACTATAAGAGATTTTGTTAGTAGGACTTTTATTTGAATGCTTGATGTATCATGAAGTGTGTTGGTTGGCTGGTGGATGAATTCCATACATGTTGACAGCAACTTTTAGTATAATATATAACTTGCATTTGGGGTGACTATCACTGTTTAATATTTTCTTAGGCAAATTGTGTCTACGTTGGGGGTAAATGAGTAGATACTCAACTTTCATGCCTTAATTGTTAGTTTAAGAAAACATATTACAAAGATCTCTGTGATTGTTTCAAGCTATAAGTTAAGGCATCCTTATTCTAGGGAGTAAGATGGATTAATCAAGAGAACATCTTTTTAGAAGAATCATTGGACAGCAGATTCTGTGATTTTTGACGACATCAGAATGTGTTTATTACTATACAATCAATAGCTACGCCTTGAGAGTATTAACATCTTAAATTTCATGATACAGTCTTCTTCATCAATATGTATGGTTTGGTCCTATTTGGCTTATATTACCATGAACAGTTGTGGTTTTGTCTTTCTATATAGTATGGCAGAAATGATTTTTCTAATGTAGATCATACAGCCAGCGATGAAGTCCTTTAATTTGATTTAGTGGTCTAATTTGAGAGGTTAATATACACTCGAAGCATCTAATATTAATGTTTTTGTTTAGCATTCATGACATGCCTTATTTATCTGATAACTTTTGTACAATGATTTTATCAATTTGTACTTATGTGATGGATTTTTCTCCTTAGTAATTTATGCCTTTACAGATCTTTTTTCACTGTCGTTTAGCATCCATACTAATGTTTACTGTCCATACTAATGCTTACTGTCATATTTGTCATGTTATGATTGCTGTAAAACTCAATTTTATGATATTAATTAGGGACATCTCATTATTGAAACTTCAGTACAAATCCTGATTTCCATGTCTCAACTCATTTATACAACATGATTTTTTTTTGTTACCATAGATGTTCCAAAATTGCATGCTTAGGCATTTTATGGTATTGTGTTCTCCAGGGTGTCTCAAAAGTGTTGTCTTGAAGGATATTTGCTGTTCTTGATGGAAGAAAACTTATTAGCATGTTTTGTTGACTTCTCTAGAAGCATGGTATGTGAAGCACTATTATGACACTTGAAGATTTCTTTTCGCTGACCAAGATGAAAGATGGCCTTACTGCTCCTTCTCAAGTTGAGGAGCTGGTCAGCATCATGCGGAAGGAGAAAGACTCTGTTGTGAAGAACATTAGGGATGCAACTAGGCAGTGGGCTGCTGTCGCAAGTGCCCTTGCTGCCACCGAGAATAGAGATTGTCTTGATCGTTTTATTCAGTTAGATGGATTAGGGTTCATTGATAGATGGCTTAATCAAGTTCAAAAGTTTGATAATAACACAAATGAAGGCTTTGTAGAAGAGTCAATTACTGCAATGTTAGGAGCATTTGAGAAATTGCATGTAGACTATGAACTATCCATTTCTTCGGGGATCTGGATTACTGTCAAGAGTCTTCTTGGCCATAGTAGCTCTCAGGTTCAAGAAAGAGCAATGTCACTATTTGATAGCTGGATCCAGGGTAGGGTTAGTGAAGCCCTTGACCATGATGTTAAGTGTGTTGCGTCCTCTCAAGATGATGACATTGCAGTCAGTTCAATACATGCGAATAAAAGTAGTAGGACAGAATCTTCTGCATTAGATGTTCCTCTTCCCAATGCTAGTGTTAACAAAGAAAATAATGGAGTTGAACCTGCTGGAGCAGAAATATTGCCTTCAGAATGTCTTCAACCAGAAAAGGAGGAAGATGTTCAGATTAAAACCAATAATAATGAACTATGCTCCCATGTAAAGGTAGATCACATTGACATGGAGGATAAACCTCCAGATTATCTGGCTACTTCCAAATTGTCTGATTCTGTCCCTGAAAATTCTTCTGTGGAAGACAAATTCCCTGCGGAGAATGTCGAGAGAATCTCATCTGTTGAGGCTTGTAGTTCTCCAGCTCCAAAGCAATGTTGGAAAGTAGAGCAGTCAGATTCTCTGAAAATGAATGAGTTGTCTAAAGATGAAAAGCATTTGCCCAAGGTCAGCAGCTTCCCAGAAAAAGTTTGTGAAACAGCATCTTCGTCGACAAGTACATTGGAGCCTAGAACTGTTTCTACAGCTTTGGATGTTGAGAGTGCTCATGACATTACGATTGGTCCTGCTGTAGAAAAAATATCTGATGCTGATGAGGGTGACTTGGATGCAAAAACTACTGCTCTTGTTGAGGTGAGGAAGCTTGCATCTGAGGCAAAAAATGGGTTTGATGATATGGAAGTCATGAATAATTGCAGTACACCAGTGTTCAAGTCAACTGGTGAAGATGATGATTGTCATTCTGATGCCATGCAGGATTCTTCTGGCAATGAGTGTAAATATGGAAAACATAAGGATTTAGAGGCTTCTTTTTCCAAGATAAAAGGCCTTGGTGCAGCTGATGAAGACAAGGATCACGTTAGTGATGGAGGTTCTGATTCAATAAATGATTCCATTTTTTCAAAAGCTACAATGGCTACCCAAAATCCTGATGCTCTTAATAGGAGAGTGACTGATATTGAACTTGAGTATGGCATAGTCGATGCCTTGGAAGTTGCTCGAAAAGTTGCTCAGGAAGTGGAGAGAGAAGTTGTGGAATATAGAGAACGGTCCTGCAGTTATTCTGACCAAATTTTGGGTGGTGGAATTAGACCACCTGAAAGTCCAGATTCTGTAAATGAAAAACAGGATCTAGTTGGTGAGGTTCCATCAAAGGAGGTGCCAACTGAACAAAATTATTCCGCTGAGGCGTATCCTGAGGTTGAGGGGCAGTTAATTAACTCAAATAGAGATAATGAACCAGAAAATGGCATAGCTGATATGGATTCCTCTCAGGTGATTGAAGCAGCTCAAGAACCTGAAGTAATCCGAGATAAAGGCCTTTGTGATTTTGATCTGAATCAAGAAGTCTGTTCAGATGATATGGATAATCCCATTAATCCTGACAACCATGTCTGTGCCCCTGTTTCTGTGGTTTCTGCTTCAAGACCAGCAGCAGCTCCTGGATTGCCTGCAGCCCCTTTGCAGTTTGAGGGGAATCTTGGATGGAAAGGAACAGCTGCCACTAGTGCTTTCCGTCCAGCGTCTCATCGCCGAATTTCTGATAGTGATAAGACAACTCTTACTATTGGGGGAGCCAACAACAGTGCAAAACGGAGGCAGGATTGCCTTGATATTGACCTGAATGTGGCGGAGTCTGGAGATGAGAAACTTCCTGATCTTATAACACAGAAACAGATTCCAGTCTCATCTGGCCTTCACTCAGCAGAATCGTCAGAGCAAGTGAGTCCAAGAAGATCAGAGAGGCTCAGTCTGGATTTAAATCGTATCAGCGATCTCAGTGATGCTCCACCATCGGATTTGAGGATGGAGAGACGGCTTGTTCACAACCATAATGGCCATTGCAGCCAATCCCCTGCATCCTCATCATCGTCAATGCAGCCTTTGCTGAGGAACTTTGATTTGAATGATAGACCCTTTTTGCCCAATGATTCGTCAGATCAAGGGCCATATCACAGTAAATCTTCTCAAAGTACAAGTGCTTTTGGATTACTTAAACCAGATGATCCTGTCATATCTATCATGGGTGCCAGAGTGGAAGTCAATAGGAAGGAGTTTATTCCTCAGATTTCATCCTTGCCAAATGGCAAATCTATTGAGACGGCAATGTATGGTAACCTGGCAAGAAGTGGAAGTGTTTCGGGATTGGGCCCTCATGCGTCTTACACAAATTCTCCTGTTTTCGGGTACAATGGATTTCCAACAGCATCCACCTTGTCTTACTCTTCGGCAATGTATGGACCTGGTAGCACAATTCCTTATATGGTGGACTCAAGAGGATCCCCTGTTGTACCTCAGATTGTGGGTTCCGCAGCAGCAGTTCCACCATCTTATTCCCACCCGCCACCATTCATTATGAGCACGACTGGTGCACCCTCTGCAATAAATGGTGCGTCATGCCTTACCTTTGATCTGAATTCTGGTTTCCCAACTGAGGGAGGAAACCGGGACTCTCTCGGTTTGAGGCAGCTTTTCATGCCGGAGCATTTGAGGGCTAGCTCACAACCCTCCTCAAGTTCTGGGGTTGGCGGGAAGAGGAAGGAACCGGATGGTGGGTGGGAAACCTAGCCATTGAAATAGGAGACATCAGCAGCCTCTACGGAATCAGTAAGTTTTATATTCATCCTTGCTTCTTCCTCTCTTAGGATCAGTTCAAATATCCAATCAAGCTGATTTAGAAGAGTGACTAAAAAAGCCCATTGGCTTGAAAGAGAGGGGAATTAGAACTCAATAAAACAGGGGATTATGATTGTAATATATAGCTCGTAAGATTAATTGCTGAAGGAAAAAAAAAATTAGGTTTTAATTGTTTTTCTAACTACTTTGGTTTATTTTCTAAAATTTAATTTCTGTGTTTCATAGGCCATTGCAACCATAGCAAGAGGTAAATATGAAAATCGACATTCTTCGTTTTTGACGATTTGTTCTATGCGTTCATTTTAAATCATTACATCTGTGCCTTGAATACGAATTAAATTTAAATTTAATATAGGCTCTAACTATTTAAATTTAAATTTAAATTTTTGACTTAAAATCAAAATATAAATTTTTAAGTCATTTTATATCACGACATCTGTGCCTTAAAAACGAATTAATCATAGCATATAAGTTTCAGTATGAGCTTATGGAAATTGGGGATTCCTTGCTCAAAGTTGTTCATTTCTTCCCATATCGTATATACCACACTTGTGATAAGAGAAACATGCCCAGATCTTTCTGGAGATGGAAAAGAGTAGCTTTTTTTTTTTTTTTTGGAAATCAGGATGTCCGGGCTAGTTTATATTAATTTCTGGAATTTGTGTCCCATTCCCCAGAAATTTCCCAACACAAATCACGATAAGTCATTGGCTTTTTACACTTTGAGACATGACCCTTCAACATTTGAGATGAGGAATCAAGGCCTTTATGACTTGGGCAGCCCCTTGGGGTTGGAAAAGAGTAGTTTATACAGTTGATTTTCTTGATATTACTTATGGACTCGAGAATCTTATTATAATACATCTGCTTTTACACAACATTTGTTAATGTGATGTGTATTCTGTTCTTCTTTTTCTTTCTTTAATAAAAGAGTTTCTGGTAATGTCTCATTGAAGAGATTTCTATCGATCAAGACGAGACAGTATCATTCCATAAATACAATTTTCTATTTTTTTTTTCTCATGTGTAATTATTTTATAATCCACACAATTATATAATGCTTCTATATATAATTCAATCCAATAACTAACTTTATTTAAATTCAAATTACAGAGCCATTAATCTCGTGCAACACTCACGCACACTAATTTAAATAAACTAACTAATAATATATTGATTGAAAGATAACAAATTCTACAAACAAACAAACAAAAAAATAGATAAAAACGAAAAATTAACTGATCTCGAAACTCCTAAATCAATGGATACATTAAAATTCTCTCTATATACGGAGGCCAGGCAGGGGGCATACGTATATATACGGGACAGTTTCCTTACTAACCCGTAGTCCAAAAATATGTTGCGAAACAAGTCTCTTTCTCTGCATCATCTCCAGTGCTTTTATGAGTACTACTTCCGCTTATAACTGAAATAGCAACAAAATAAAAGTCCGTAATATTTATCAGAAAAAAATTTGTTATAAACACAATAAGCATTACGGCAGCACTTAACAAGAAGGAAGCGAGAGTGATTAAACTCCTCGGATATAAAGGTCCTGACAAAAGGTTACAGTGGGAACATAGCCGAGTTCGTATGTGGAAAGCATGTCAAGGTAACTAACGGGATACTGAACCTCAACACTACAAACATTTTTTTCACCATCAAGGCCCAATAATCATCGTGATTACTCCAGGATCATATTTACAATTACACCTAGTTAGTAGTAAGTCCTATTATTGAATATATTCTCCTTCCACGTCTTGATTGCTAGTTTAAAAAATCACCACACATGATACTAGTAGTAGAAGGAAGAAGGGCATGGAACACAAAGTCACAAACAGCAGCCAAAATAAAGGAAATGATTTATAAGCCATTCCATACCGTGACTTGCTCTTAAATGAATGCTTGGACTTCTTTCCTGCACCACCACTTCTATTTTGCCTTTTCTCACTCATGTCACTCTGAAACAGTTCCTGCATCTCTTCTGCCCTAGAATTTGTTTTTTGGGAAGGACGTTTTGATTTCTTGCTGTTTGACTTTACAATCTTGCCAGCATCTACAGCCTTCTGCTTGGCTTTCACAGCTTTAGCTCGTCGGTAAGCCACGTCAACCATAGAAATTCCAGCCTTTTCTTTCTTATCTTTTCCACTATCCTGCAATTCTTATTTATGAGTACAGCATGCTTGCCACTTTAAACAAATATCTAGTTAAAGATTGAATGTTGAACAAACAGAGAGGCAGAAAAGAAGAGAGAAGACAAGCACGAGACAACAGACCAGAGACAGTCGTAAGAAGTTTGCCAAAGAGGCGAATATATGATGTGCATATCTATAGTTTAGGTTCTGTGCTTTTCTTCAATTTAAGAGACATAACATACAAAAACCCCATTTACTTTCGATATACAAGGATATTATTACGCACAGAAAACTATAAAAATTGCATACTTGTGATTTGTCTACGTGAACTTCATCCTCCAACATCTCTCTAGCTGCTTCCAATTTTCGACGCTTCTTTCGAGGCAAATTTTTCTGCTCAACAAACATAATATCACAGTCAACATTTCAACAAAAAATTAAATCAAAAAGATAATAGAACTCAAATTTAGTATAATAACCACCTCGCGTTCTCGCTTCCTCTTTTCCTTCATTTTAAGGTCTTCAGCCTGTTGGGCACTGATCACCTCATTTCCGGAACCTTTTCCTTTTTCAATAGATGCCTATAAAAAAGGAATGTAGAAGTCATGCTGTGAAAATGAGTAGAACCATACTAACAAGAACATAAATGATTCCCACACATCCATGGTGATGATTGTATCTTGCTTATCTGGATTCAGGAAATGTTTAGTAATCATCCCAAACAATTATATATATGATCAAGCTTACCTTAGCCGCTTTTGCTGCAAGTTTTTTCTCTTTTTCTGTCACAAACCATGTTCTTTTAGGGCGTGCATAAATTTCTTCCTTGTGAGCAATCATATTTTCTGCCTGCGAGCATTACGGAAATGCATGATATTATTAGAAACAGCAAAACATACACAAAAAATGATAGGTACTAAATTACCATAATAATAAGAGTAGAACCGTGTTCATCAACATGAAGGGACACAAGTAATTAGTAGGACGAATACCTTTGTTGCTTCCATTTCGGCTTTTCTAAGAATTATCTCTTCCCTGCAGTATTTGGGAAACTACAATAACTATACAAGGTTGAATAGTTTATAAAAAAAAAACTGATATGGAAATACAAGAATAGAAACCTTTCTTCTTGAAGAATGGCGGCTACTTGATCTTCCATTTGCTCAATCATCTGAGACCACTTAGTAATTGATTGCTCAGCCACGATTCGGCCCTTCAACTTAGAACCAACTCTCTTAGCCTATAAAAATAGGAATGACAATTACCAAGTAAATCATCATTTATCATCTCCAGGTTTTAATCATGGCCAACAACAGTATATGTTCAAATATTTACGAGTTTACAAAGTTCATTGATTTCTAAAGGTTAATTACAAATGCCACGAGTAAATTAACATTTAGAAGCTTAATTTTAGCCACATGGCACCACTGACCAAGAAAACTAACAGAACTTTTGTTATGTAACGTCGACTAGAAAAGGGACTTGGGATAAGAACTATCTAATAGTTAAAATGTTCAATCAAGTAATTTCAACATTTCTTCAATGAATGGCTTCACAGCATTGAGGTTGCAAGCATCAGTGTCTGAATAACTTATTTAACGTGTAACAGCGGAAACAGATACCAAACGATAAAACAAATTCAGATCCACCAAGAAATAGTGTAGAGTGTATGACTCACAATGGCTTTTAAAAGAGAGCGATCATTGTCTGTCACCAATGTAACAGCGTATCCTTCTCTGCCAGCTCTTGCTGTACGACCCACTCGATGAACATAGCTGCATGAGGAAACAAAAATAATGGAGTCACTGGAATGTAAAAAGTAAGTACAGGAGGCAACAATCAGGTAAATAACTCACAAGCTAATAGTACACCAATCAACAACATTAGAAAATAGTCGATACTTGCCTAGTAAGGTCCCGAGGACAAGCGTAGTTAATAACTGTTTGCACACCTATTATGTCAAGCCCCTACAAGTGATCACAAAAATGAAGTGTTAGATAAACAAGTAAACAACACTGTTTATCGTCATTTAAGCTAATTAAACTAAAGCAAAAATAAATAAATAAATAAATCTATGGCCTAAACTAACAACTCCAAACATATATCCATTATCGAATTGTTTCCATGAACCTCAACCTGCCCCAATCCACTCCATAATAATCAACAGGGAGAAAAATGATGTCAGAAGAGTGTGAGGGATTGCAGGATGACTGTCAGAAAATATAGAGTTGATGGATAAAAGACAAGTATGCATGAATGACGAAACTAGAGACAGATGTAATCAATTGGAGAGTATCTACTTACACGAGCAGCCACATCAGTTGCAATCAAAAACTCAACTTCTTGCTTCCTGAAGAGTTCCAGAGCCTTTACAAATAAACAATAATTGGTCAGAACTACAGATTAAAAGAAGAATCACAAGTTGAATAAGCAAACAAGGTATAGTATTCCTTCAAACTTAGTGCTTGTTTGGTATGGCTTATAGTAGAGGTAAAATAGCTTTTTAAATCCCAAAAGCTTTTTTCAAAATTTTTCGTGGTGTGTGGTTGCATTTTAAGTAGAGCCTTTGAAGATTAAAAAATTTATTTTGCCTCTACTAGCAAATTTAGGAGTAGAGCTTGAAAAGCTTTTTTAAAAGGTTAAATTATCTATAATACTCTTATTCACTGTTCTAAAACGTGCCGTCTAGGCATAGCATTTAGGCTCGACGGCCTATGGCCGTTGACCGCTGTTCAACCGCCTTTGACCGCCAAAAGAGTCGGTCAACGGCCGTTGACCGCCGTTCAACCGCCTTTGACCGACTCTGAATTCAAAATTGAAGTTGTTTTCCGGTCGAATTTTACCCCATAATCCTAACCCTAACCTTAATTTTACAAAACTAATTCTCTAACTCATCAATTTTTAAAATCCCCAATTTGATGCATAAACCCGAATTTTAAAAAAAAAAAACTCTAATTTCTTCAAATTTTGTTAGTTTCTCATCAAATTGACCATCTATAAATCTTATTCATTGCTCAAATAACAGTTACCTGTGATTAATTTGTCAAAATCACACAAAATCTTAAACCTAATTATGATAATTCTCCATTTCCGATTAATTTCTTAGGCCGAGCGTAGGCGCCCTAGGCGTTAGGCGCTGGGTCGCCGCCCGATTAGCGCCTAGCACGTTTTAGAACATTGCCCTTGTTTAAAAAAATAGCAACATTATTTCACAACCAATGGTCACAACACACTTAAAAAAATTTATCCAATAATGTAATTTTACAAGTTTTAATAAAAGCTATCATTCACAACCAAACACTTAAATTTTTTTTATCAAAAGCTCTACTAATAAAAGCTATACTTGAAGAAATTCTATTTAAAAAGCTATATCAAACGGACCCACAAAATTTTTTGAAGACTCAAAAGAAATACAATGATACAACGAACTCACTTCAAGGCGCTGTGCCTGGGTAAGATTTCCATGAAGCTCAGCCGCTTTAAAGCCAGCTAATCCAAACAAAATCTTCAACCTATGTGCAGCTTGCTTAGTTCCACTGCCAATAAAAGAGCTACCAAGATCAGATAACTTATAACCCCAGTGCCATTAGATGACTCAATGTCGAAAGCTATAATCTAAAATTCAGACTATAATAGTGATTTTGGTGTGAAACAGGAGTTATGTTGCTCTGTAAGTCGCCATTAACTCATGAAAATAAGAGTACAGAAGGAGATCAAAACCTGAAGATGATCACTTTGGATGTGAAAGTCTTTGAGCACAAGGAAAGCAAAACTGCCTCTTGGTTTACTTCACGCATTCGGCGTATCCTAACCACCCTGCAAATTATCAATCATAGTTTTGGTTGGATCAAATTTATCAGAAGGTACAACCATGCAAAAAAATGAAGAAAAATATTTTCTTATTATGCACATCTAATAACAAAAGCATAACACAATCATTAAAAAAAATGGATGAAGCCAAGAAATTACTCCTCAGTCAGCGTTGATGGGCGTTTTGCAGATGGGTCAGCTGAGAGACGCAAGGGTTTGGTCAAAGAAAGCTGGATAAGCTCATCAACTTCTTCAGTCATTGTAGCTGAAAACAGCATAGTCTGTCTCCTCTTGGGACAGAGGCGGACCTTAAAGTAGAATAAAACTAATCAGAAAAGAAAGATTCCAATTCGAAACAAATAAAGTAGCCAAACGACTTGACAAGTAGCCACTTGACCATTGTCTCTGCTGCTAATCTCTAAACGCTCAAATTTAGATTTATTTTATCCAGGCAAGAACAACAACCATAGAGAAACCACTCTTCCACATTTGTTACTTGTAACATTATAACAAGAACAAGAACATTTACTCTCTATGAACCAACAGACAGGCCCAGAAACATCTAACATTCCACAATATATATACGCGCACACAGTTGGAATTCATGTAAACAAAACATAACGAAGGAAGAGATACCAGCTCATGAATTTCAGCGCTGAATCCTAGCTCTAGAAGACGATCTGCCTCGTCAAGGATTAAAACGGCGAGATCATCCAAATCCACAGACATTGAATTGCGTAAGTGATCTATCATGCGCCCAGGAGTAGCCACAACAATGTCTGGCATTGATCTCAATGCAGTCACTTGCATCTAATATAAAAATAACATCATTGTGTCATCTTACGAAAATAGATTATTATATTTCACAACTGCTCGATATCAAAAAGACACAGAAAGAACTTAAAATCATAAAGAGGATACTTAAGTAATCATACAGCTAGTTTAGAAGTGAAATTAAAAATCTGATGAGGAGAAAATAAATATTACGAACCTTTGTTGACAGCCCACCAACAACCAGACAGCATCTAATATCAGAAAATTGAGCAAGTTTCTCTAACATGCTGTGGACCCTAAATAAACAAATGAAATTATAACTTGAGACTAATAAAGATATCTGCAGAAGTTGTGGCATATGCCAAAAAGGGGGAAAACATCGAAAAATTTTGCAACAAAAACACAAAATGACAAAATTGTAAATGCCTAAGTAACACAGGTAAGCCAATGATCAAAACTCACTGGACAGCCAACTCTCTAGTTGGAGTTAGAATTAGAACCCTTATAGCTGGAATACGCTTTGGACGGAATAAGAGCCTCTCCAGTGTAGGTAATGCAAAGGCCGCCGTCTGAAGCAAATAAAATTATCGAGTTAAAGCATTACCCAATCAAATAACATAAAAAATAACATAAATTAATCAACTCATTAAGCAAATAATAAACCTTTCCAGAACCAGTGATTGCACTCCCACAAATATCGCGCCCAGTCAAAGCTAATGGTATGCATGCCGCCTACGAAAAAAAACACACACTAGAATTTAGTAAATTTTACAAACTAACTATTATGTGTTAATAAAATTTACATGGTTGGTAGATGCAACTGCGACCTGAATTGGTGTGGGCTTAGAGTAGCCCAATGCCTCACAAGCGCGAAGCAGAGGACGAGATAAATTGAGCTCCATGAATGAATTAGCATGAAACGACGCTCCTTCAGCTGGAGCGAAGAATGATTTCGCTTCACCAGCATTATTAACATCATCTTCATCTTCAGGTTGATAATCCTCCTAAAATATTAATCATATAAGCATTATTAAGAGTCTTAATTTTAGAAATAAAAAATTATATAAAACAAATTAGTGTAATGCAGTAGTTACTTGTTTGTCGGGTTCGGAATCGGAGGACTCGTTATCGGCGGCGTTGGCGATGGGGACTGAACGCTGTTGGAGGGATTTGTTGATTTTGAAATCGACGGAGGTTGTGCTGCGACGAGCGTGTTCATCGGCGACGGATTCAGAGTATGCGGCGAAGTCCCAAGGGGATTGCTTTGGCCGTTTTGATAGTTTCTCTTCATCAACTTCTCCTCCTTGTTCTTCTTCTTCGTATTCTGATTGCGAGTCTTCAATTTCTTCATCGCTGGGAGGTTCGAATACGAAACCTGAAGCCATGAGTTCAGATAGAACAAGGCGCAAGCTTTACTTCGTTGCTGGTTTTTTTTAGGGTTTTGCAAAGGTTTTCGCCCGAAAAAACAAGAGAGATAGAAACGATGTCGTTGCCCTTTTTTAAATGGGGTGGAATTGAAAAAAAATGGTATTTTTCTAATAAAATAAACAAAAAATACTAATGTTCTTCACGGGTCGGGTCTGATTTTTTAAATTTTTCTTAAATCCGATCGGATCGGGTCATCCGGGTCGGAAGATCTGAAATTTGAAATTATAATCCGCACAGGTCGGGTCGGAAAATACACAATATATATTTTTTATAATACAATTTTTTTAAGATTTGTAATTAAACCAAATTATTATTAATTTAACTGTAGTGTAAGAGAGGAAAACCATCAAAATCAGGTCGGATCAGGTCAAGTCAAACCCGATTTTTTTACACTGAACCCGTGATCAGATCCGATTTTACGAGTCGGGTTCACTGTGATCCAAAATTATATTTATAATTTTGCAAAGCCGACCAAGTTACGTCAGGTCGGTCGCAAATTAACCCGATCCTATAAACACTCCAAAAAAAAAAAAAAACCATTTAATACATTAAAAGGCCTTTGGGTTTATACGGAAAATATTAATAATCTTCTAATCCTTCAATATCACATATTAAAAAGGAGAGAGAGAGAGTGTGTGTGTGTAAACTATATGGGAGGCAAGACTCAAGAGTGTGGTAAGAAACAAACAATTTTCAGGAAATTTTGCAAAGAAAAATTTATACGATGAAAATTTCCTCTTAAGCATAAGCTAAATAAGGCACTATCTGGCCGAAAATTATATTATGTGCCGGGTGTATATGCCTTCTCTCTCACAGCAGGCGGGCCCCACAGCTGTGTGGGGCCCGTCTGCTGTGAGAGAAAATGCATATACACCCGGCACATGATATACCACCTCCTATCTGGCAGCAGAAGCCTCCAGCAAGTCTGACAAAACGACAAGAAGAATTTCTTAACAATAAAATTATTCAATTTGGCATTGTTTAATCAATTGTTTGATGATGAGTTATAAGTTAATTTATAAATTAGTGTTTAAACGCTACAAGCTCTCAACGGGAATGATTTGGTGGAAAAAGACTTAAAATTTGATTGTTGGGTTATGAGTTCGAGTTTAGGGAGTGCATTTATTGTAAGAGTTTGTGGCATTTAGAGGTTTTATCTGCTCCGTTTAAGCGTGAATCATGTGATTTGACAACGAGGTTTCCAAAAAATTATTTAAACACTACGACAAACACATAGTTAACGCTAGTTTATAATATAGTTTATACTCTTATAAAATTATAATCTCATAATATGAAATTATTTTTCACGCTAATTACTTATACTCTTGATTTTTGTATTATATCTTTTAAATTAATTTATATTGTGAATACAATATTCTTTACCAAACTCAGCGGAGAGAAACTGCATAGAAGCCTAGAAGAGAGAACAAATTGTATGTTGACGGCTGATTTTGGTCTCAGGGTAATATTGGATTATCACTCCCGAGGAAATCCTCCCTCAATAGTGAATTTGTTTGGTTATGGGGGACCAAAGACAAACTTAGCAAAAAACAGATAAACACACAAATCAACAAGGAGATTTAACGTGGTTCGGCGGATCTTGGTCCGACCTACGTCCACGGGCACAAACAGGATGATACTTTTTATTACTGAAATATGCTTCTCGGATCTCTTTTGTCTCTACAAGTCAGAGCTTGAAGATTCAGATCACTACTTTTTACCTCCAACTTGTTACCCTTTTTCTTTCTCCTTTCCTTTTCTCTTTTCTCTACTTGTTCTTTTTTTTCCTTCTCTTTACACTCAATCTACCCTCCTATTTATAATAGTGTAGAAATCATATTCCTATTTGTACAAGAATTTCCTAGTTGAAACAATTTCGTTTCCCATAAGGATTCCTAGTCAAAACTGTTCCCTTTTCCCATAAGGATTCCTAATCAAAACTACATTTACTTCATTTATCCTATTAGGATATTAACTCACCAGTTTTCCTCATGAAAATAGGATAACTTGTCATCTTATCCACAAGGATAGGGTATTATCTTCAGGAGCACGCCTCGCTATATGGTCGGTCTTCATGAGGTCGGTCACAATAGTTTTTTGTACTGAGAGTGCTGATGTCGACCTGATAATTGCCCGGTCATCCAATCTTTAAGTGGTCGGGTTAACGATCTTAAGTGCTCGGCCCCTGACTCATGTGGTCGGGTCGGTATTAATGATCCGGACCAATAAGGGAATTACCCTTTTACCCCTGTCGTGCTGCTTAAATGACATAGTGCCCAGAAAACACCATCAACATCTGTCCCCTAGTTCTCGGTTCCAACGAGTATACAAGTTGGTGCCGGGAACTATAAAAAGATGGTGTGCTGATCGCCTTGCTGGTGGTCGCTCCAGAAATCACAGAGAAAAACGCATTGGCTGCAAATCTGGTCATTCCTGCCACCTTCATGTGCTCAGTCAACGAGGATCCCGATATCTACCCGTGGAGAAAATGTTTTACCCTTATGCTGATGACGATCGACTCGGTGGGACGTAACCCGATCCCGAACTGAGAAGAACATTTGGCTCTGGGGGAATGTTACCTCCCCAGACCAATAGAGGGCCGACCATGTGGGAGATGCTTCGATCCCATGCCGATGATAAGTCTCTCGGTGGGACGTATCCCGACCCCGAGCTGAAGAAAGACTTGGCTCTGGGGGAATGCTACATCCACAGTCCAAATAAGCCGACTCGGTGGGACGTAACCCGACCCCGAGCTGAAAGAAAGACTTGGCTCTGGGGGAATATTACATCCCCAGTCCAAAGAAGCCGACTCGGTGGGACGTAACCCGACCCCGAGCTAAAAGAAAGACTTGACTCTGGGGAAATGTTACATCCCCAGTCCAAAGAAACAGACTCGGTGGGACGTAACCCGACCCCGAGCAGAGAGAAAAACTTGGCCCTGGGGGAATGTTACGTCCCCAGTCCAAAGAAGCCGACTCGGTGGGACGTAACCCGACCCCGAGCTAAAAGAAAGACTTGACTCTGGGGAAATGTTACATCCCCAGTCCAAAGAAACAGACTCGGTGGGACGTAACCCGACCCCGAGCAGAGAGAAAAACTTGGCCCTGGGGGAATGTTACGTCCCCAATCCAAAGAAGCCGACTCAGTGGGACGTAACCCGACCCCGAGCTGAAAGAAAGACTTGGCTCTGGGGGAATGTTACATCCCCAGTCCAAAGAAACCGACTCGGTGGGACGTAACCCGACCCCGAGCTGAAATGAACACTTGGCCCTGGGGGAATGTTACGTCCCCAGACCAAAAGGACGGACTCGGTGGGACGTAACCCGACCCCGAGCTGAGATGAACACTTGGCCCTGGGGGAATGTTACGTCCCCAGACCAAAAGAACGGACTCGGTGGGACACGACCCGACCCCGAGCTGAGATGAACACTTGGCCCTGGGGGAATGTTACGTCCCCAGACCAAAAGGACGGACTCGGTGGGACACGACCCGACCCCGAGCTGAGATGAACACTTGGTCTTGGGGGAATGTTACGTCCCCAGACCAAAAGGACGGACTCGGTGGGACACGACCCGACCCCGAGCTGAGATGAACACTTGGCCCTGGGGGAATGTTACGTCCCCAGACCAAAAGGACGGACTCGGTGGGACACGACCCGACCCCGAGCTGAGATGAACACTTGGTCCTGGGGGAATGTTACGTCCCCAGACCAAAAGGACGGACTCGGTGGGACACGACCCGACCCCGAGCTGAGATGAACACTTGGTCTTGGGGGAATGTTACGTCCCCAGACCAAAAGGACGGACTCGATGGGACACGACCCGACCCCGAGCTGAGATGAACACTTGGCCCTGAGGGAATGTTACGTCCCCAGACCAAAAGAACGGACTCGGTGGGACGTAGCCCGACCCCGAGCTGAGATGAATACTTGGCCCTGGGGGAATGTTTACATCCCCAGACCAAAAGAACGGACTCGGTGGGACGTAGCCCGACCCCGAGCTGAGATGAATACTTGGCCCTGGGGGAATGTTTACGTCCCCAGACCAAAAGGACGGACTCGGTGGGACACGACCCGACCCCGAGCTGAGATGAACACTTGGCCCTGGGGGAATGTTACGTCCCCAGACCAAAAAGACGGACTCGGTGGGACTTAACCCGACCCCGAGCTGAGAGAAACCAAGTGACCTCGGCGGAACGAATCCAGCCCCGAGCCGAATAAACAAGTGGCCTCGGCAGAACGAATCCAGCCCCGAGCCGAATAATCCAAGTGGCATTGGCGGAACGAATCCAGCCCCGAGCCAGGTAATCCAAATGGCCTTGGCGGAACGAATCCAGCCCCGAGCCAGGTAATCCAAGTGGCCTTGGTGGAACGAATCCAGCCCCGAGCCAGGTAATCCAAGTGGCCTTGGCGGAACGAATCCAGCCCCGAGCCAGGTAATCGAAGTGGCCTTGGTGGAACGAATCCAGCCCCGAGCCAGGTAATTCAAGTGGCCTTGGCGGAACGAATCCAGCCCCGAGCCAGGTAATCTAAGTGGCCTTGGTGGAACGAATCCAGCCCCGAGCCAGGTAATCCAAGTGGCCTTGGCGGAACGAATCCAGCCCCGAGCCAGGTAATCCAAGTGGCCTTGGCGGAACAAATCCAGCCCCGAGCCGAATAATCCAAGCGGTCTCGGCGGAACGAAATCCAGCCCCGAGCCGAATAAACAAGTGGCCTCGGCAGAACGAAATCCAGCCCCGAGCCGAATAACCAAGCGGCCTCGGCGGAACGAAATCCAGCCCCGAGCCGAATAAACAAGTGGCCTCGGCGGAACGAAATCCAGCCCCGAGCCGAATAACCAAGCGGCCTCGGCGGAACGAAATCCAGCCCCGAGCCGAATAACCAAACGGCCTCGGCGGAACGAAATCCAGCCCCGAGCCGAATAAACATCGGCCTCGGCGGTACAAGAGCAGACCCGAGCCAGGAAGAAACATCGATCTCAGCGGTAAAAGAGCAGACCCGAGTTGGAAAGAAACATCGGTCTCGGCGGTACAAGAGCAGACCCGAGCCGGAAAGACACATCGATCTCGGCGGTACAAGAGCAGACCCGAGCCGGAAATAAACATCGGTCTCGGCGGTACAAGAGCAGACCCGAGCCGGAAGAAACATCGATCTCGGCGATACAAGAGCAGACCCGAGCCGGAAAGACACATCGATCTCGGCGGTACAAGAGCAGACCGAGTCGGAAAGAAACATCGGTCTCGGCGGTACAAGAGCAGACCCGAGCCGGAAAGAAACATCGATCTCGGCGGTACAAGAGCAGACCCGAGCCGGAAAGAAACATCGATCTCGGCGGTACAAGAGCAGACCCGAGCCGGAAAGAAACATCGATCTCGGCGGTACAAGAGCAGACCCGAGCCGGAAAGAAACATCGATCTCGGCGGTACAAGAGCAGACCCGAGCCGGAAAGACACATCGGTCTCGGCGGTACAAGAGCAGACCCGAGCCGGAAAGAAACATCGATCTCGGCGGTACAAGAGCAGACCCGAGCCGGAAAGAAACATCGATCTCGGCGGTACAAGAGCAGACCCGAGCCGGAAATAAACATCGGTCTCGGCGGTACAAGAGCAGACCCGAGCCGGAAGGAAACATCGGTCTCGGCGGTACAAGAGCAGACCCGAGCCGTAAAACAAATATCAAAACCATTGTGTGGGCTATAACAAACAAGCATAATCAAATGTCAGCCTAAAAACAGAAGAGATCTTACTCACATTTTTGGGATCCGTTGCATTCCGCTTTTTCGCCTCTTCTCCCACTGGCTCCGGCTTCAAGCCCCTCATTATTCGTCTCTTCCATCCTCTCCAGTTTGTCCATCATGGATTTCAGAAGGATTTGATTTTCCTCCCTATCTTTCCTCATATTTTCCTCCATTTTCTCCATCCAATCTGCAGCCGAGCTCCCTGATGATTGGTGGTTTCCGCCTTCTGCCATCGTCTCACTACGCGAGTTGCTTTTTGTTCGATTCCCCACAGACGGCGCCAACTGTTGACGGCTGATTTTGGTCTCAGGGTAATATTGGAATATCACTCCCGAGGAAATCCTCCCTCAATAGTGAATTTGTTTGGTTATGGGGGACCAAAGACAAACTTAGCAAAAAACAGATAAACACACCAATCAACAAGGAGATTTAACGTGGTTCGGCGGATCTTGGTCCGACCTACGTCCACGGGCACAAACAGGATGATACTTTTTATTACTGAAATATGCTTCTCGGATCTCTTTTGTCTCTACAAGTCAGAGCTTGAAGATTCAGATCACTACTTTTTACCTCCAACTTGTTACCCTTTTTCTTTCTCCTTTCATTTTCTCTTTTCTCTACTTGTTCTTTTTTTTCCTTCTCTTTACACTCAATCTACCCTCCTATTTATAATAGTGTAGAAATCATATTCCTATTTGTACAAGAATTTCCTAGTTGAAACAATTTCGTTTCCCATAAGGATTCCTAGTCAAAACTGTTCCCTTTTCCCATAAGGATTCCTAATCAAAACTACATTTACTTCATTTATCCTATTAGGATATTAACTCACCAGTTTTCCTCATGAAAATAGGATAACTTGTCATCTTATCCACAAGGATAGGGTATTATCTTCAGGAGCACGCCTCGCTATATGGTCGGTCTTCATGAGGTCGGTCACAATAGTTTTTTGTACTGAGAGTGCTGATGTCGACCTGATAATTGCCCGGTCATCCAATCTTTAAGTGGTCGGGTTAACGATCTTAAGTGCTCGGCCCCTGACTCATGTGGTCGGGTCGGTATTAATGATCCGGACCAATAAGGGAATTACCCTTTTACCCCTGTCGTGCTGCTTAAATGACATAGTGCCCGGAAAACACCATCAACATTGTATATTCAAAGGAAATGACCTCAATTGACCCCTTTGTAGATGGATTTAGAGAGTCTATTGGGTGGTATCGGTGGCTGGGAATAATGATGAAAAACTTGAAGAAGAAGAAGATGGTAAATTTCCACATGCTTCGCGCGCTTGTGAAATTAATTATACACGTGTTTGTCCACATCAGCGGATAAGAGTTACTAATCGCCAAATTAAGCAGTGTTTAATATGTCATTTTAACATCTTAATGGGTCATTAGAATTTTCCGTACAAATACAGTATACTTTTTATGATAAATTTACCAGGAATGAAGTAAAAATAGAAACATGCATCTCTTTGGGGTAATGCTATGATACTCAAATGTATCAAATACCCTTGGGGTTTAAAGTTGCATGTTCAATGCAACTTTGACCATTGAACATGCAACTTCTACCGATAAACATGTAATTGATTTTATGTTTAAAAAAATTTCATGTTTCTTGATAAAATTTACATGTTTAATGTTCAAAATTACATATTCAATGCTCAAAGTTGCATTGAACATGCAACTTTGATACCCAAGGGTATGTGATACCCTTCGGTATCATAAACATGCTCATCTCTTTGTGGTGTAACATTAATATATTATTATATCTCTCATCTTTTTTTTCTTAAAAAAAAATGCAATAGAAATATTAATGGGCCATTAGACACAATAAACTTTTTATGTATTTTGAAATATTAACCCACCGAAGTTGGTGTAAAATTCGGAGATCTAAAATTAAAATTTCGGATCTCCCAAGTTTTTTTATTTTTTTATTCAAAAATTCGAATATCCGAACTATTACTTTGGATTCCGAAATATTAATTTAGATCTCCAAAAAAATTTATAAAATTGGACATTCCTCATTTGTTCTCACTATAAAAACTTAACATTTTATGATACGAAACAGGATGCGAAACAGACGAAACCCGATCCAAGATCCCGTAGACCCCCAAAGAACCTGTCCTTGAAAACCCTTGGAGATAGCCTCAGATGAATTTTGCCAGCAAATAGGACGCCACAAAGGATGCCAACCATTTGATAAGTCTTTGTTCAATCACTGAACGATGATAAAATTTTCTTAATCTCAAGAAAAGGTTACTATTCACGCACAAATAATAGGGTCCTTCATTAAGAGTTGTTTTTGAGTTTAATAGTAACATACTCAAACCCTAAGAGAGCTAAAAGACTAATATAGCCCTAAACTACCCATTATCAACTAAAAGCCCATAATTCCTAATTTCTAGCCCACTTTGAACCCATAACTAAATAAAATAAACTAACCCAAATAATAAATAAAAACGGTAATCCCCGTTGGTTCCATACATGCAAATAAATAATAAATATGCCTAAATAACGGAAAACGATTCATGCTGCTCCTCGATGACTTGGGTCAAGTGTATAACTCTTGAACCCTCTTCCTTGAAGTCCAATTGGTCTCGAACCTGCTTGTTCAAGTCAGCTACATGATGTTGGGCCAGGCCTGCCATAGCGTCCTTGATTCTCCTAGCTCTGTGTCTTGTAATTGGTCCAACCGGTACATGGATTGGATCGGTTGGTCTGGGCCGAATCAGGTGCAGTTAGGATCACATCATCCCCTCCCTCTTGAAAAGGATTCGACCTCGAATCGACACCTGCATCAAAAGGGGACAAATCAGAAACATTAAATGAAGCAGAAACATTATACTCACCAGGCAGATCAAGCTTATATGCATTATCATTGATCCTTTCGATGACTTGAAAAGGACCATCCCCTCGGGGTTGAAGCTTGGATCTTCGTTGAGCCGGAAACCTTTCCTTACGCATGTGTAACCAAACCCAATCACCAGGCTCAAACACCACGCGTTTACGGCCTTTATTCGCATGAGAAGCGTACTGCTCATTTTTCCGTAATATGTGTTCACGTGCTTTCTCATGTACTTGTTTCACCAATTCTGCTTTCTTTTTCCCATCTAAACCTACTCATTCCTCAACAGGCAAAGGCAATAAATCCAATGGTGTTAGTGGGTTAAAGCCATATACAATTTCAAAAGGAATATGAAGTAGAAGAATGAATGCACCTATTGTATGCAAACTCTATAAATGGAAAACACTCTTCCCATGATTTTAGATTTTTAGTGACTATAGTGCGAAGCAATTGAGTCAAAGTCCTATTGACCACCTCTGTCTGTCCATCTGTTTGAGGGTGACACGTAGTAGAATAAAGTAATTTAGTCCCTAGCTTACCCCACAAAACCTTCCAGAAATGACTCAAGAATTTAACATCTCTATCAGAAACTATACTCCTAGGAATCCCATGTAGTCGTACTACTTCCCTAAAGAATAAGTCTGATATATTAGTGGCATCATCAGTTTTATGGCATGCAATAAAGTGTGTCATTTGCTAAATCTATCAACCACTACAAAAATGGAATCCTTACCTCGTTTAGTCCTAGGTAAACCCAACACAAAATCCATCGAAATATCTACCCATGGTTCACTAGGTACAGGTAATGGAGTATACAATCCATGAGGCTTCACCCTAGATTTGGCTTTTCTACAAGTGAGACACCGATCACAAATTCGCTCTACATCGCGCTTCATCCTAGGCCAATAAAAATGCTCCTTTAAGGTTTCTAGGGTCTTACTAATTCCAAAATGTCCCATTAGTCCACCTCCATGAGCCTCTCTCACTAATAGCTCACGCATACTACAAGAAGGAATGCACAACTTATTTTCTCTAAACAGAAATCCCTCATGCTGGTAGAATTACTAAATGCAGATTTAATACATGCAGCATATATATCACAAAACTCCACATCACATGCATAAAGCTCTTTAATAAATTCAAATCCTAACATTTTAGCACTTAAAGAAGTAAGTAAAACATACATGCGTGACAAGGCATCTGCAACTATTTTTCCTCTTACCTTGTTTGTAGCGAATGACGTACGGGAATGTCTCTACAAACTCCATCCATTTAGCATGCCTCTTGTTCAGTTTTCCTTGCCCTTTAAGGTGTTTCAAACTCTCATGATCTGTGTGTATCACGAACTCTTTGGCCATAGGTAATGCTGCCAATTCTCCAGTGCTCGAACAAGTGCATACAACTCCTTATCGTACGTAGGATACCTCAACGCTGCCCCGTTCAACTTTTCACTGAAGTACGCAATAGGTCTTTTCTCTTGCATCAATACTGCCCCAATACCTATTCCGCTTGCGTCACACTCTATCTCAAATGTGCTCTCAAAGTTAGGTAGTGCGAGAACTGGTGCACTGCATAACCTTCCCTTGAGAGTCTGAAATGCACTCTCTTGAGCTTCACCCCACTGAAATCCAACAGTCTTTTTGACTACCTCAGTCAATGGTGCGGCTATGCTACTGAAATCCTTCACAAAGCGCCTGTAGAAACTCGCTAATCCATGAAAGCTTCTAACCTCAGACACTGTAGTAGGTGTTGGCCAATCTCTAATCGCTTTAACTTTCTCTTCATCCATCTCTATGCCATCTGCAGTCACTACAAAACCAAGAAAAACGACTCTATCCATGCAAAATGTGCATTTCTTATAATTAGCAAATAATTTTTTTTCTTTTCTTAAAATATCAAGCACACTTTCAAATGATCTACATGTTCATCTAAAGATTTACTGTATACTAATATGTCATCAAAATAGACCACTACAAACTTCCCTATACATGCACGCAACACATGGTTCATAAGTCTCATAAAAGTACTAGGGGCGTTTGTTAAACAAAACCAAAAGGCATTACTAACCACTCATATAACCCATACTTAGTTTTAAAAGCGGTCTTCCACTCGTCACCTTCTCTCATACGAATCTGGTGATATCCACTCTTAAGGTCAATTTTACTAAAAATCTTAGATCCATGTAGTTCATCTAACATATCATCTAGCCTAGGAATGGGGTCGATACTTTACCGTGATATTATTGATGGCACGACAATCCACGCACATACGCCACGTCCCATCCTTCTTAGGCACTAATAACACTGGTACTGCGCACGGGCTCATACTCTCTCGTACGTAACCCTTCTCCATCAGCTCCTCAACTTGCCTTTGAAGTTCCTTGGTCTCCTCAGGATTACTCCTATATGCGGGTCTATTAGGAATGACAGATCCAGGCACGAAATCAATCTGATGTTCTATCCCTCGAATGGGTGGAAGCCCATTAGGAATGTCCTCTGTGAGTACGTCTTCAAATTCCTGCAAAAGAGAAGAAATAGAAACAGGAAGTGAATTGTTAGTGTTAGTAAGTAAAGAAAAGTGTGGTGTGTCTTTATACACTAGCAGCAACATGAGTTTGCCAGCTTTGTAGGCTCTCCTCACTTCTCCCTCACCAAGATAAAAACTCTTTTTCACTCTCCTTTCTCTCACTCTCTCTCCTCAGCCCCATTTCCTTGGGTTTACTCTCAGTTCTAATCCCAGTGTTTCCCCCACTCTCGTTTTTATCTATCACTCTTATCCCCCAAGGATGCGGCTTCTCTCTCTCTCTCTCTTTCCCTTTCCAACTGTAATTTGACTTGATCATCATGAACATGTTTTGGTGTCAAAGGGTATAATGTAATGGGCTTGCCCTTATGCTGGAAAGAATATTTATTTCGAAACCCATCATGTATCACCTTCCTATCGAACTGCCACGGCCTCCCCAA
This sequence comes from Zanthoxylum bungeanum, assembly GCA_019454045.1. Taxonomy (NCBI): domain Eukaryota; kingdom Viridiplantae; phylum Streptophyta; class Magnoliopsida; order Sapindales; family Rutaceae; genus Zanthoxylum; species Zanthoxylum bungeanum. The sequence goes on along the minus strand of SKCR01005092.1, from coordinate 62,874 downwards.
AAGTATGTGACCTGCCTGCATTGGTACCACATCACACAACACCCCATCCGTGTAAGGTCCAATGGTAAAAGTCAACAATACCTGCTTGGTCACCCTGATCTCACCACACTCATTAAGCCATTGTAGCCTATATGGCTTAGGATGGGCCAAACATGACAATCCCAATCTTGCCACCAATGATGTGCTAGCCACGTTGGTGCAACTACCCCCATCTACAATCATACTACATGACTTCCCATTCACGCTACACCTAGTATGAATAATATTATCTCTCTGCTGATCGGTCTCCTCCTCAACTATCTGTGCTGTCAATGCTCTCCTAGACACAAGCGACAGGTTATCTAGTGGGTATGCTGCTCCCTCATCATCATTAGCATCCTCTAATGCAGGCATCTCATCTTCCACCTCCTCATCTGTAGAATCGATATTACCATCATCATTCACTATTAGTGTTCGCTTGTTGGGGCACTGTGATGCATAATGTCCCAAACCTAAGCACTTAAAACACTTTACCTCCTTGGATTTTGGAATTACCACTTCAGACTTAACCTTAACTCTACCAGCCTCTATTTCCTTTCCCTTACCACTATCAGCCCTGGGCTTATTGAAACCCTCATCTCTCCGTTCATTACTAGGCCTTCCCTCTCCAAGCAGAAGTTCCCTGTGTAGTGTATCTAGATGCTGATTTCTTCCTCAACTGTCTTTCTACCTTGATCGCCATATGTAGCATATCCTCCAACTCCACATAATGATGCAACTCAACTACACTTGCAATCTCCTTATTTAACCCTCCTAAAAACCGAGCCATCGTGGCTTCTCTATCCTCCACCACATTCGCCCTAATCATTGCTACCTCCATCTCTGTATGATAGTCCTCAACACTCTTCGAACCCTGATACAAATGTTGTAGCTTCTGATATAATTCTCTGTAATAGTGGCTTGGAATGAACCTCTTACGCATGAGAGCCTTTAACTCCTCCCAAGTCTCAACTGGCCTCTCATGGTTCCTCCTCCTGTTAGTTACCAACTGATCCCACCAAATCACCGCATAGTCTGTAAACTCAATTGCAGCTAACTTCACCTTCTTCTCATCAGAACACCTATGACAATTAAAAATTAACTCAATCTTCCTTTCCCAATCCAATACGCCTCTGGATCATTTCTGCCGTGGAAAGATGGAATTTTCATCTTGATACTGCCTAGGTCACCATCAATATCATCTCTCCTACCACGATCTCTCCTGTCAGGCTCCCTCCGATAGTCATAATTATGCTCATCATATGCATCTCTCCCATATCTATCTCCAAATCGGTCACCAAATCTATCACCAAATCGTCTATTTTCTCCCCCATAGGCCATTCTATCTCCTCTCTGCTCATCAAACCTTTATCCCCGCCTGTCATATCTCCTCTCATACCGCCTATCCCGCAGCCTATTCCTATCCTCCTCATCTTCGAACTCATCCAACTCCTCCATATCATCCAGATTATTCTCTGCCTCAAACTCATGTATAGGTACCCTAGGTGGTTGTTGCTCTGCCTGTTCCTGCCTAGATTGTTGTGGCCCCTCAACCTCCTTCGGAACACTAGAGAATTGGAGAGTAGTAACCTCCCTCGATAACCTCTCCATTGCCGCATTCATAGTTCCAAACATCTCCCGGAACTCAGCCAGACTCTTTTCCATTGTATTAATCCTCTCATCCACACTCATATCTTTCTCTGCCATCGTACTTAACAAACAGATTAGTAATAACAAGAAATAAATAAAGTAAACAAAGAAAACCTCACGAACTCTCGTGTTTCACTCTCTCTCAAACACTCTCTTCGAAAAATTACCTCCGTTCAATGTCGAACGCTAACCACCAATGGATTGCACAATCCGTGTGTAGTCCAAAAAGTCAGCAAAATCCACAATGAATCAAAAGAATAAGGATATCAAGTAATTTAAGACGTGACTCAAGAAGCAACGACGATATTCGATCAATAAAACCTAAAACTAGAGTGCAAAATGAAATAATAAAATAAACAAGAGCAATGGGTTTTTTTTTTTTTTTTTTTTTTTTGTAACAGCCTATAATCACATGCAAAAGTCCGAAAACACAAGGTAATGAAGAAAAATTCGCGTCTGCAAAGAAAATTCAAATTTTTTTTTTTTTTTTGGCTTAACGACACAGTAACAAAAAGACAAGATTGAGAGACTAAAAGAAAGAAAAAAAAAATTAGAAGAAACAGAAAGAAGAAAAAGTCAGACCTGAAATCTGGCTCTGAATACCAATTGATACGAAACAGGATGCGAAACAGACGAAACCCGATCCAAGATCCCGTAGACCCCCAAAGAACCTGTCCTTGAAAACCCTTGGAGATAGCCTCAGATGAATTTTGCCAGCAAATAGGACGCCACAAAGGATGCCAACCATTTGATAAGTCTTTGTTCAATCACTGAACGATGATAAAATTTTCTTAATCTCAAGAAAAGGTTACTATTCACGCACAAATAATAGGGTCCTTCATTAAGAGTTGTTTTTGAGTTTAAATAGTAACATACTCAAACCCTAAGAGAGCTATAAAGACTAATATAGCCCTAAACTACCATTATCAACTAAAAGCCCATAATTCCTAATTTCTAGCCCACTTTGAACCCATAACTAAATAAAATAAACTAACCCAAATAATAAATAAAAACGGTAATCCCCGTTGGTTCCATACATGCAAATAAATAATAAATATGCTAAATAACGGAAAACGATTCATGCTGCTCCTCGATGACTTGGGTCAAGTGTATAACTCTTGAACCCTCTTCTTCCTTGAAGTCCAATTGGTCTCGAACCTGCTTGTTCAAGTCAGCTACATGATGTTGGGCCAGGCCTGCCATAGCGTCCTTGATTCTCCTAGCTCTGTGTCTTGTAATTGGTCCACCGGTACATGGATTGGATCGGTTGTGGTCTGGGCCGAATCAGGTGCAGCTAGGATCACATCATTTTATTTTTGCGATACGATTTTGATTTTGATGTTCAACGAAATAGTTAATGATTTTTATTGATACATAAGAATTTTACATATAAGTTCGAAACACATAAATCAAAAACATCAATTTATAATACATCAAATATGTTTACATAAGTTAAAATTAATGTTGACTTGGATTTTGGCTAAGATGAGTCATCCATAAACGTCTAATGTGTCCACGTTCGCCACATCGACCGCATATGACTTACAGTGATTGTTCGTCTTGTGACATGCTTATTTGGTGGCAATATATTCAAACTTGCATTGAGAATCAAAATATTAGTTAAAATTATTTTTTAATGTTTTTCCAATAAATAAAGTAAGAATATTATACCTGATAACTCTTCTGGTAAGATCCAATCAGAATGATCACCAACATGAGGGTGGTCGTTGTGTACAACTTACTCCAAAGACTTGAGTGTTTTAATTCCAGCAGCAGCACATACAACCAATGCATGTGCACACGGAAGTTACTCTAATTCAAACTTTCTGCACATACACATTTTTTTCCTTATGTTGACAATTTCAATTCTGTCTCCACCACGGACCTCAAAATCATAGCGATCAGCTGGTGATACGGACATTCGGTGTGATTTCACTATATGTTTCCCTAATTTTGCATGCGCACGTGGGGTCAACATAGTAACAATCTTTTTCTGCTGATTCTCTACTATCAAAAAACCATCTATGAATGGTCATTCTGATATAGTTAATTAAACTAAGTTACAATCCAGTTTAAATATATGCCTTCACGTACTCAGTTATAATTCAGTTCGAGTTTTGGACTCTATAAATGCTTCATGCCCGCACTTTTTAGTCATAAGATTGATCACTACAACGAGTAGGGGTCTGAAGGCATATCTGTCGTATAAATGATATGAGGGAGACATCGAGATGCATCCGGTCAAATATTCATTGGAAATTTTCGAACTGTTGTTGAAGGACCAGTCATATCACCTCCAACAAACCCACCACTTGATCATGACCTATGGACATTTTCATCATTTATACCAGTTGTATAATTATCTCAATGAGTTTCATCCGACACATAAACTGGAACTGAATGACTTACTATATTCAATGTTTAAAAATACGGGGCGACGCCTCGAGGCGGCCGGCCATTGAGGCGCAAGGCGAACCTCCTTGAGACGGTGAGGCGGGCGCCTCAATCCGGAAATCGGAAAAATAATCCAAAATACATTCATTTCTTCATAATTCATAATATGTTCAAAAAACTATTGATAAGTAATCCAAATAGGCCATGTTTCCTTGAAATTTTGATATGCTTCATTTTTCCACAAATCATCAAATTTGGCTCATAGGTTTTGTCCAAGGCTCTGTTAAGCATATTATCAAAAAATCAGAAAAACATCACCATCACATAACATAAACAACTAAAGCTCAGCATGAAAACCTAAAACCACCATAAACCTTTACAATCCCAAATTTAAAAACACATGGCTAAACAAACTACATGCATCCAAAGTTTCAACCTTTCAGCAGTTCGACAATCACTTTTTTTTTTCCACACAAAATATCATATATTCATAACATAGGCTCACTGCTCCATGGACAACAGTAAAATAACCAACCAACTAAATATGCACTTTCTCACTGATGAAGATGATAGATAACAGGAGATGAAATTGATAAATGCATTCACATTACCGCACACCATATCGCCGAGAGAGATTCCAGTAGAAACGAGAGGGAAAACGATTACACCAGCCGACGTCGAAAGAGAAAGATTGCAGCAGAGACGACGCCGAGAGAGAGATATTGCACTTCTGGAGACGAAATTAGCAGAGAATACGAGGGAGAGGATTACAGATTTGAAACCCTAATCTTGATTTGGTTTTTTATTTTTTATTTTTTATTTTGTCAACTGAAACGACGACGTTTTGGAAGCCCAAAACGTCATCGTTTCATTTTAGAAATTTTAAAATAATAAAAAAAACTATTTGTTGGTGAGGCGGCCGCCTCACCAGCAGAGAGGCGGGCGTTTTGAAAAAAACGCATTAGGCGGCCGCCTCGACGCGCCGTCCCCGCGAGGCGACCGCCTCGAGCGTTTTTTTAAACAATGACTATATTACAACTCAACGAAGAACAACCTCTAGATTGTTGACCTTCGCTAGCAGTAATCTTATCTCAATTCAAATATAGTTTAACCACACCACATTATCGAACGATATTTGAGTGTAAATTTAAAAATCACTCTCAGTTCTTTTGACTATCAATTTCTAAAACTAAACGTCGCTGCGAATATGACGAAATTAAACTTTTCATACTGACTTTGTACTCCATTTTATTTATCTGCATCCTCACATACAACATTTCCACTAACTGCTCAACTCATAAGTTGTGCCTGTAACAATAAATTTTTAAAAAATAGATCATCCCATGTATTCGGAAAATGAGTTGGCAAAAAAAAAAGCTAAATTTTTGTAGTGAAAACAAATAGGAAATTCATGGTTTTATAAAACAAAAATTTCAAAACTTTGGAATTCCGAAAAATGTTTCGGAGATCCAAATTAATACCTCAGAATCCGGAGTAATAGTTCGGATAATCGAAGTTTTTAATAAAACAAATTAAAAACTTAGGATCCGAAATTTTGACTTCGGATATACGAATTTTACACCAATTTCGATGTGTATTTCGGATAATCAAGATTTTTCGATTTATATTTCGGAGACTGGCTATAAATGACAATGACAAATGTCGTGGTTCATTTTGACAAATGTGTATCTTTTTTGGTTTTTTATTTTATTTATAAATTTCCCTATAAATAAGGAATAAATGAGATATAAGTTTGAGAATTTTTCATTTTTGGCTGATTCAAAAACTTTTTTTTTTAAATAAATGTAGGCATATATATTAGGGATGGTAATTTAGGTTAAAATTCTTTTATTCGTTCGATTCGATTTGCTTTAGATTCGTTTAATAAATGGGTCAATTCGACTTGATTCGTTTATTAAACGAATCGAATACGGATTTAAGCTCATTTATTTATTTACGATTCATTTTATTATTTTCTTTTACTAGTTATTGTTATTTTTCAATTAAGATTCGAGAAGTTATGGTTAATTACTACAGGAAAAATAATATTGTCGACATTTGGTGAGTCATTTTTAGTAAATATATTAATTACATATTTCGTATGTATATATTTTTGAAGAATTAATATAAATAAATTATAGTAGTTTGTGTTATTGAATAATATTATGACTAAGCGAATATTCGTATTCTATTTGTTTATTAAACGAATCGAATACGAATCTTGATATTATGATTCATTTAATAAACAAATAGAATACGAATCCATCATATTTTGATTCGATTCGTTTAGAATTTGATATAAATTTAATTCTGTCAATTTATTTTGCCATCTCTAAAAAAATACCTTTTGTCTGTTGCCATTTGTTTTTCAAATTTTCCGACATTCGGTGTCGTAAAATCCGTCTTAAAATTAAAAAAATAATTCGTCACCAAGCAAATGGCAGCAGCTCATTACTGTTTTTGAGAAAAATTACAAAAGAAAAAAAATAGAATTAGACAAAAGAGGAGGATATTTTTATTTAAAGAAATATATTTACTCATTTACAGAAAAAAAATTTTACATACATAAAATAAAATAAAATAAAAAATTGGAATTGCTCAAAAAATAATAAATTCCCATATAAGTTTTATAATTATAGGTCATGGCATTGGGCATCTCCATCTTGTTTAGTGCTGGCCTCGAAGACAGTATCAATGCCTGTATCCCAATTCCCAACCATTCACATGATCGTTCGTTTTTATATAAGACTGTTCTTACAGCCACGGTTATTTTGAAAATGATTAATTATAATTTAAAAAAATTAAAATTAAATATCTAATATCTAATATAAAATTTTCTCCCCACTTCAGCTTGCTGCATATTTTAATTTCAAGCAAAAACGGACGGTTTCAGAAAAGCATGGCTCATATACAGTCATATGCAATTTTATCACACACTTTATTTTATTTTTGAATTTTTGAAATCGATAAAAAAATCTCACCATCAAATTACCCTATCTCGCACTTTTCTTATAAAAAAATACATTCCCTAAATTCGAATAAAACCTTACGTTGATGTGATAAATCATACACCACCAAACCAAACAACATTCGGACAATTTTTATCATACACGTATCTCTCAGAGTCAAAAAAGCAAACACCTGCCGACACTAAACAACAAAGACCATCAAGGCGGCAACCAAGAACCAGTTTTTTTTTTTTTTTTTTTTTTTTAAAAACATTTACAACATAGATCACAGTATTATAAAAACTTTACAAAGCACCGTAGGGAACTTGGTGAGGTAGCCTGAATCGGACCTGGGAAGCCGGCGACCGTACGGCCACGCCGTGCCAGCAGATGCCACCCTTGCACATCTCGTGGCTGTGGACATGATGATCGCGGGAAATCGCATACGTGGCCTTCCTTGACACGTCCCACGTCAGCGTTCCAATCAAGATGACACCCACTATTGTTGTTGACACAATCAGCACCACCGCGCTGCTGAAGCTCCGTCCAGTCACCAACCCATACGCCTTGATTCCCGCTATCACTGCCACGTAGATCGTCGTCAAATTCCCAATCACCGAATCGGATAGCGCCATCTGCTCTGTTGGAGCAATCGATCAGTGTGTGAGCGGCTGAGCCTCTGTGCTATCAGAAAGAAATTGGGTTATTTAAAGGGGGAAATTCATTGAACAGTGAAGCAAAGGAGAGAGCGTGCTATGTTACAAAAAACGGTGTCGTATATACGTCTCTGGTTTTCTTGAGCTTATCTTCGTTCTGGGTATTCTTTTGAAGGGATTTTTTTCTTTGACAAGCCAAATATATATTGCCACGTGTATTCATTTGGTTTGGGAACCTATCATACGTGGCTCTATGACGTCGTTTAACCTATCATAATTTATTATTCATCACGTGAAATAAACGTGCGATCTGGTATTCTTGAATTTTGATGGACGGTTGTAATTTGGGTCACGCATTAATAAATATATGAAATTGAGATGTTACCAAACCCAAAAAGATTTGCTGTTGCGTGAAGTCTCCCCAATGTGTCCACATAATTACGAACCTTTTTTTATTTGATTTTAGATTTAAACGGAACAGATAAAATTTTTAATTATCTCAGGTTCTTATAAAAAACACCATCCTTAAATTCGAACTCAAAACTTCAAGGTGAAATCATGAGCCGTCTATTGAGACCATAATTATGAAACTGCTTAATGATGATTGTGAATTGTGATATGAGAGCATGAGAGAGGACGCTGGTAACCATTGTGCGCCATCTGATGCTGTTTGCAAATAAGGCGACCTCACTTATTTGGCATTCAATCAGGAGATTGACACACGAGCAAAACTTGTTATGAGTATCGAAGTGTGAATACTAAATCGATCTTGTAATTTTTCTTATATTTTAATGATTTTAAGTGTGAATCCATTTTCATATAGAATTCATTTTCTTATTGGTAAATATTGATTATTTAATTTTAGACTTTTTAGTATAAATAGAATTAAATCTTAAGTATTTCTAAATAATTTTTGTAGCTGTATTCTCAATGGTGTAATTGGGTCTTCTACCATGACAATTCAAAAGAAACGAGTCCCCAATGGACATGACTTTCTGATATAGGACTCAGGATCTCATCTTGAGATTTTGGGTTCGAATCCAGAAAGTGCATTTCTTATAAGAATCTAGAACAACCGAGAGTTTTACATACTCTGCTTAAACCCGGAAAAAGTGATTTGACGATTGAGATTTCCAACCATTCTGGGGAAAATGTTTTCAAAAGAAACGCATCTAATACAATTGGGTGGTCCTCGAAATGAAGTAAAGGCAGCCAAGATTCGAGATCTAAATGGTTATTGGCAATTCAATTAATTTTGGCCAATTTCAAAATTGATGTCATAAGTATATTGAAAGGTGTGAATACATGAACCTGCTTATTCAGTCGCATGCACCTTACAAGAATCTCAGGTTCCGTGGATTTCAAACGAATTTTAAAATCTTTTATCCCGATTTAACTCCACTTGGTTTTTCAAGTTATGTAGCAATCCAGCTTCATAATATCATCTTTAAGAGTGAGACTTATTTCTCATCATTAACCGAATAAAACACAGTTTTACAATTTTATCACATATCAAATCACAATACTAAATATATCATATTTTAAAATAAATTGTGTGTGACTTATTTCTATGTAAGCATATCCCATACACAATCCCAAAATGAGCATTTAGTCCAACCAAGCTTGGTTTTTTAAATATCACTACTCTACAACAAAACCAGGGGCGGCATTTATAGCCCTGGAATTAGCATATACCTTATGAACAAAGGGTAATTGGCTATCATCATGAAAGTGGTGACAAACTGACAATGGAGATTGTATATCGCAAAGATGAAAATGCAATGAAGAAATACTTTATTTGGAAAAAATTATGATGCTACGGATAAAAGATAATTAGATACCATTTACTGATGTCCCCTTTGCGACCGTGAGAAGGAAACGTGTGAGGAACTTTTTAGCTTGTATAAGTATGGACTGGGCGCTCTAGGCGCTGGGTCGCCGCCCGACTAGCGCCTAGTGCATTTTAGAACACTGCCCTGTTCTCCCCCATTTCCCTCCTTTGCATCAGCAATGGCCTGGCTCTGGCTCTCTTGAACTGCGAGGACTCCCTTCACAAGTTTCCGCAACTCCTGTCAAAATAACACAGTGAAATAAGCAACACATACAATCCACTTTTAGATGATACCAATTACAACAGCTGCATTAGTTGCAATGTTATGATGATTTTTGGCAAGGATGAAACTATCACCAGTTATTAAAGTTTCAATTGCACACAACAGTATAGGAGAAAATAGTCAGTATGGAAGTTCATATAACTTGCGAAGCAGTAATATTCTTACCTGACGATCAAAATCAACGCTAACTGAAATACTCTCAATTGGTAATGGTAATGTCCTTATTGATCAGGCCATCACACCATCTTGTTACTATGTCGACATACTTGTGCGATTCCTGAAACCAATGCTCAGAAGTAAGAATACAATAATACATCTTGATTGATGGATTCTAATAGTCTTTTGACTACAGGGAAAGGGTCTGACGTGAAGAATTGATGGTTATTTACACAGAGATAATATATAATACCTCCCCCTCCTCTTCCTCCTCCTCTCCTCCTCGTTCTCATATTCATCGGACTGCTGATTCTCATCCTTAATGTTTTGCATATTTACAGTAGCTAAAGCCTGCATAGTAGCGTGATCATCAACTTTTGTAGCTTAAATTAAAGTTTCCATCAATTCAGGTTCAACTTCTTGAAGCAGTTTCCCTAACACACATTTCACCTTTCAAGTAAGATAGCATGCCCACTTAGCCCTACCTGCGGTTCCGGAACCGCAAAAGTCCGGAATCGCAAAATTACTTAATCAAAATTTAAAAAAAAAAAATTGATTTAAATTAGTTTGAATTTGTATAAGAATAAATTAAAAGGGATTGGGGGAATCAAAGTTCATATAGCTCTCTTACTATCCGTTGAATTTTAATAACCTCTGCGGATATCATCATTCTTTCAGTTGTTGTTGAAAAGATAATGAATTAAGGTGGGTATTTATAAAAATAAAAATAAAAATTTTATTGAATAAAAAAAATATTTTGGCTGTTGGCCGATCAAAATGGCTCAGCGAATGGTCTTGACCGAATTTGGTCAGTGACCATTGGAGGTTTTTTTTCGGAACCGAATACGGAGGTTCCCTTCCGATTCCGAACTAGAACCGCAGCCGGGCCCCACTAACGGTAGAAGAAATGAATTATCACTTAGATTCACTTGTTACCAATATAATTAAATTGCCTCCGCTTTCCTTCTCTAACATCAGGCCCTAGTGTGACAAAAACACAAACACCTTATCTACTATCACAAACAAAGCAGTTTTTTCAAAACGCAAAAATGACAAAGTAGTTAACATTTAACAATAAAAACGGTATAAACAAGTACCTTAACTAGCATTATAGCATCGAACACATCTTCGTCAAGTGACGCCACACTATAAATAATTAATAAAACGGTTACCCCGGTTGAATTATGAATTCGTAATTTGGAGAGAAGCATGGATTTTCAGGGGTTCACTTCTTGTAAGAGCCTGAGACAGCCGGTGTTTTTACCTGCGCCGCAACCCAGAATGGGTGGTTTGATGGCGGGATTTTCATTGTTTCAAAAAAAATATATATATGGGGGGGGTAGGATTCAGGATTTTCAGGGGTTCACTTCTTGTAAGAGCCTGAGACAGCCGGTGTTTTTACCTGCGCCGCAACCCAGAATGGGTGGTTTGATGGCGGGATTTCCATTGTTTCAAAAAAAATATATATATATATTATAGCGGAAAGTCCGCTTAAGTCTGAAATGGATGATTTGATTGCGTAATTTACAATGTTTTCTATAAAAAAAAAAAAAAAAATGACACTTGTCATATTCTAGTAAAAGCTGAAGTGATGTGCAAATCTTTTGAGCTGATCCACCAGCTTATAAGGGCTAAAAGCATCAGTGGAGATAAGGGTGCAGAAGTTTCATGGAAGCATGCATCCCCAAGAAGCTGGATAAAAGTGAATGTTGATGCTGCTTAAAGAGCAAAAGTGGGCAGGCTTGGGGGCTGTTTTCAGGGATGATCAAGGAGTGGTGATGGCTGTTTGATTTAAAAGAGTTAAGTTTACTATCGGATTTTTATAGAGATATCGAAGTCTGTAATTGATGATATTTTCACTGATGTTTGAGAGAGGGAGTTGATATTTGCGGAATCTTGACTTATAAATAATATAACTGAACAATGATTAATTGGCATAACAAATACATAGACGACAGCTAAGTGAAATCAGGATCCAGAATCTCTATCGTATTATTTCCTTCTATTTTATTGTTTTTATATTTCGTTTATTTAATTAAATCTTTATTAATTATTGTCTAAATAAAGTTAGAATTATCAATTGTAGTCCTTAGTGCGAGTTAACACAATCTCTGTGGGTTCGACACTCTTTCACTGATTTATACTAAAATTTGACATCGTACACTTGCGGTACGATATAAAAATATCACAACAATAAGATTTGTAATATAATGAGAATTCTTAATCTTGTCTCTGTTCAATCAAGGCCAAGAGCCTGTTATGGCCTAGCTGATAGTCTGGCTAACCTTGCCTGTTATGGCCAAGTATCTGGTTATCCCTCCAGCATTTTGTATCTTCTGTATTTGTATAATTAATTTAAATATCGAGATTTGTGAAAATATAATAAATAATAATTAAAGTGTGAATTTAATATAAATATTAATTAAAATTGAGATTTAAATATAATTTTATTCCATAATTTCTTTGATTCCACGTGGCAACATTAGAAAACGAAAATATATGTAAGTATGATATAGATAAATTTTAATTTTCACAAAATATAATAGATATTTTTTATTTAAATAGCATAAATCAAAATTATCTATGGAATAAATTCAAATTTTTGATGAGAGATATTTAAATAAAATTTTGAATAATGACCCACTCACATTTCCGTAGGCATGTAACTCCACCACGGATTAAATTTGAAATTTATAGAATTCAACGTAAAATTGATACATAATTTCTAATTTAATAATTATAATTTAAAGTTCAAAAGCAATGTTTTAAATTTTCTGATGCCAATTTTAACATCAATATCTTGTACAAGTACCCAGGAAGAATAGTTAATGGTCCTTGAGTTAACAGAGGAGACAGAAACAGAACATAAAGAGTACCAGACAATTCTGCAACTACAGGTCGTAAAAATGATGCCTGCTTTATCTTACAATTATAATCAAAATGTATCTACATATATTAGCATTAATCCCCATAAATTAAACAAGATAAAGGGCGGCATTTGCATTTATTCTTTTTTAGAAACAATAAAAATAAGCAAAAGCATTTAAAGCCGTCCTTACCGGACTTTTTCTACCCATCCAGAGAATCCCTCTCAGATTCCAGGAATCTTATATTTTAGTAAAATTATTTCAGTAAATAGCAGAATCATGGATAGAGAACTATATTAGTGACCTACCTAATTTTATTGTAGAAATTTTCGGAATCAACGATTGGACCATGCAAATTAGAAATGGTAAGGGAGAGATTACTCGATTCATTTCTGTATCCTGACTGCAACATAAGCGAGATATTTAAAAATTATAAAAATTTCGGTTATCTCATATTTTTAAGAATTTAGAATCTAATAATCAAATCTTAAATTGCGGGTGTATTTACATTTTTCTCTAATCCTAAACAGTAAGTTAATACACATAATCTTGATTATGAATCTTGCAGCTAAATATTTTCTCCTCTACCAGCACTGATCAGTTTCCCACGTCCGCCTTGTATAGCCGCAAAATCTTGAATTCAATGAACTGCTACTGCTCATCGTCTTCGCCGCCACTCCCGATACTGTAAATGGGGAACTCAATGGCCTTCGTCGCCGGAAAAGCGAGCGATCATAATCCGCACGCTTTTCAGGATCCGACAGAGTTTCATAAGCTTCATGCAATTTCATGAATTCATATGCTGTCGTGTCATCATTTTGACTCTTGGCTGACACATCTGGGTGCAAGACTCTTGCCAATTTCCGATACGCAGCCTTGATTTCAGGTGACGTGGCACCCATCTGAATCCCCAGAACCTCGTACAGTGATTCCGGTGAAGCAATGCGATGCCGCCGGGTTCTTGGCCTCTCCGCCGTTGATGAAGCGCAAGCTGATGCTGAGACACGAACCGGGCGGAATTTGACTGACGACGCGGGCTTTGATTGTGAATGAAGCTCGTTTATGATGAGCTTTGAGGCAGTGAAATGAGCTGAAGATGCAAGAGAACTAGCCATGTTACTGGTGATCAGATTTACTTCGTCTTCTTGTTTGTTTCGACCTTCGAGGATGATGAGGACGAGGATTGATGATGAGTGAGTCAATTTATAGGAAGTTAGGGTTTTATTTAACCATGGTTAGTTTGGTTGGGTTAACTAATTGTAGGCTTATCCATTTGCATGTACTTAGATCCACTTGCTGACTCAGCGAGCCGTCGGTGCCTTTGGAAAAAAAAAAAAAAACAGTCACCGGATAGGTCGGTCATCAGGGACTCGCACTCCGTGACATGTTACTTCCCAATGTATGTAATGAATATTGCGCCCCAAAAACTGACTTGATGTGAAATGAGTATTCATATTTAATTGATGTATTAGTTTTAGATAATCGATGATTTTATATATTCTATTTAAGTTTGTATCGGATAATTTGACGATAAATTTTCTAACGTTTTAAAAAAAAAATGAATATTACGAATTGTCATATTGAATTTTTAGAGTTCTTCTCTCATGCGGCTATGTGGGTGGATGTAATAAAAAAAAAACTATATGACATTATGTATGTATATTAGGGGTGACAAAACGAATAAACGAATCGAATTTGTATCGAATCCTAAACGAATCGAATCAAAATATGATGGATTCGTATTCGATTCGTTTATAAAACGAATCGAATACGAATATTCGTTTAGTGACGATATTATTTAATAACATAATTTACCATAATTGATTTACATTATTTTTTCACAAATATATACATATGAAATATATAATTAATATATTTACTAAAAATATTTCACCAAATAACGATAATATTATTTTTCTATGATAATTAGCCATAATTTCTCATATTTTAATTGAAAAATAACAATAACTAGTAAAATAAAATAATAAAAACAAAACCTAAATGAATAAACGAATTAATGAGCTTAAATTCGTATTCGATTCGTTTAATAAACGAATCGAATCGAATTGACCCATTTATTAAACGAATCCATTTTTTCAAACATGTATTCACTTTAAAACGAATCGAATCGAACGAATAAACAAATCATGACCCAAATTCTCACCCCTAATATATATTGTCGTGCATTCATATGATAAATTCATATGAATGTTTGTATTTGATAAAATTTATGTATGAATTTTTACTTATTACGTGAGATCGAGTAATACATAAATTGATATAAAAAATTAAATCATGAAAAAATAATTTTTATAGAATTTAGTAAAATAATAATTTCGAATAAAGCATCATTCCGTCAACATATTTATGTTGTTGACACCACTTAATAATTTTTTTTTTTTTTTTGTAATAATGTATAAATACATAAATTGTATTTCAATGTTTTCTTGATAATTTTGTGGCCGTACCTCGACGATGTGTGTGCAATATTATTAAATACTTGGAATTAAGGTTGTTTGGTTTTATGGTTAGGGAGCTATGACTTTTGAACTACAACTCTAAAGTGTTATAAAGATATCAATTTGGAAGCTAAAGTAATTTATCACATTATTATTTTATGAAAAAATTATAATGCATTTACTATATTTGTTCAAAATTATTATTTAAAAGTCATTTATCAAACGATACCAACTATCATCTCACATTTTTCAGTGCAATATCAAAATAATCAGATTGATGCTAACCTGCCTAACCATGTAACTTATATGGAGAATTTTGTTCATAATTTGAAGGTTCGTTGGCTAATTATTTGTTGAATGATGTTTTTCTTTTTAAGGGTAATTTAAGAAATTAATCATTTGAATAAATATAAACAATTTACAGGCAAACTCAATAATATAGAGTTTACTTGGTTAGCAGGGAATCAAGCCAAACTCAACAGGCAAACAAGATAAACATAGAGTTTACGTGGTTCGACGGAAAATGACTATGACCTACGTTTACAGGAAAAAAATGGTTTATTTTATTACTTCTCGAGGTCAAGGTCGACCCGAGCCATAATCGGGAAATGAACTCTTTGAATGATAATACACCCCGAGTTTTACACTAGACCGATATAATTCACTCACTTGGCCAGGTAACCGACCAACTTTCTCTCTATATCATTAGCTTTTAAGCTATTATCACTTTTACAAGTTGTGAGATGCGCAAAATGCCAACCATTTAATTTGAATCTCCAACCCCTTTCTATATAATTCCAAATTCGTTATTCCACGTCAATGGCGTCCTCTTATGTCATCATTACCATTACAGCTCTCTTCAACTACCTTCCAGCTACACCAATCAGAATCGCTCATCTCACTGTCACTATATCGGCTGACAGGGCTACTTCCAGTGAGAATCGTTACTTATCTCACAGTCATCATTAGCTTTATAGAAGCTTATCCTCTTAACTATGACATACGACACATGACTTCAACATTGGTCGGTCTGAGATCTCATCTTCGTTCCTCGAATCGACACACCGAAGTAGATGATATTATAAAAAAAAATTCCTTCAGCGCTCTCAATCAAGTCGGGTTTTATTGTCAAAAATCCATTGGGCCGAGTTTCACCAAACTCTTATAAAATCCCAAATCAACATCCTCCGGTGATCGGGTCGGTATCTCAACTTGTTTCATTATCAATAAATTATGTCTTTGGGAGAACCCTTCTACACCACGAGGTCTGATTCCTCTATAAAATCCTTTCTATCTATCCGAATCTTTAGGTCTTTATCATATATTTTTAACTAAATACAATACCTATTAAATCACTACTCGGTATTTGAACATTTCTCTTGATAAAAAACCATCACCAACATTATTAAATGATAAAATTCTCTAATCACTTGTTTAAGTAGTTTTTTAACGAATCATTCTAGAAGAAAAATAATTATGTATTCCAAAATGTTTTGCTAGCATTTAATAAAAGTTAAAACGAGCGTGGTCGTACAATTAGCAAAATTTGTTTCTTTAGTAAACGGGTTAATCCAACATGTCCCCAAGGGGTGTTGCTTGGTGGTGTAGGATCCAGGATCTCACATTGAGGTTCTGGATTCGAATCCATGTGTGCATTTCTTATAAGAGTCTGAGACAGCCAGTGATTTTACCTGCGCCGCGGCCCATAATGGGTGATTTGGTGGCGGATTTTCATCGTTTCCAAAAAAATAAAAATAAAAATAAAAAAATGGGGTTAATCCAACATTTATGCTTCAATCTTCTAGAAGAAGACGCACTGAATCTTGTATATAAACGCGTCCCGAAAGAGACAGGCATTGCCAGCTGCCAAAGCTTGACATAGTAACATGGGTTCCAGTGTGACAATCCCACGGCTATTACGGCGGTGGAGAAGCTACAATCATGAAATCAAATTTCATTTGGATTCATTCTTATCCAAAATAATATTTAAATTTGAGATAGCAATGGGTCAGGTCGACTCCGAAATTTATCAATTCTAATCCATGTTCGAGTTTTGTCATGTTCGATCCGAGTCCGGATTATATCAGGTCTATCGGGCTCGGGTGGGGCTGTTAGGGGTGGGCATTATCGGATTCGGATCGGATCGGATCGAATCCGAATCCGATCCGATCCGATTAGTATTAGTTTGTTTGATCCGATAAGGTTTGATAGCCTTATCAAACTCGATCCGATCCGATCCGATAACGATCGGATCGGATCGGATTTGTTTGATCCGATTCGAATACTTAACGAATCGAATAAATCCGATTTGATAACAGATTCGAATCCGATAGAGAATCCGATTTGATAATGAATCCGATAATGGATTCGATTTGATAACGAATCCGATTCGATAACGGATCCGATTTGATAAAATTGATTTGAATTTTAAATTATCCGATCCGATTTGATAAAATTGTTACGAATTTACAAATTTTCAGATAAATTTTTCGAATCGGATCCGTTATCAAATCGGATTTGTTATCAAATCGAATCTACTATCGGATTTATTATCAAATCGGATTCTCTATCGGATTTCGAATCCGTTATCAAATCGGATTCCTTATCGGATTCGGATTTGTTATCAAATCGGATAAAATCCGATTCGATTCGATAGTTATCAAATTTATCCGATCCGATCCGAAATTCGACAAACGAACCAAACATGATTCGATTGGGTTCGATAGCCAAATCCGATCCGATCCGATGCCCACCCCTAGGGGCTGTTGTTTGGAAGTTTAATTTTTAATTTTAATAAATTAAATTATTTTTTTAATGCTAAAAAATGAAAAAAAAAAAAAACTAATAATATCAATGTTTTTATTATTTTTGAATTGTACCTTAAATTTTCTGTTATAAATATATATATTTATAATTAAAAAATATATTATTATCTATAAAAATCGGGCCCGACTAGGCTTAAGTAAAATTAAAATTTTATATTCTAGCTGGACTAAAGTCTGTCATGCGGGCTTCGGGTTTTTCTACCACGTCTAATTCAAATTGCGGCCATTTGTAAAGGGAAAATAGCATTTTGATACCAATTGTCACATGCTTACTTTTCGAATAGAAAAAAAAAATCGAATTCACGCGGTATTTATCGAGGTTCACATATCGCCAGTCAATATTCTCGATACCCATGGCTTAACCGATGATTGTGATGTCTATGCGACCATCTGGTGGTAAATTACGAAAACTGACAAGCATTTCGAAGTTATAAAATTAGCGGCACAAAATAGAGTATACATGGAAAACATTGATTCGAGACAACGAGATCTAAACCGGGTCAATCGGGTAATAAAAACACGTCTTTCATTAAAATTGTGTTCATTACATGATAATCATTACATTAGTAGCTTATTAAAAGGATTAGAGAGTTCATGACTGAGGCCCCTAGACCGATGACTATTGCCACACGTTGGCTCAAAGAGTCATCACCGCTAAATAAGTTTTAGAAACATTGCACTTGCACCACAAAAAATCGCACATAGTGCTTGAGTTATCACACCCTTCATGTACTAAGAGTTTCTCATGTCTCTATTAGCAAATCATTATATCCCAATATAAACGCCCACAAGAACTTACTAATATCCCTAGACAAGCTCATATATCGGGGGTTTGTTATCTTAAACTCCCGTGCATACATATCTTGTTATGTTATTAAATTTTATGATTTATTATATTTATTATACGTTATTACATTTCATTTTTATATTTTTTTACAATATAGTGAAACAAATAAAATTTATTAACAAATAAAAGATGATGGGTCCCAAAGTCTTTTTCCATTTATACAACATAACATGGTCTGTTTTTTCTGGTCAATTTATTATGAAATATGGATAAGGTGAAGTGGATCATTTGCATCTTATCAACTTAGCCACAAAAACGGTGGGTCCACAAGCTGCTAAAAGTGGCCCACATAAGATAGCGTTTTGGTCTTGGGCTTTTGGCTTTAAAAACATGGTTGCATTTTCCACATAGGGATGCCTTCAAATAATTTATATCCGTTAATTAAATGGATTGAATATGAGTTTTGATATTTTTGTTAAAATAGAAATAAAATTTTCGTACAAAGGAGGACCTATATTATGGTCGGAATGTTAAGGACATATAAAGACACAATTTTCGTATAAGAGTCATTCTAAAATTCGATCATGTGAGGACACGTGGCGCAATGTTTGGACAGTGGACACGTGTTAGCCTTCTGTAAAATGGCTGGTTGATACTACAGTTGACTGACAAGTCAATTTCCGAATTAAATAGACTTGAATGTATTTTGTCGGAAATTTTATTATGAAGATTAGAATGGAGCAACACGTACGCTACACGTATATAATTTCTCTTTTGGGGCGGCGTTGGAAATTTCTAACCACTTAGCCATCTTTTTTCTCTTACGTGTTGTGGCTTGAGTTGAGTCAGGTCCCACCGTCCGAGATAAAATTTGCAAGAATTTGGGCTCGCAGTTTATTAGCTGCACGCAATTGGTACAATTTTCTTATAACATGATTAAAAATCTAAATAGGTTGTCTCAATATTAAAGATTTTGGGTTGAGTGATTTATTTTTTTTTTCAAATTTAAGTTTCGAATTTTATTAGATATATTTTATTAGGATCAAATTTTTGATGTAAAAAATCAACGATTTATGTAGATTTATGTTGGGCAGGTCCCGTGGATTAGTAATGGTGGCATTCAGAATTGTAGATAATCTACAAGTTGGAATAGTTGATGTTAAGATGAGGAATCCACCAAAACACAAACTGAATATTGGTGACTGTGGGGCTACTATTCGGAGTTTTGAGCTCTAAATCAACCCGTTAATCTTAGGGCAGGTTTCATGGAGGATAATGAGAATAAGAGAATGAAAAAAAATTTCATTAGAATTGTTTATTTTCCTAAATTAAATGAACATAAGAAGAGGTATCGGGGTCCGGAATCAGAATCTCATTTTCATCATTCATGAGAATGAGAATGAGAATGTTAGATTTTCATTTCCATTATTTATTGGAAATTATAATATTACATTTAAAGTTATTATTAATTTATAAATAATAAATAAAATTTATTAATAATTAATAAGTAAAGCTATTATTATAACTTGTTAAAAATTCATTCCGATTATTATATAAAGTAAACACATCAATGATAACATTAATTCGTTCCGATCACGATTCCTATAGTAAATAATTTATTATGAATTTGATTCATCATTCTCATTTCAACCCAATTAAATGTACAGCTGATTTCAGTCTCACAAGAAGTACTCATTGATCAATTCACTATCGGACGACATGTCGTCATGTCTTGATTAATAACCTAACTTTGTCCCACATCGCCCACGAACAGAGGTATGGTCTGACGTTTACGACAATCTGGGCATTCCCATTTTTACCAATCTGATCCCTACTTAGAGGAATCAATCTTTTAAATATAGCACAAAATGTTCTCTCTCCTTGAAAAAAAAGTTGTGTTTTTTAAATTAATTTGATCTTCTTTACAATAGTTTCTGAATTTCAGTTTTTATTGATTAATTTTTTCACTAAACAAAACATGTAAGAGTTCAATTGCAAGATTTTAATCATATTGGGCAAATCGGGTTAATTTTGATTAGATCAAAATAAATTACCATTAAAAAAATAATAATTCGATTTGGTTTGATTTGGATTTATTATTCGGGTTCGGATTATTTACATGTTCGGATTGGAAATTAAAGTAAAAAACAAAACCGAAAAAGTGAAATGTTCACTTTATCAAGTATAAGTGTGATTTGGTGGTATAAATCTTCGGTTCGAATCCAATAATATATTTATTATGAGAACTTTGGACAACCATAAATTTTACCTGCTCTGCTTAAGTTTGAATCAGATGATTTGGTTGCGGAGTTAAAATAAATCCAATCAAATATGCAAACAAGAAGCCAACGAACAGAAAATAAAGAAACAAATCAAAACCATATAAAATTGAATACATTATTGTTTATAAATTATAAAAATTTAAAAACGAAGATCACATAATATTATTTACGAACTATCATTTACCCATCACATTTTTTCAATCACAACATTAAACAGAGCCTAGGTGAGTGGTTGATGCCTAACTAAGGCAAAATATACCAACTAATTTGCTATACAATATAACAATATGATTCATGAAAATCGAACCATGTCACAATTTTGACAACATAAACTGTTGGAAGAAATTTTCAGTTCAAAAACTGTAGTGGGATCATTTCCATATTGGCGATTCTACCCCTATTTCTTAAGAATTGGGCTTCGCTTCACCAAACAACTGGGCCTTACCGCCTTACTCATAAGCCCGACCCAATAATTGTTTACCAAGCATTTAGCCCCCAAAACGACGTCGTATATAATTGTCCATTTTCTGATTAATAGCCAATCGGCAGATCGCCGGAGTCACTTTCAGTGGCAGCAACACAACACAAACAGACGCATTATCTCACCGATTATAACAAACGATGTCGTATGGTGGATTCCCTCCTTTCATCTCAGCTCAGCTTCATTACGTCATTAATCACTACGTTCACCCCATCAGGGTAATTAATCTAGGGTTTCGTTCTCTAATTTTAATAATTTTAGGCCATAATTTCTTTTTAATTCGAATTTAATTTCCGAGCGGTACTGAGTTGACTTAAAATTTACGGGCCATATTCTTAAAATGAGGCTTTATAAAAATATACGAATCGTATTTATATTAAAAATTAAAATTTCTCTAAATTCGACCCCTAATTAGGAGTCAGTCGACCGTCTGTACCAACTCTTCCCAGGCCACCTCTGAATTTTCATAACCATTTACAGGTTGAACAGGCATGGTCAGGAAGCAAGTACTACTCGAATGTTCTTGATCGGTTCACTTTGCTCATACCTTACTGTTTAGACACTCTCAAATGTTAGTATCATGTTAAAGAATTTAGTCATCTTTTAAATTATTATTTTTTTCTTCTTTTACTGATTATTGTCTCTTAGCTTTGTTTTAGGGGATGTTATATACAATGCAGAGTTCTCACATGCGGCGCCTGATGTTATATTTGGACCTGAAGACGAAGATTTTCATCCATTTCGCATTGAGAGAGGAGGAGGAGGAGATTTAAGGTCAATTAATAACTGTTTGGCTGATTGGAACAACAAAGAACCCACGCGGTTATTGGCTCTCGTTTGGGAATTAAGGTTGTGCTTTCAGTTTTGGGGACTTTATTTATTTCTCGAAGTTGAAAATGTATATGGTTTGGGTCCTTCGGGTGAATTTTGGCTATTTTGCTTTGCAGGGATCAGTACATGTCCTACCAGAGGAAGCGTGTAGGGGAAGTGGATGACGATTGGTTGAAATTTGAAATTAGCACTATGTTATCCAGGGAGGTAATACTTTGAATTTTATAACATTTTATGTGCGAATTGATGATATAAATATTTGTATGATTCTGCTAATCTTTATTGAACAAAAGATTTGCTTACTTTGAGTTCTGATCTTTATAGTACTTTTACAAGAACCATAGTTGCATAAGTTGCTGCTTTCTTTTTCAAGCCCTTACATTGATAAACTAATAGAAAATGAGAAGTGCAAAATATGAACACGTGTTTCAAGAGCTTTGGTATTGCTTGCGAGGAAATGACAATGTTTAGTTAGGTTGATGGTTAGGATGGCTCTTTATCTACAATTTAATGTCATGAGAACCACAGTCTGGCTAAGATGATAGCAATAGGGAATCATGAACGGTAAGAACAAGAAGATAATTTTTGTGCATAGTTCTTATGTTACTACTTTACGTGAGCTAACATGTAGACCGTGTCACTTTGATTACAGGATATCACGAGTCATTTAAGGCCTGTTTTATGCTTCGCTCTGTTAGATATCCAGAGAGGAAGAAATAGGACTGTGAGGAACCTCGGACCAATGTCTGAATTTGACATATTATTGGACTGACCATTAAATGCCTCTGTGCAAACATTATAAGGACATCCCTTCTATATCGATATTGCTTTTCTTTTGATATCGATAGATTTTATATCTGTTTTGAGAAATAGATATTTGCTTAACTCCATTCTGGCAGGGGATTGAAATGCGTGTGAGCTCAGGTGCTGAAAAGGTACTTGCTGAAATGAACATGTCTATCATTTTAATTATATGATTAGCTGATAATGTTTAGTTTTTTTTTTTTTTTTTTAAATTTTTTTTTATATTTGCGGTTTCTATGCCTCTGAATTTTAGCGTAGCCAGAGGAGGTCAAATTTTCTGTGCCTCTCACGGACATGAACATAAATAGAATGGTGGTGGGGCATCCTTGGAGACATCCACAAAAGTTATACTTACAGGTTGAATTCTCTTATGCCTTCTTCAATGTTTATTTTTTGTTTCAAAATATTATTGCCCTGTTTTCTCCAATAATCATATTTTCCCTTATCTTTTAAATTGTTTTATGTGGTTTTGTTGGGTACAGGTCATATATCCTGTTAACAGAAAGTATGCATCTGCTCCTTCGGCACCTCGTCTTAAATTAATTTCAACACCTGAGTTAAAATCGCTATTTTCCGTTGATGATGTCAAACTTCCTTCATGGTTGGATGGAATGTAAGTTATGAGTTCTGGTCTATCTTTATACATTTCATATCCTTATTTTCTTTTTCTTTTTAACTCTACAAATATTTATGATCTGTGCTGAAAATAGTTTATTCTTCGTTTTCTGCTCAAAGGTGTATGGCTGAATACCTTCCCCATCTAGAAGAAACCCTTGGGAGACAGGTTAGCTGCATTCCTTTGTTTAGTGATGCGTTTGAATTAGTATATTCGATGTCAATAGTGAGTGCCACGTAAACTTTATTTGATGTCATAAGCTTTCTTTTAAATTTCAAGGTCTCAGAGGCAGTCTCATTAATTGATGTTAGAAGGTGCTTTCTTGAAGCATTAGCTCCTCTATTTGGAAGACCGATAGAGACTGATTCGGTATGCGTTCTATATATACTTTTTCCTGCAGAAATTTATTAAATATTATGGAGACTAACTTGGGTTCTTATTGCTTTCTCTCTCAGGTTTTTTACAGAAAGTCTATGTTTTTTGTTGCCTCTGGTGCATTCTCATTCTTGGTATGATCATATCTTCAAAATCTATAAATGATTGATAGTTAGTTAGGTTAGTACACCATCCCCATATCAGATAGTTAGGCAGATTACTTATGTTACTCTTATTCTTTACCATCTTATTATTCATGAATGGTTCTTAAAATAATTAAATTTGCATCATCATGATGGATCTGTTTCTTTTAAGTCTTAATAACCAAATGATCATGTTTATTGTAGGTGCTGTTTTTCCTTTCAACTCAATTTCCCAAGCAGCAGCCATCTCTGATACTTCAAAGTCCTATGGTGATGATACATTTCCAATCTACAATATTTTTAAACATTGCATTGTTGCTTGAAGATGTGTAATTTGCCCAGAAATATGTGCCTTGAATAAAGAATATAGAAAATATGACCATTGTTAGTTGTCGTTATTATGAAAACTGACGAGATCGCATCAGTTTCTCTACTAGGCTTACCTTTGGACTACAGCTTGCTAAGATATTTATATATAAAAAATTTAGCAGCCTCTGTCTTTCATATAGTGGTTATTTTGCTACCATTATTTATATTTATATATAATCTGAGTAGATATGAGTATATGACAGTTAAAGATGGGCTTGATCTCTCTGTGTATTATCTTTCATTATCTTGATATTCTTTCACTGTATTGCATTGTTTGCCGTCCTTACTTCCTTTGTTGATGTCAAGATTCTAGTTTTTGATGAAAATCTATTCTAGTTTTTGTTGCAAAGATTTTCATCGTGCAATCGTTAAAGTTAAAATTTAACCCAATATTGCTGGAATGAATCATAATGGAATACTGGTTGTTGAAAATCAGCGCTGAAGCCTAAGTACATCATCCCAGTTTTGTTCAATCCTTACTTATCAAGCTATGGTAATTCGATTTTGTAGTATTTCTACTCGCAAGGCACTCCGGTCAAATCGCCTCTTCTGACAGATTATCCTTGGAGTCCAAGATGGGAACCATTGCAAATGGCTGAGCGAACATTGTGAGTTCTTTCTTATCATATTTCTTGTTATTACTAAATTTTCCATGCCTTTTCTAATGTGGATTAATTTTTGGCAGTGAATTTGTGGTGGATGAATATGTGAACTTTAAAAAGTACTGCCAGGAAGCACCAACTTCAACAGAATCAGCAACTTCAACAGAATCAGCACACTAGTAACATTTAAAGTCATGTAAAGTGTCAGCAACTGAACTGTATTCTTATTTAACATTTTGGATTAAAAATGGTTACTTTTTGTGGGTTTAGTTCTTCTTAAGCGCCCAAATCGATTTGTTTTTTTTTTTTTTTATATTTGCGGTTTCTATGCCTCTGAATTTTAGCGTAGCCAGAGGAGGTCAAATTTGCTGTGCCTCTCACGAACATGAACATAAATAAAATGGTGGCGGGGCATCCTTGGAGACATCCACAAAAGTTATACTTACAGGTTGAATTCTCTTATGCCGCCTTCAATGTTTATTTTTTGTTTCAAAATATTATTGCCTTGTTTTCTCCAATAACCATATTTTCCCTTATCTTTTAAATTGTTATATATGGATTTGTTGATGGGTACAGGTCATATATCCTGTTAACAGAAAGTATGTTTCTGCTCCTTTGGCACCTCGTCTTAAATTAATGTCAACGCCCGAGTTAAAGTCACTATTTTCTGTTGATGAATTCAAACTTCCTTCGCGGTTGGATGGAATGTAAGTTATGCATTCTGGTCTATCTTTATACATTGCATATCCTTGTGATTTTTCCTTTTCGTTTTAACCCTACAAAATATGTGTGTGATTTGTGTTGAAAATAGTTTATTCTTCCATTTCTGCTTAAAGGTGTATGGCTGAATACCTTCCCCGTCTAGAAGAAACCCTTGAGAGACAGGTCAGCTGCATATTTTTGTTTGGTGATGCCTTTGAATTGGTATATTGAATGTCAATAGTGAGTGCCACGTAAACTTTATTTGATGTCAGAAGCTTTCTTTTAAATTTCAAGGTCTCAGAGGCAGTCTCATTAATTGATGTTAGAAGGTGCTTTATTGAAGCATTAGCTCCTCTATTTGGAAGACCGATAGAGACTGATTCGGTATGCGTTCTATATATACTTTTTCCTGCAGAAATTTATTAAATATTATGGAGACTAACTTGGGTTCTTATTGCTTTCTCTCTCAGGTTTTTTACAGAAAGTCTATGTTTTTTGTTGCCTCTGGTGCATTCTCATTCTTGGTATGATCATATCTTCAAAATCTACAAATGATTAATAGTTAGTTAGTACACCATCCTAATAGGGTTATTCCATATCAGATTGTTAGGCAGATTACTTATGTTACTCTTATTCTTTACCATCTTATTATTCATGAATGGTTCTTAAAATAATTAAATTTGCATCATCATTATGGATCTGTTTCTTTTAAGTCTTAATAACCAAATGATCATGTTTATTGTAGGTGCTATTTTTCCTTTCAACTCAATTTCCCAAGCAGCAGCCATCTCTGATACTTCAAAGTACTATGGTGATGATACATTTCCAATCTACAATATTTTTAAACATTGCATTGTTGCTTGAAGATGTGTAATTTGCCCAGAAATATGTGCCTTGAATAAAGAATATAGAAAATATGACCATTGTTAGTTGTCGTTATTATGAAAACTGACGAGATCGCATCAGTTTCTCTTACTAGGCTTACCTTTGGACTACAGGTTGCTAAGATAATTATATATAAAAAATTTAGCAGTCTCGTCTTTCATATAGTGGTTATTTTGCTACCATTATCTTTTGTTAATTTTTTTAACAAGATTGGACTATTGTCAATAAATCTGAGTAGATATGACAGTTAAAGATGGGCTTGATCTCTGTGTATTATCTTTCATTATCTTGATATTCTGTCTTTCACTGTATTGCATTGTCTGCTGTCCTTACTTCTTTTTTTGATGTCAAGATTTTAGTTTTTGTTGCAAAGATTTTCATCGTGCAATCGTTAAAGTTAAAATTTAACCCAATATTGCTGGAATGAATCATAATGGAATACTGGTTGTTGAAAATCAGCGCTGAAGCCTAAGTACATCATCCCAGTTTTGTTCAATCCTTACTCATCAAGCTATGGTAATTCGATTTTGTAGTATTTCTACTCGCAAGGCACTCCGGTCAAATCGCATCTTCTGACAGATTATCCTTGGAGTCCAAGATGGGAACCATCGCAAATGGCTGAGCGAACATTGTGAGTTCTTTTTATCATATTTCTTGTTATTACTAAATTTTCCATGCCTTTTCTAATGTGGATTAATTTTTGGCAGTGAATTTGTGGTGGATGAATATGTGAACTTTAAAAAGTACTGCCAGGAAGCACCAACTTCAACAGAATCAGCACACTAGTAACATTTAAAGTCATGTAAAGTGTCAGCAACTGAACTGTATTCTTATTTAACATTTTGGATTAAAAATGGTTACTTTTTGTGGGTTTAGTTCTTCTTAAGCGCCCAAATCGATTTGTTTTTTTTTATAATGATGAAATGAAAATCAATGAAAGATCAAATGGATTATCATTTGATATGATAACTGTCGAATCAGGCTCAAAGCATCAGATCATTACTGTAGGGGTGATCACGGTTTCGGTTCAAACCTCAACCCGACCCAAACCGCACCACTCGGTTTGAAAAAAAATTAAAAATGATTTCGGGTCAATCTGAGTCGAACAACAAATTTCGGGTCGGTCTGCGGTTTTGATCCAACCGAGACCCGAACCGCCCAAAATCGCAAATTTTGACTCAAACCGCGACCCAAATTGCCTAAACCGCTAACCCGCATTCAAATTAGATATTATTTTATATTTTTCTTCTTATTTAACCATGAAATTTAAGATATTTAATGATCATATGACAATATGCAATGTATAAATGAAAATTATGTATTTTTTCTCTTCAATTATTATGTGAAAACACATAAAATTTTCTTTAAAAAATTTATAATCCAAACCGCCGACCCGAACCGCCCAAATCGCTAAACCGCCAATCCAAACTGCCGTGATTTTCCTTATCAAATTTGCGATTTCGATTTCTAATTTCCCAAATCGCCAACCCGTTCGGTTTGAAATGAAAAACGAAAAAACCAACATAAACTGCACCGTGAACACCCCTACATTACAGGCTACACAAATTAACTTAAAATTTGATGCGGGTTTCCAGCCTAATGATCTGGCAATTTAGTTGAACTTGAATATCGAGAGGGAAGCGTGTGAATTACACGTGGCAAAATAATGAAAATACAAAACCGTCTTAACGTGCGCACCCAATGAGTGTTCTGTACAGCTAGTTTGTTGTCTGCACTCTCACATTAGGTGTGAATAAAACCCGAATCTTAACATTAAGATTTATGATGGAATTCGAGATGAAAATAGTATAGATTTGGGGATTGATGGGAGCCCCTCATGTAGTACAGGGTGTTTTCACGTGTTAAGTGAAAAAAATTTAAAATTCTCTCTTTTTAAATTTGAATCGTTAGATTAAAACTTAACGATTTAGATCGTATCAGAGTGAATTTCAATACAAAAAATATCAAAGTTCTCTCACATTGAGAGATTTAAAATGATTTTTCATTTTAAATAATGACACTCATTAATGATATATTTTAAGAAAGTTTTCACATTATTTTTATGGGGAATGCAAAAAATTATCAAAACATTAATTATTTTTTCCATTTTCCCATGAAAATTTTCCTAAAATGGATTCTTAACAAGTGTCATAAAGAAATTCATTAACATTTCCCTTAAATAAAAATTTAGATCGAAACTAAAATTTCCATCAAAATTTAGGATCGATAATAATTTAACGGTCTTGCTAACTAGTGCCATAAGAACACTCATTAAGGATCCATTTTTGGTAAGTTTTCATATCACTTTTATGAGGAAAGTAAAAAATTGTCAAAACATTAATTAATTTTCATTTTTTCTATAAAGTTTTTCCTAAAATAAATCATTAATAAGTACCATAAGAACACTCATTAGTATTTCCCATAAATTAAATGGAGATTTATGATGATTTTTTATATCGAGATTGTGATTACGATTGGACGTTTGGATTACCATCACAATCTTACTTACACGTCACACATGACAGCACACGTTCAGAAGCATTCCCGCTCGCTGCCCTTTATTTTATAATTAATTTCCTTATTTAAAGTTCCTCCGATTTTCACTCACTCTCTTATCAAATCATCATCTCTCTCTCTCAAAATCACAAATTCATAATCTCTTTGTTTTACTTTGAGAAAATGAGAGAGATATTGCACGTTCAAGGAGGCCAATGCGGCAACCAAATCGGTTCCAAATTCTGGGAGGTGATTTGCGACGAGCATGGCGTGGACCCCACAGGAAGGTACAAAGGAGACGGTGACTCGGATCTTCAATTGGAGCGGATCAATGTCTACTACAATGAAGCTTCCGGCGGAAGGTACGTGCCTAGGGCTGTTCTCATGGATCTTGAACCCGGTACTATGGATAGTATCAGATCCGGACCCTACGGCCAGATCTTCCGACCCGATAACTTCGTCTTTGGTCAGTCCGGTGCCGGCAATAACTGGGCCAAAGGTCATTACACTGAAGGCGCTGAGTTGATCGACTCCGTTCTCGACGTCGTTCGTAAAGAGGCTGAGAATTGTGATTGCTTGCAAGGTATTTTTATTTATTTATTGAATTATTCATTTTTCTTTAAATTGTTTATTATATTATGTGTTATTTTTTCGTCTGATTTCTTAAATATATAATTATTAAAGAAAAAATATATGAAATATCAAATGTGTGGTCGATTGATTTATCATTTGATTGATCCTGTGGCATATACTCCAATAAGATAAGAGTTGCTATCAGTGGGGCCTATTTTTGTTGAATGTGGAGGCACTGAAGAGTGATGATATATTTTGATTGAACCCTTTTTGCAAGCAAAAATGCTATTCTGTCCGATGCACACACTCGATTTCGTTCCGAATATGTGCTACGGTGTAAAACTTTTGCGGGCGTTTGCGTGGGCAAGAGTAGTACTCTTTTGCAAATCTGGGGTTATAAATTTCTTCACATCATTATTCATGATTGTGATTGCTCAACAACATGGAACTTTTTCACTTTACTTTCTTTTACTATTTGTAAATTGACACAAAGTAGATCTTACATCACTTATAAAGAACGCCCCATTTGTGTAGCATGTGGTCCCCTGCCAGCTTTGCATATAATTGATTAATTGATGCCCTGCCCCCACTGTGATATCTCAATGGAAACTTGTGATTGATAAACTACTATGAAAGTAACATAGTAACGTGTTTTTTTTCTGAACCATGTGAAGATTATAAAGAGTATTATGACTAAAAAATGGAATAAATTAGAGTTTAAAACGTAAGGATCAGATCTTTGTTTTGGGTTATATTGTGTGTAAAATTGATGGTGTTTGAAGGTATCTAGAACCTAGATCTACATTTGAGTTATACATGGATTGTTATCATTGTCATATCTTGTACTGGATAATCATTTGATAATTATGGCAGTGTAATTATTTAACTGATGTTGTGATGATAATGATGATGTTGTAATAAGATGATGGGATTCTTGAGTTTTGTTGTAAAGAGTGATATTAGATAATTCCAACTATCTTATTCTCAAATTATCACGAGGGTGCTGTAATCTCAATGAATATATAGTACCTTGCAAGGTGATATTTGTGGGAATAAATTGGGATTTAGTGTTGCTTGCCATTGTTTGGCTCTTTTGAAGCAAGCACTGTATATATGAAGATAAACTTGATCCATATGCTGGTTCATTTTGTCATTTGGGTTGTAATGTGTTAGGAACAATATCCCAAAATAACATGAAATTAATCCATGATTTATCCTAGACCCGTCCACAGTTCCGGTTCGGAACCGAAACCGAACCGGAAGAAATCGGATGGTTCCGGTTCCTTCCGGTTTGGCCCGTTCGGGAACCGGAATCGGTTCCTTATGGTTCGGTGAGGGTTCCCACCCTAGACCGAACAGTTGGAACCGGACGGTTCCAATCGGATTCGTTCGGTTCCACTATTAGAATTCAAATAAATTTAAGTTTTTATTTATTTTTAATTTAATAAAATTCAAATAAATAAAATTTTTTATTATATTTATTTGATAATAATATCCAATTACAAATTTCTTTATAATTTACTTCCATTTTTAAATTTATTTTTTAAAAAAAAAAATTGAACCGGAACCGTCCGGTTCGGAACCGAACCGAACCTGTGGCCAGGTCTAATTTATCCACTAGGATCTAACCGAAATATGTATTACTAGTTTATGATTTATTTACAAACTCATTGAAATAAATCTAAATTTCACAATACGATTGTATACCTTAATCTTGTAGAGATCCTCTTAATCAAACTTAATTGATTGATATTCTAAATGAGTCAATGCTCATATTTATAGGAGATTGAAGGGGAACACATGCATTAATTCATACTTAATGTCTTTGGAAGTTTATTAACTTCCTCCATAAATGTGGCCATCATGAGTGGATAATCACCATTAGTGTTGATCACCCTTATTGAACAACCACTATTAATGTTGACCACTCTTATTCAACAACAATTAATATTGGTCAACATTTTCTAACATTTGGTGTTCTATCACCATCAATGTTAATTACATTATTTGACATCTCTCACTCACGTATGATGAGATCAACATTTTTTATCATCTATATAAGAATAACTCATAATTAGCAATTGTGTCGTGCGACCAACATATTTCGAGAGCTCACTTGCTATACATCTGTTAGGATTATAGCTACTCGAATAATGGATATATACCATAATAGATTATGTAGTATCCTCGATCATTTATCACATTACATCTCTGTCGATCTCTTTTCGAATGTAATATTTATTTTGTATTCACAATTATGTTTGATTATGTAGAACATCATAATTGGTCAACCAATGAATACAAGATAATGTGATATTATTCATATAATGATATTTATTTTTTCTTGAATCTCTCAACCTTGATTCAATTTGCTTTTCCAGAGATGTTCTATTATATTGAATCTCTCATGATCTTCCAGTAACACTCCAGGATAACTCATCAAATCTAAGCTTTAAAAAACACACAAGAGTCTAAGGGGTACATGAGATTAAAATAATTTTAAGGGTCTCACACAATATCAAGACCGAGCTCTTTACATGTATTACCTTTATTAGTCGCGATTGTACACATAGTATGAAAACATGTGTTACGGTATT
The DNA here is from genome assembly GCA_019454045.1 of Zanthoxylum bungeanum. Taxonomy (NCBI): domain Eukaryota; kingdom Viridiplantae; phylum Streptophyta; class Magnoliopsida; order Sapindales; family Rutaceae; genus Zanthoxylum; species Zanthoxylum bungeanum. Next base: position 30,244 of record SKCR01005092.1, on the reverse strand, counting down.
CTCCTTTCCCATGGAGCGTATGTCTCACAAATAAGACCGTACATATGATACTTCAAACAATCACAATGTCTAACTCACATCTTACATTAAGACAAGTGAGGTGGAATAAACTTATTCACCTTAGGTCATATCATAGAGATAGTGGCGGCCTCATAACAACATTACTTAAATTTCAAGCTTGAACTTTTTCTAAATTATCACTCAGTTAATAAACTTAAAAAATTTGTCTCTTCTCCCCTTATCAACAAATAATTGAGACGTTTGCCCGTGTGAGATGATCAATCATTCACTTGTCCGACACATTTCTCATACTAACTAATAGTATATTTATTTAAACATGTATTCATATAGTAACATGTAAGCATTGAACACATATCAATGAGTGTTAACATCAGTAAACATTAATGGGAAAACAACATATCATGAAATGCAAGTACATTAACATCTACGCAATCCTTGAGATTTTACTTGTCTAATAAAGATATCTCTAGGAACTGGCTTTGTCAATGGACCTGCTATCATCCATTGCGTAGAAATGTATTTCGTGTTTACCACTTTTCGTGCAACTATATCTTTTACAATGTTATATTTAGTGTCAATGTGCTTGGCTTTACAATGGAATTTTGTAGGCTATTGCTGCTTCACCGTCAAAGTTGACTAATACTGGACTAAAAACATCATTTGTAAGACCCAAATGATCCAAAACCTTTTCAAACATACAACTTCTTACACTGCACATGAAAATGCCACAAATTCAGCCTCTATTGTGGACAATGCTATACAAGATTGTTTCTTACTACTCCATGATATGACACCGTTGTTCAGTAAGAAAACAAATCCAGAGGTAAATTTTCTCTCATCCAAATCTTCTTCCCAATCAACATCGGTATAATCTCGCAATCACAGATCATTCCTTTGATAGCACAATGAGTAATCGACTGTCCCTTTTAGATACCTTAACATTCTTTTAACTGTTTTCCAATGTGCTAGTCCTGGATTGGATTGGTAAATACTTACCATTCCAACGACGAAACATATATTAGGTCTCGTACACAACATTACATACATTAAACTTCCAACTGCACTTGCGAATGAAACTTTCTTCATTTGTTCCTTTTCATGTAGAGTATGTGGACACAATCTATGATTTAAAGCTTCAATTTTCATGATAGAAGTATCAATGGGTTTTCAAGCATTTGAAAATGTTAAACAATGTGATTAATATTGATGGTGATAGAACACCAAATGTTAGAAAATATTGATCAATATTAACGGTTGTTGAATAAGGGTGATCAACATTAATAGTGGTTATTGAATAATGGTGATCAACACTAATAATGATTATTCACCCATGATAGCCACATTTATGGAGGAAGTTAATAAACTTCCAAATGCATTAGGTATGAATTAATGCATGTGTTCCCCTTCCATCCCCTATAAATATGAGCATTGACTCATTTAAAATATCAATCAATTAAGTTTGATTAAGGAGATCTCTACAAGATTAAGGTATGCAATTGTGTTGGGAAATTTAGATTTATTTCAATGTATGTAAATAAATCTTAAACTAGTAATACATGTTTTGGTTAGATCCTAAGTAGATAAATCATGGATTAGTTTCATGTATTTTTGTGATATTGTTCATAACATTGGTATCAGAGCCTTAATACATGTATTCTAGTTAGATTACAAAAAAATGCATGATCATGTATGAAAAATGAAGATATTGCATTCTGTTTTCATTTTTCCAAAAATGATTTTCTTCCGACTTTGGGCCTTAATATCTCTCTGTAGAAAATTATTAGTAACCTGTTCTAAGTTATTTTGAAAACTAGGACATGTGATCTTTAATTGGTATATCATTTGTTTAATTTGGTTTAAAATTTGAGAAAGATATGGACCCTAGAAGTTAGCTAGTCGAACCTGTTTTTATCCAGAAAAACACTCACAGAAGACAAAAACAACATGTCATCCGCGCTATAGAAATGCAGAGGACATGTCGTCTGACGAGAACGTATGACTAGTCGTACTGTGAGCGGTATAACAGACGACATGTCGGATGATCCGGATAATTTAACATGTCGGTTACAAAGATTGTAACAACTAACATGTTCATTCACACAACAATCAGACGACAGGTCATCTCTGTGTTTGTGATATTTTGGGTATTTTGTCGTCAGTATATCAGTGTGCTTGGTTTTTAATGGAATTTTGGGTCTTTTGTGTACGCTATTGCTACTTCACTGTCACAGTTGACTAATAGTGGACTAGAAACATCATTTGTAAGATCCAAATGATCCAAAAACCTGTTCAACCACACAGCTTCTTGCACTGTAGATGAAAATGCCACAAAATCAACCTCTATTGTGGACAATGCTATACAAAATTGTTTTTTTACTATTCAATGATATGACACCATTGTTCAGTAAGAAAACAAATCCGAAGGTAAATTTTCTCTCATCCAAATTTCTCCCCAATCAGCATCGGTATAACTTCGCAATCGCAAATCACTCCTTTGATAGCACAATGAGTAATCAGTTTTCCCTTTTAGATACCTTAATATTCTTTTAACCGCTTTCCAATGTGATGGTCCTGGATTGGATTGGATTGGTATCTACTTACCATTCCAATAACGAAATAGATATCAGGTCTCGTATACAATATTGTATACCTTAAACTTCCAGTTGCACTTGCGTAAGAAACTTCCTTCATTTGTTCCTTTTCATGTGGAGTCTCTGAACACAATCTACGACTTAAAGCTTCAATTTTCGTGATAGGAGTATCATTGGGTTTACAAGCCTTCATTTGAAAACGTTCAAGAATTTTCTTTATGTATAACTCTTATGCAAAGAATAATAATTTCTTTGAATGATTTCTTGAGATCTAAACCCTAAGAATATATGCAGATTCACCCATATCGTTCATCTCGAAATTAGATGATAACCATCATTTGATGTGTTTTAAAAACTCTTTATCATTTCCGACTATAAGTATATCATCCACATGCAGAGATAAGATAACGAACTTATCTTTATCTCTCTTGGTGTACACACAATGATCTTCATCGATTATTGTGAAATCATTTGAAATGATTGTATTGTGGAATCGTATATACCATTGTCTAGATGACTGCTTAAGACCATATATAGACTTAAAAAGTCTACATACTTTTTTTTCCAGTTTCTTTTATGAAACTTACAGGTTGTTCAATGTAGATTTCTTCATCAAGTTCTGTATTGAAAAAAGCAGTCTTTACATCCATTTGATGTAATTCTAGATTCATGCTCACTACTATGGCCATGATCTTAAGGGAATTGAGGTAAATCTTACAACAGGTGAAAAAGTCTATTCGTAGTCAATTCTTTCCCGTTGTGTATACCCTAAAGCTACAAGTCGTTCTTAATATCTTTTGATATTGCTATCAATATTACGTTTTATTTTAAGAACTCATTTGTTCTTGATGGCTTTGCGTCATTTGGGTAGATCAACCGGTTCCCAAACTTGATTGGATCTCATTGACTCAATTTCTTCTTTCATTGCTTTAATCCATTTCTCCTTAGCAAGGGCGTTAAAGAGTCTCTTTATGTTTCTTGGCTCTTCATCCTCTTGAGGTAGAATCGTAAAGACCCTTCCTTTGATATCGAAACGGCGTCGATGAATCCCTACACGATTACTACGTCGTAATTGAGATTCTGGTTGTGGAACTAATTCCTCATTTGGATCATGCACATTGCAACCACTTGGATCATGTACATCACTCATACTTAGATCACGTAAAGGAGGCTCATGTGAAACTGATTCATCATTTTGAGACTTATGTGATACTAATTCATCATCTTTTCTCAAATTTCTCCTATCATGTACGTCACTGACTCCCACTTGAATCAGGTAAACTTAAGTGTTTACTAGTTATAGGGTTTATGTGATATTGAGTTTCATAAAGAGATAAATCTTGACCTATCTCTCATTTCTTAGGAAAATCAGTTTCTAAGAACACGATATCTCGTGATTCAAATTCTATCACGCATCCATTTCTGTGCTCATCTATGCACACATACCCTTTTGATTGTTCAAAATATCTTATGAAGATACTCTTTTCCTCTTGGGCCTAATTTTCCATGTTCATGTGAACGCACATGGGACATAGGCTGCACAACCCCAAGGTTTCAGAAAATGAAGATCTGGTTTACGACCTGTCCACAACTCATATGGTGTGGTGGTAACCAATTTTGAAGGCACACAGTTAAGTATATTTGCGGCAGTCAACAATGCATCACCCTTATAGACAAAATCATTCAACATTTAATACAATCTAGAAAATAAACAAAATCATAATGTATTGTACTCAGGTACAAATCTAACACCAAATTTATGAAAGTTTAACTCAAAACCCAAATTAACTAAAATCAAAACAGAAACTAAATTTCGGCGAATTTATGGAGCAAACAATGCATCATGTAGGAGTAAAGTTTTTCCACCATGTATGACCAACTTGCATGTACCCACTCTTTGACTTCAACTCACGAGTTGTTGCCGACGTATATCCACTTCATCCCATGTGAAATTACTTGAAATTTCATGAAGACATCTCTATCATCGCTACATGGTCTGTGGCTTCTGAATCTACAGTACACAAATGATTAGATTCATTTAGAAAGATCGAATTTGAAACAACTCACAATTAAGACTCAATCAGGTTGCCATAACCAATTACCTTCCCAGATTGACTCTTGTAACATGTTATTGAATGTGAAGATATGTGAAATCATATCATCGCTTTCACTCATCCGATATCTAACCATTTCTAACATGTCGTTTGTTACGAGCCTACCGTGCTCTCATGCGCCTCCACGCGTTGCAAGTGCGCGTACATGTCACACGCAGACGACATGTCGTCTGATTGTTGTCTGAATGAACGACATGTTGGTTATTTTAATCTTTGTAACCGAAATGTCGTATGTTATACCGCTCACCGTACGACTTGTCGTACGTTATCGCTAGATGACATGTCCTTTGTGTTTCTATAGCGTGGATGACAAGTTTTTTGTTGTCTTCTGGGAGTGTTTTTCTGGGTAAAAACAAGTTCGACTTGCCAACTTCTAGGGTCCATATTTTTCTCAATTTTAATCCAAATTAAGTAAATGATATACAAAATTAAAGATCACATGTTATAGTTTTCAAAACAACTTAGAACATGTTACTAATCATTTTTTACAGAGAGATATTAAGACCCAAATTTGGAAGAAAATCATTTTTGGAAAAATGAAAACAGAATGCAATTTCTTCATTTTTCATGCATGATCATGCATTTTTTTGTGCAATCTAACTAGAATACATGTATTAAGGCTTTGATAATATTAGGAACAATATCCCAAAATAACATGAAACTAATCTATGATTTATCCATTTAGGATCTAACCAAAATATGTATTACTGGTTTAGGATTTATTTACAAACACATTGAAATAAATATAAATTTCACAACACAATTGTATACCTTAATTTTGTAGAAATCCCCTTAATCAAAATTAATTGATTGATATTTTAAATGAGCCAATGCTCATATTTATAGGAGATGGAAGAGTCCACGTGCATTAATTCATACTTAATACATTTGGAAGTTTATTAACTTCCTCCATAAATATGGCCATCATGAGTGGATAATTGCTATTAGTGTTGATCACCCTTATTCAACAACCACTATTAATATTGATCACCTTTATTCAACAACCACTATTAATGTTGATCACCCTTATTCAACAATCACTATTAATGTTGATCACTCTTATTCAACAACCATTAATATTGATCGACATTTTCTAACATTTAGTGTTCTATCACCATCAATGTTAATCACATTGTTTAACATAATGAATGAATGATAACCTCCTTACTGGCTAGTAATGAATAGAAATATTCATCCTTTTATTTTAAACTTGGCTGATCAAATTCATTTGCTGCTATTGTTTTGATCCAGGTTTTCAGGTGTGCCACTCACTTGGAGGAGGTACAGGTTCCGGCATGGGAACTCTCTTGATATCAAAGATTAGAGAGGAATATCCAGACAGGATGATGATGACTTTCTCCGTCTTCCCTTCTCCAAAGGTCTCTGACACAGTCGTGGAGCCATACAATGCAACCCTTTCTGTGCACCAGTTGGTGGAGAATGCTGATGAATGCATGGTTCTTGACAATGAAGCTCTTTATGATATTTGCTTCCGGACTCTAAAGCTTAGCACTCCAAGCTGTGAGTATAACATTATTTTCTGGAACTATTTGTGAAAACATGAAGGCCTGGGAATTAGGAAGATGTTAATCCGTTTTCTTGCGCCTCTAATTTGCAGTTGGAGACTTGAATCACTTGATTTCTGCAACTATGAGTGGTGTCACTTGCTGCCTGAGGTTCCCTGGTCAACTAAACTCTGACCTCAGGAAGCTGGCTGTTAATCTGATCCCATTCCCACGTCTTCATTTCTTCATGGTTGGATTTGCACCGCTCACTGCACGTGGGTCCCAGCAATACATCTCCCTCACTGTGCCCGAGCTGACTCAGCAAATGTGGGATGCCAAGAATATGATGTGTGCAGCAGACCCCCGCCATGGCCGCTACCTCACAGCCTCAGCAATGTTCAGAGGAAAGATGAGCACCAAAGAGGTGGATGAGCAGATGATTAATGTGCAGAACAAGAATTCGTCCTACTTCGTGGAGTGGATCCCCAACAATGTGAAGTCCAGCGTGTGTGATATTCCACCAAGGGGTTTGAAGATGGCGTCTACTTTTATCGGCAACTCAACATCCATCCAGGAGATGTTCAGGAGGGTGAGTGAGCAGTTTACAGCCATGTTCCGGCGCAAGGCCTTTTTGCATTGGTATACTGGGGAGGGTATGGATGAGATGGAATTCACAGAGGCAGAGAGCAACATGAATGACTTGGTGGCTGAGTACCAACAATATCAGGACGCAACAGCTGATGATGATGAGGAAGAGTACGATGAAGGCGCTGAGGAGAATTACGAGGCCGCCTAAGAAGTAGTGGAGCAATCAGATTCCAGGGCAACCAAAGAGAAAGAGATGGCTTTTGATGAGACCTACCCCACTTCTACTATGTGACTGTAAGTGCTTTTATTGTTTTGAACTTGTGTTTTTTAAGATGACATTGTTGTTTTTTTCAAGCATTTTTAAATATGGAATTGTCAGTTTGATCACATTTTGCATTGAATGGATGATCTTCAATTTTGCATTTTAAGCATTTTGAATGCTACTTCCTGGCTTCGATCGGGATATTGATTTTACTGGCAGCTTTTTGTTTGATTTTAGTACCTGAAATTAGCACTTTTGAACTTGATAAGAGAATTTAATTAATTTGAACTTTTAAAAAAAAAATATTTTTAATATGGCAATTTATGATTTGTTTATTCGTTCATTCGATTGATATTAAAGAGTGTATATATTTGAGTTCATCAATTAGTTACTTTTATTACTTTTTTTTTCAAATAAGTTGGATAAGTTGTCGTCAATTATCACAAAAAATAATGTTATCTAGATTTGTTAATATTTTTAGTAATCCATTAATTGTATAATATATATATATATATATATTATATATATATATATATATATATATATATTATATATATATATATATATATATATAATTTATGATAAATTATGCCATTGAACTATATCAGGCATTCGTTTATGATTCGTTTATTAAATGTATTGAATACAAAATTCGATTTGCCACTCTGAATGATAAGCGCATATGTTATAAGTAATATTACATCCGCCGTTAAAAACCGTTGGAGTTGAACCGGCCAAAAACCTGTCGAATTGGTCGGTTCAACCGTTGAATAGGTGGTTCAGCGGGTCTTTGGTCCGGTTTTATTTTTTTTATTATTAATTTTGATTTTTTATATTTTTTAAAAAAATAATAAAAAATAGTTAAAACATTGACCTCCAGGGTGGAACTTCGATCAGACCTTTAACCCTTGACTCTCTCGTAAAATTGGATCGATGGATCGATCCGGATTTTAAAACACCGCTCTAAACATTATTGGCATTAGTCTCCTTGTGTCAATCTAGTTAGGATTTTCAAAGGAGTGAAGTTATGGAATTTTCTCCAGGATTGCCTCTCAAGCCTAACCAACAATGAAGTGAGGCAGTTCATTACAATTGTGTGGGCTGTCTGGAGAGCAATGAATGAATACTTTTATTTTTCAACAACATAGCATTTGAAGTCATGATAAGAGCCGAATCTGTGACCGAGTTTGGGCCAGTTTTGGGAAAAATTATATTATGTTTCGGGTGGATATATCATCTCTTTCATAATAGCTGGGTCTCATAACTGTGTGAGACCCAATTGTTGTGAGAGAAATGACATATACACTCGAAACATGATATACTGTCTCCAGTTTTGGGATCAACTGATATGGGAAAGCAGGAGCAAAAGGAATCCTCTTATACCTTCCACCTCAAGATTGGATCGAAGTCAAGATGCTGCTGCTTGATGTAGTTTGCCATCTTAATTCGATTAGGGTATAGTTCAAATTAAGAGCTTGCAAATTTTTTTTTTTTTTGAAATCGTTGGAAATTTCGCCGTCGAATCACCACTTCCGGGTTTAAACAGATCATGTAAAATCTCAGATTATCCCAAGTTCTTATAAGTAACGCACTCCCTGAGTGTGAGATCTCGATCCCTATACCACCAAGTTACGTCTCTTAGGGACAGAACTTGTAATGTTGCTGCACATAATTTAGCTAAAATGATATGTAAAAAACATAATATCTGATTTTTGAGTGGATAATTTTCCCTATAACGAAGTTTATACTTGATCACAGAACCCCATCATTTAGTGTGTATTTTATTTATTTATTTATTATTATTTATTTTTTTGTGCATAAATCACAGTTTTGTCTTCATGATTTGATCGATGTGGATATGGAGTACTTACTTGGGACCACCCTGAGGAACTCATTTTGTATTATGTATTATTTTTGTAAACATTTCCATAATAAAAATGGCAATTTATACAGCCTATTATCACAATATATTACACAACTTGTAAAAGCCACTTTCATAAATAGAAATACTTGCATGAATGCACAAATACCAAAATTAAAATTAAAAAAAAAAAAAAAAACTGCAAGGTTCCATAGCAATTAACATAGATTTCACTAATAAAATTTTATTTAATCTATTATAACTGCAGCCACCAAATTTGCAAAACAAAGGACTAGCTCGAACTATATTAATATCTTTAATCTTCTTCTTGAGCCTCTCTCTTTTTAATCTCTTCAATCTTCATTTCATTTCTTCTTTTTATTCTCCTTTAGCTTTGATTTCTTCCTCTTTTCAATCTTCTTTACATCTCCTTATCCTATCGAATCAAAAGCCCAAACAAATCCTAATGAATATTAAAGAAGAAATGAGCAAATCTCAGAATGGAAATCTAAACATAAACTCGTATATATGCAAAAAAAATTGTTACAATATTATCAAAACAAAATAAAAGATTCTAAGTCACCCAGAAAACAAAAACTCAAAAGATTCATCTACAAAAGTGGGACTTGGGCAGTTTATTAGTAGCCTTAGACCTCAAAATTTGAATCCTTCTTTGTCTCGCTTGTGCAGCAGCCAATGCTTTGACTCCATTATTGCAAAAGACTCATCCTCCTCTAAAGGGATGTTCAGATCAGGGAGAAGAAATGGACCCACTTTTTTCTTATCACCGTTGGATGGGTTTTGGGTTCTGTCTTGTTGTGGATACTGAGAACTAATTCCAATGCTGTGAGCCGTCTGATCCATGATGAACGGTTGTTGATGTGCCATGTATTGACTTGGCTGCTGTCTTCTTGTTGATGATGATTCACTTTCTTTCACTGCTGCTATTAACTTCAAATTAAGGACTTTCAGTTGATCATAACTAATCTTTCTTTTCTTTATTTCCTGTTAGCAAATAATAAAATTTAAAAATTAATAAAAAAAAAATGTAAATTCCAAGAAAATGAATAATTCTAAAAATAAAAAATAAAAAAAAAAAACCGTTACCTCATTGAAAATTCTGTTGCTCTCAGCCAACTCATCTCCCATCTTCAAGAACAGTTCTGTCTTCTGTAATGGCAATTTAATAACATAAATTAAAATAAAATTCTGAATACCCTAAACTAAAACCCCGCAAAAAAAATAAAAAAAAGAACATACCCTTTTTAAAGAAATCTTTATTTTATGGTGCCGCTTTGTTATTTCATGTGGAAACAAAAACGGCGACGTTGGGCTGAGAGCCATGTGACGCTTCTCTTTCTCAGTCTCAGTATCAGTATCAGTCTCACATGCAGTAGAAGGAGTAGGGCCCACCATCGCCGCCGATCTTTTTCCAGTGGCTCGCCATTTAAGGCGACACCGAGACGACGGCTCTGATTCGGCGATTAGATTTGAAAGCTCCAGCAATATTTGTGCGACTTCGTGTTCAGACTCCTCCATTGTAAGTAAATTTGATTTTCTGTTTCTTTTTTCAAATAAACAAATGAAGAATATTACGAAACTCGTCCGCTTTCAACTTACAAAAATCACCTGCAAATATTTTTGCCCTAAATGAGTTTCTACTGTAAATGCACGCACGCACTTACTTATTATAAATAAATGGAAAAAACAAATTATGGATTTCCTAAATAAAATAGGAAAAGATTTCCTTAATAAAATAGGAAAAGATTTCCTTAATAGATACGGGTTTTATTTTTTATTTTTTTAAAAAAATTATATGATTCATATTTTATTATAGAATGTTTCCTAATTCTATTATATGTTTTATAAAATGACCCTAATTTTATATTCCAATAAAAACGCATTATAAAAAATTAGTAAATAAGAAATATCATGAAGCAGACTAATTAATAAATGCAAAATGCATGAAACAACCCAATTAAAAAAAACCATTTACCAAAAAAAAAAAATTGTATTAAAATATACTGTAACATTTTTTTCCCTCAAAAGACAGTATATTAATCCATCAAATATACGGTAATGTATAAAATGTTCGCTTGATGGTTGTAGACTCAAGATCTCACTTTAATGTCCTGTGTTCGAATCTAAGAGGTGCGTTTCTTATAAGAGTTTGAGACAATTTGAAGTTTTACATGCTTCGCTTAAGCTCGGAAGAGATAATTTGGCGGTGGAGTTTCCAACCATTCAAAAAAAATTATATATGAATTCAACTAGAATTATTATTCTAACATGTGTTTGATCCGAACCGTTTGATTCGACTGTGATATACTTAAATCAAAGATATGTCTTGATAACTTGATCAATGTGGTTGTTTTTTATTTTTTGGGTAATCAGGATGTCTAGGTCAGCTTACGCACACCTTGATTAATCCTCAGGTTTTGTGCTCCGTGCTCTCAGAAATTTCAGAGCATAAATCAAGGTAAGTCGCTGATTTTTTACACCATAAGATATAACCTCGAAAAAAATACATATAATGAGATTCAAACCTTAAACATGAGAACGAATAAACCATGGCTTTTATCACTAAGCTAATCCGATGTAGTTGTTTTGATTATACCAGATGAAGTAAGTAGGAACCATCCTAATATGATGGTTGATGGAGTAATTGGGACTATCCTGTTAACTTAGATGTAAATTATCTATCATGTCTATTTTTCTAGGGATGATAATATGATTGATTATTTTGGATATATGAGACTATTCGATCTATAAAAATGATTTGATATCCGATATTTAGTAGATAATACTGATAGTTAGGTTTTGGTTTCGAAATTAAGTAGTTGAAATAATTTTGGTCGATTATGATTTTATTATTTCGAATATTGGATACTTGATATTCGACTAAAAAAATTAAATAATTTAAATAAATATTATAATATTAATAGTAAAAAAATAAAAATTAATTTTTTAGATAATAAAATTCTATTTTTTTTTTAATTTTCGGTTATTTTTATTAGATATTTAAATATTTGGTCGGTTTCGATATTGATACCATGAATTTTTTTCCTCGATTATAATAAGTAGGTATCAAAGATTGGATATAATTTCAGTTTTGATAAAAATAATCATATATCCGATTATTGTCATCCCTAATGATTTGCAAACAGAAAGCATATTAGCACAATTTCAACTTGTTAAATGCCACTTTCATAAATAGAGAAATACTTGCATTAATACATTTAAAGAAAAAACTATTAATTAAAACGGCAAGTGCTCATGGCAATTAACATATATAGATTTGACAAGAGAAATCAAGTTTGAGTAATTCGATTATACCCTTACTAAAAATAAACCCTATTCAACTTATATTTAGTTTATTATAAGGAAATTATCATTTTTTTACACCCGAAACATAATTTATGTATGAAAAAAAATCCAAAACTTTAATCAAATTCAAATTTACACTTAAATTTTTTTTTGTCCACTAATTTACACATTTTAAGTTTAATTCTACACATAAAGTTTCAATCAATATATTAATTTACACCTAAAAAGTATTGTTGACGGCTGATTTTGGTCTCAGGGCAATATGAGAATATTACTCCCGAGACAATCCTCCCTCAATAGTGAATTTATTTGGTTATGGGGGACCAAAAGCAAACTTAGCAAAAGATAAATAATACGCCAATCGACAAAGAGATTTAATGTGGTTCGGTGGATCTTGGTCCGACCTACGTCCACGGGCACAAAAATGATGATGCTTTTATTACTCAAACACGCTTCTCAGCTATGCGTCTTGTTTTTTTACAAGTCTGATCGTAATGATCTTCCTCTTCATTCTCTCAACTTGTCCCTCTTATGCACACTCTACCCTTCTATTTATAATAGTGTAGAAATCAGATTCCTTATCCTACAAGAATTTCTTAGTTGAAACTATTTCATTTTCCCGTAAGGGTTCATAATCAAAAACTACCTTTACTTTCTTTATCCTACTAGGACTCTGACTCACCAGTTTTCCCCATGAAAGTAGGATAACTTGTCATCTTATCCACAAGAATAGGGTGTCATCTTCCGGAACACGCCTCGACATATGCTCGGTCTTCATGAGGTCGGTCATAATGGTCCTTTGAACTGAGAATGCCGCTGTCGATCTTTTAATTACCCGGTCATCTGAACCCAAGTGCTCGGTTACCGATCATAAAGTGCTCTTAGTGGTCGGGTCGGCATTAATGATTTCGACCGAGAAGGGAATTACCCTTTTTACCCATGCCGTACTCCTTAAATAACATAAGTCCTGAAAACACCATCAACAAGTATAAATTAGTATGTTGATTGAAACTTTAGATATAAGATTAAATTTATTTAAAATCTTCGAATTTTTTTAATATATAAACCAATTTTTGGTTCAAAAAAATGATAATATCCCTTAAAATGTACTAAAATTTTGATAGTGTGCACTATGAAAATTAAATAATAATTATTGTTGTTAAAGGCATCAATTTAAATTAACTCATTTTTTTTTCTAACAATCAATTAATGATCTTATGATCACTTAATAATGTTCCCGCAATCCCGCTACGCCACATTTTGCGGTTACTTGGGCATCAAGTTTAATCTATTATTAAGATTAAAATTAACAACAAATTAAAGGGATTTATTATTAACGACGTGGAATTAATTCTTCCAAAAGATTAATTAAAACACAAACCTCAAAGGCAACACTGCCTCATTGCATGGCGAATCTTTAGCAATATATTTTACAAAAGCAATTTCATTATCTTATAGTGAATGGCAAGAACACAATTTCTAAAGATCTTCAAATTCTTCAATGACAAATCAAAATATTTAATAACAAAACAAACAAAATTTTTATATGAGATCAATGATCTCAAATTTTAGTCCACTTTTTCATTTTTTTGTATCGAACGATTGAACGTTGATTTGTCTTAAAGGGGCGTGGCTTGGTGGTATATGATTCAAGATCTCACATTGAGGTATTAGATTCGAATTTAGGGAGTACATTTCTTATAAAAATCTGAGACAGCTGGAGATTTTACTTGATTTTTCAATGTTGCCTCAACATTTGGATGTTGATTCAATTTCTTTCATTGCTGCTATTAACTTTAAATTAAAAAAAAAATTAAAAAATAATACAAAATTGAGAAAATGTAAATTCCAAGAAAATGAATACTAATTAAAAAAAAAATTATATTTTAATCAGGTAACTCCTCCATTGTAAGTAATTTTATAACAATAACACACCATTTTTCAAATTTATTAAGATTTGAGTTTTTTGTTGGTTCATAAAACGTACAAGATCCACTAAATAATAAAAATAACCAAATCATAATTAGTCCAGGAAAATCAAATTTGGGTCAAACCAAACTTGAGCAGCTATAAAAAAATTTGTGTATGAATTCAACCCGGATTATTATCTGTACCCGTACCTAATTCGAACTATTCAATTCGGGTTTAAGTTAAATTCGAATTACTTTAGGGTGGACTTGATCATTTTTGGATAATTTTTTTTTGGATCCGTCATGCCAAAATCAATTAATTGGTGAAATTTCTAAGGTTCTCAGGTAATGTAATTATGAAAGAAGTTTGTACTTATTACAACATTAATTTTTTTTTTTTGGAATCATTGAAAATCTCGTAGTCAAACCATCAATTCCAGGATTAAACGGAGCAAGTAAAATTCTCGGGTGTCTCAAGCTCTTACAAGAAACTCATTTCCTAAATTCGAACCCATAACCTCAAGATCAGATCCTGAACCCTACACTATCAAGCCCCTTGATTAATACTCTTTATGCTTAAATCAAAGTTATTTATAGATAACTTGATCAATATAGATTGTTTTGATCATATTATTATAGATTGAGTAATGAGTATTTGGGACAATCCTATTAATTTAGATGTCAATTATCTATCATTTTGCGGAATCATTTTGAATTATTATTATTATTATTATTATTATTATTATTATTATTATTATTATATTATTATTATTATTATTTATTATTATTATTATTATTATTATTATTTTGTAATAATCACTCCATCACAATTACAACATGTAAAAGCCACTTCCATAAATAGAAATACTATTTATGAATGCATTAAAAAGAAAAAAAAGAAAAAAAAAAAAAAAAAAGAAAAAAAAAGAGATTACTAAAACTGCAAGTGCTAACAAATGAACATAGATTTAATCAAGTTTGAATGCATGTCTAGATCGACATTTAGAGTCCGTTTGAGAGTACTAATTAATTAACGTTTTTCAATATATTATCAAAAAAATCTCTAAAAATTATAATATTAAAAAAATTCTTTGTTATGATTTTAAATATTCTCAAACTAGTAATCAGCTTTCTCCTCCTCCTTACTTTTCTTCTTCTTCACCTCCTTCTCTCCAATTTATCAATCACAAAAGTAAACAAAACCACACCTATTTATCAATGAAGCTGCTTTTGATCACTGTTACATAACATTCCCACTGTCAAACCACTCATTTCGGGTTTAAGCGAAATAGGTAAAATTCCTGATTGTCCCAAGCTCTTACAAGAAATGCACTTCCTGGATTCGAACTCAGGATCTCAAAGTGAAATCTTAAATCCTAAATCACCAAACCACGCCATTGGAGACGAAATAAAAATATAATAAAAAATATAGTCCATTTACTTGAAAGTAAATAAACATTTCAAAATTAAAGAACTCATGAAGCTAACACTTTTCCCCCTCAATGAGAACAAAAACAAAAACAAAGATGCATTTACTTCAAAATTATTCCCTGTTGCTTCAAAACTAACATATTCCATCATTCTCCTCCAAATAAAAGTACTTGTATATATGTTTTATAATTATTTAATTAAAAATCGCAAAGAAAAAAAATGTTGTTATCAGCCTTGGTAGAAACATAGAGTTCTTTTTGGTGGTGGGTTTGGGTTCTTTCTTGACCTTGGAGCCAGACGCAGCATTTCTGAGGAGTTTCTGAAAATCTTCATCTTCATCTTTGGGTTCTTCTTTCTTAATTTGATCATTTAGGTGTCAGGTTTTGGGTTCGAGTCAAAAATTCATTTCTTATAAGAATCTGAGACAATATATGTTTTACTTGTTCCGCTTAAAATCAAATAATTTAACGGTGAAATTTGCAACCCAAAAAAATCACCTTACCATTTGTGGGTTTCTTCTTGGGAGATTTCACCGCCTTTGCATTGTTCAACGGCATCTTCATTAGAGATGGTATCAGTGGCGTATCCAGAAATTTCAGTCAGTGGGGGCAAAAAAATTTTCTAACCAAAATAATATATAATGAATTCATACATATTTTTTGAAATTACAAGATGATCCATATACTTTTGAAAATTATGAAATAGCCCTTAGTTTCTAACTTATAAATTAACCAAAATTTTCAGAATTATATTTTTATCCATAATTTCTAAAAAATATCAATCTACCCTAAAAATTTAAGTAAGAATTTATTTTTAAAATTATGTATTTTAAGTTAATGTAGTATATTATATACTAAATTTCCGCTAATTTATTATAGATTTAATCATTTTTTTAATTAAATTATTAAAAGTCTAGTACTAAAACGCAACATTAGTGCTTTGAACAACTATAAATAAAAAATAAATATAAAAAATAATTATATTTATATTAATATGTGAATATTTTATACATAACAACTATACACGATGTGATTTAGTAAAAGAATCACTACAAATATATTAATAAATTAGAAGATCAATAACCAAACCTAACTATAAACATAGTTATTTTTATTTTTATTTTTATTTAAATGTAATGGAATCTATATTCTTTTGCAAATGGAAAAACACATAATTGATTGGATTTAAAATGAAAAATAATCAAATATCTATACACATATAAATTAAATATAATTATTTTAGATATGTTTAAGAAATAAGATTGATACAAAAGTGTATTGAAATTTTTTTAATTAATTTGGGCTTGGGCCTGCATATTATATCAAAAAATACAACTCAAAAAATTAAAAAATAATATATTTATGAGTGTTGTTTAATTATTTATATTTTATAATATTAATATATATACATATATAATTTTTTTTTTTTAAAAAAAAAAAAAACTTGTGGGTCCAGTGGGGGCAACTGCCCCCACTCTAGAGGTGAACACAATTTCGGGTCAAACCGCGAACCGCATCGAACCGCACAGCACCGAACCGAACCGTGCGGTTTGAAGAAATATTAAAAATGATTTTGAACCGCACCGAATCGAACCGAAAATTTCGGGTCGGTGTGCGGTTTTGACCCATGTCAAACCGCGAACCGCCCAAACCGTATATTTTGACTCGAACTGCGACCCGAACCGCCTAAACCGCCGACCTGCGTACAAATTAAATATAATTTTATATTTTTCTTCTTCTTTAACAATGAAAAATAATATATTTAATGATCATATAACAATATGTAATGAATAAATGAAAATTATGTAATTTTTTCTTCAATTATAATGTGAAAACACACAAAATTTTCTTAAAAAATTTCTGAGGAGTTTCTGAAAATCTTCATCTTCATCTTTGGGTTCTTCTTTCTTAATTTGATCATTTAGGTGTCAAGTTTTGGGTTCGAGTCAAAAATTCATTTCTTATCAAAGTCAGTACATATTTTACTTGTTCCGCTTAAAATCAGATAGTTTGACGATAAAATTTGCAACCCAAAAAAATCACCTTACCATTTGTGGGTTTCGTCTTGCGAGATTTCACCGCCTTTGCATTGTTCAACGGCATCTTCATTAGAGATGGTATTGATCGGATATTCCATATTTTTTTGATATATTTGAATCTGACATCTAATATATAATATATATTTATAATTGAAAAAAAAAAATCATTGATTAATAATTTGTATTCAATACTGATAAATATATATATATATATTATATATATATATATATATATTAACAGATATCAGATATCCGATAATAGATATATGATAGGTGAAAAATTTTAAAATTTAATTAAATAGTTTATTATTTGAAAATAAAAAAATTATTATTATTATTATTATTAATATTATTATATTTATTAACTTTTTATTTTTTATTCGGATATTAGATATCCGACATCCTAAATACTAAAAATTATAACCGATCGAAATAAATTTTTATTATCTAATTTTAAAAGCAAAATCTAAACATTATTTGCTAAATTTCAGGGGATAGCTTTTTTTTGCGGTCGGATCCCCTGGCCTAGCTCACAATCCAAACCTCATATACCGTGCAACACATGGGTGCCATGTGTCGCGCCTGCATGGAAGCAAGGCTGGACAAAGCAGTATTTTTTTTAGATCATATTTTTGCTTCCATCTTACAACCTTAAAGCTTATCTTTTGATTGGAAAATGATACAGACACATATAATGATATAGATCCAATTATAGATGTCTAGGTGATTGAATCTGTGTGATTAAGCCCTCACATATTTTTTTTATTGGTGATATAGCTCAGTCACACAAATCCAGCCACCTAAACATATGTGGTTGAATCTGTGTCATTTGTCTATGTCTGTCCATTTTCCCTTTTGATTTTGCCTTTGATGTTGATTTTTGCTGCACATTTAGGCTGAGTTTGATAGAGAATACTACACTAAGAATAAAAATTAACTTATAAGTTATGAAACAAACATTATAGTATAAAATAGCGTTAACGCTAGTGTTGAAAAATAATCTCATGTTCGTACAATCCAATATTGTGAGAGTATAAACTAGCGTTTATGTGTTTGAAGTAACGTTTAGATACTAGCATATACGCTAGTTTATAAAACTTCACAAACTCAACATCATACGGTGCTTTAGTCTAGTCTTTTATGTGTTTGATAGAGAATACTACACTAAGAATATAAATTAACTTACAAGTTATGAAACAAACGTTATAATATAAAATAGCGTTAACGCTAATGTAGAAAAATAATCTCAAGTTCGTACAGTCCAATTTTATGAGAGTATAAACTAACGTTTATATGTTTGGAGTAGCGTTTAAATGCTAACATACACACTAGTGTACAAAACTCCACAAACTCAACACTTTAGTCTAGTCTTTTAGGCTTGGTTTCACAAGAAGTGGCTTGGATGATATGGCCAGCAACGTGACTTGGAACTGGGTTGTGCTTCTTCTGGTCTTGTGCATGAAATGGTGAAATTACACAGATAGATATTTTACTATCAAGGGTATGAGCATGACCATTTGATAATTTAAATACAAATCCACAATCACATATAGACAATACCACAAGAGAGCTAGTAGTGAAGCTCATTGAACACACACACACACACACACAAACACACAAAAACCAATGCGACAATGCCCAAACATCGATGGCAGAAGTATCGATTAGGAGAGTCATGTTACATTTATAAGAGAAGACGAATTCTTCAATTTGGGAACTTTGAATTTAGATGAGAACAACTTCGTAGTGTCTAAAATGGGACTTACATCAACTGCTTTCCTCTTTGAACTTCTAGAGCCCTGATCAACAATGATTTGAAGTTTGATAAGCTTACATTTAAAAAAAGAAGATGAAAATAAACAAAAGGGAGATTTCATGGTTTCATCTATTCTACTATATTCATGGAAACAGATGAACTTCACTAGCTATAGTAAAACCTCTCTAACAACCAAACACGGGGCGATTTAACATTATATAGCCTTTTGTCATAATCTGATTCCCTCTAAACACATACTGGCTTTCACTTGGTACTACTAGTTAAGTGGTCACTGGTCACATAATTACTCTTCCTTTTAGTGATCATGTGATAAAAACTTTAATCACAATTAGAAATGCTGATTTATGATTAAGGGCTGTCTTAAATATCAAGTTTAAACGGTAACGTTGCATCAGTTTGCAAAAATTATGCTTGTGTTGGATAAATTATTTGACAAAGATGAAAGATAATTTTAAACAAGTACCAAAAAGATTCCAGAAATAAGCAGAAAATGATCTGATGAATCTACGTCAAAAGATTCAAGAGTGAAACTACTAAGTAAAAAACATAAGAAGACTGATTTCCAAACTTAGGAAATTATTCACACGCAAGTAAGTACCTTTTCAGTGTCCACATGATCAGAGACTCGATCGGCTGGCACTTCTTTCTTCACGACCACATTACTCCCAGTCTTACCTCCCAGGCTTACAGCTCCTGTTCTACAATGATTTCGCAGAGGGGTAACTGAAGAACTTCCAGACGTTCTTAACCGTCCTTTTATCCCAGCAGTATTAGTTCCATTCTGAATGCTGTTAGAAGTTCTAACTCTGGCTGTGCAAGGATTTAAGACAGGTGTAACTGAAGCACTTCTAGACTTTCTCAATAGCTCCAACTCCTGAGTGAGTCTGGAGATTTCATCATTCCTTTTTTTTGAGCCAGCCTCCATCTCAGCAATTTTTGTTTTTAATCTTGCAATAGATTCATCCTTTTCATTGTTAGATGACTGAAGATGCTCCATGCTAGCAAGAAGTTTCTCAATCTTTTCATTTCCTCGATCAACTTCTGCACACTTGCTGTTAAGTTTACTAGTAAGATCATTTTCCATTAGCTTATACTGGTTCCATACAAAGTCCTTCTCAGTCAAGAGCTTAGATATCTCAGATTTCTTTTCAGAAGCAAGTTTATCGTATTCAAACTTTAGTCTTCTCATTTCCCCTTTTGAAATCTTTGAACCAATCGACTCTGGCTCACCATCCTGCAAACACTTAAAATCCAACATTATTAAAAAAATCATTAAAAATCTCAACAAGAAAAATGGAGAAAAAGAAGAAAATGATCATACTTTTGGTTTTTGTCGGAGCAAGTCAAACCAGGTCTTGAAATCAGCCAACTCATCATCTGTGCATTCTGCACAATTAGGACCAATGTAATGAAATTAAAATTCACTAAATTACGCTAAACAAGAACTTCAAGCCTCTTAATAAACAAACTCAATACCCAACCATTTTAAAAATTTGTGTGAAATTACCACTAACTGTATGACTGCTGCGCCGGCCACTGTAATTTACATCCATAAAATGGAGAAGACAGTAGAATTAATGTTGTAAAAGCAAGTTTACATGCAATTCCGAACAAAATCCATTCAAATCAACCCGTTTAGCCCCTCACTAAATCCCAATTAACCAAGTCTAAAGTTTCTGAATTCACATGTTATAAGATTGCTTCCTTTTTCTTGGTAAAGCAGATAATTAGGCTCGGAAAGAAACTTAAATATGCAATTTTTCATTTCTTTTCCCACAAATCGAACCAATAATGCAAAAATGGGAAGAAAAAAAAAAGACCCTTTATAAGAACATACATAAAACATCAAACACTGACCTAATTTAAGTTTCAACATAGAAGCCTCCCTATGCTTCAATCCTACCACCATATCAGATTTTGCCGCCTCAAGCATACGCATCATTTCTTGTGCCACCGCATCACTCTCCATCTACAAAAGAAACCGTCGCAAGAAAAAAACCCCATTTAAAATTCATCAATAAAACCCTAAAAAAAAAAAAATCATAAAATTTTTCAAAACCCCAACTTCGGAATCAACAAAATTTAGGGCTTACTTGAGAGATATGATCTTCGTAGAGACGAACATCAGATGCCCACTTCTCATGTTGCATCTTGATGCGATCTTCGAGAATTTTCCTCTCTTTGACGAGATTTTCGATCTGTTCTTGTTCGGATTTCAACATTTTGTGCAAGAGGTTGAAAATTTTGTCCCATTTTTGACGTTCTGAAGAAGCTTGAGAGCGCGTTGTTATACCCATTCGATCAAATTTTATTTTAGGTTAAAAGATTGTGATTTGTGAAGAGGAAAAAATTAGGGCTTGCACTTGCAGAGAGAGTAAAATAGTACCGTTGTGATTCAAAGAAGTAAAATTGTACCGTTGTGATTCAAAGAAGTTGTACAAACAACGGTCGATTCTAAGCGTATTGAGCAATTGAGAAACATTATACAAGTCAAACTATTTAATTTTTTTTTTTGAAAGATAATGAAAGATTTTATTAATAAAATATTATAAAGATGTAAATATGCCGTTATTTCGGCTCAATTACAAACTTATCAAAGTCTAAAATTCGAACCTAATTATGACGAAACATAACAACATAAAACCATATATTGTGTTTCCCCTAAAACTGTTCAGATCGGAAGTTGTATTCACACCGAAATCTATAGAATGAGTTGAAGGATTTTTCGGGCTAACTTAAATGTCCCACCTTTACTATTGTTGGTGAATACGAAATCCGAAATAATTACAAAAAATATACAATATATAGAACATAAATTTTTACAACAACTCATATACAATCTATTACAAGAAAATAAATAAATCTATAAAGAAGTTACAAAACTCAATATTCACTCCCAAAAATAGATTTACCATCTTCCTCTCACGTATCTTTTACCGGCCGATGAAAAGACAATTTTATTCATGCAAAATAGAAACAAAAAAACCCAACACATGATTGAAAATTTACCACAACATATGGATGAAGTCACAGATCCATAGATCTGAATAATAAATGACAGAGAAAAAATAGGAAGAATTATTTTTAATTAAGAAATTCAGATTTAAGAATTGATAGCAAAACAAAGCATAAATATAAAAAAAATAAATAAATAATAAAATAAAAGACCATAGGGGGTCAGAAACCAGGGGATGAGAGAGTGTGTAGAAAAAGGATAAGAGGAAGAGTAGATGAAGCAGTAGAAGCCAAAGTGAAGAAAATGAAATGGGTGAGGTGAGGAATGGGCATCGGCTTATTTGTCTTTTTCTTTTCTTTTTTTTTTTTCTCTCTTTTTTTTAATTATTATTTATTTATAAGGTAAGTAGATTAACCAAAGAAAATCATAATAAAAGCGTGGTGACATATCCCAAAGAGAACAAGTTAAAGAGGACAGACCCTACAAACTAAACAACTAGAGTCAAACAGGTAAATAGCAAAACAAATAAAGGAATATTAGAAAATATTATCGGATAAATGCCAAAAACGAAGAAACTATATATTTTCATAAGATGATTTCACGTTCTTTAATAAACTAGCACGAGTCCGCACAATAAAAATAATATCACTCTGAAGCATAATGGGGGCCCGATGAGGCTTACTATGAAGTCTAGCGTTCCTCTCTCTCCAAATAAAGTAGATAGCAGCTGCAAAGGAGATCCGAACAATCAAGTGACATAACTGTTCCATCCATGAGACTGTATGAGGTCAATCGCGAGAATTCCAAACAATACCACAATTTTCCAAGATAGAAGACCAAACCTGAGAGGAAAAATGGCACTGAAAAAAAGTGATCTACATCCTCTCCAGAATTACGACAAAAAATACATGTAGACTGATTCGAAATGCCAAAGCCGATCAATCTGTCTTGAGTATACATGCTACCTTGAATTGCTAGCCAAAGAATGAAAGCATGTCTTGGGACTGCCTTACGAAACCACACGACTCGACTCCAGCTCCCCCGAAAACCCATGTGCCGAAAAGCTTCATAGGCACTCCTAATCGAGAAAACTCCCCTATTGTCCTCCTCCCAAATCAACTCCTCCTCCCTCGAGCTACTAGGGACACAATCTAAAGGCAGAGTACAAGCTAACTCAATAAAAGCAGCTGATCTAGCTCGGGGCCACCTCCAAGAAGACCCATCAATGATAGAAACAACCTTAGTTGTCTTATCCCACCCTAAATCATAAAAGACTCTAGCATCCAAAATGTCTACAATTGACCCCAAAGGCTTATTTGTCCTTATTTTATTTTATTTTGACAGGATTGTCCTTATTATTTGAATAGATGAAAAATGTTGAAAAGAAATAGAAATAAAAAAAAAAACTCAGCTATCTAAATGGAGAGTTAGAGATGAAATATATATATTTTTTAAATAATATTATTTAGGAAGACGAATTTATCTCTTAAAAGTAACATTAAAAATATATTTTTTATCTTATTTTTAAAACATATTTAATTATATTTCATTTCATTATTCTGCATCTATTTTTATATAAACATTACTAGTAACTATCACATAATTATTAATCTTAGAACCGAATAATTAGACCCTCACTTTTTCTCGTCCGACCTTCTCCTCATCAGCTATATTTGCACACAATTTACTTTATGTTTGAGCATAAGTTCTCTTAACTACCGATTTTCTTTTTATTTGGTAAAAATAAATAAATTATCGTTGGAAATATTATCGATAAAATGATAACTTATTTGACAATAACAATCAATTTTGGAGACTGTTTAATGAAGAATTTTCATCAGTAGATCATCGACGGAATAAATTTTTTATTGATAATAAATTAGGGACGATAATTTTTCGTCGTTATTCTATCGATAAGAATAATTACCAACCAAAATTTCATTAATATTACCAATCAATCGTAACCTCAATAATTATCCAGTGCAATCTTATGTATTTTACAAAGTACAGAGAGAGTTCACTTCAGTTAAATGGCACAAAATTGCTTCGACTTTGCAGCCACATCTTGTAAATTTTGCAAGACTAATTGGAGACTTATAGGCGAAGTTCACAAAAAATAAAAATAAACATTTTGGCCTGAGGTGGCCTTGTGAACAGTTGATATAGGCCATTATCAGGACTCAAAATTTAGTTTAAAATTATCTAATAAAATTTCGATTTTCAAATATATAATATGAGTTATATTTTTGGGAAAATTATACCAATTATTGTCATAACGATATTTTAATTTTTTTATTTTTAGAAATACAAACTTTAATTCGTGTCGTTATTTTTTTTATTAATTGAGTCATTTTTCATCTAATTTTGATACAAAATTTTACTATTTTAAGACAGTTGTTGAGGTATTCAAGTTATTTAAAATTAATCGGGTGAAAAATGACTCCAAATTAATGGAAAATATTTAACGACGTGGATTAAAATTATATTTTCAAAACTATATGCATTAAAATATTGTTATAGCAATCTGTAAGATAATTGAATATCATTTTCCATATTTCTTTTTATTCTTTATCAAAAAGACTGGATTTTAAAAACTCGCCTATGAAAATTTGTTAATTTTAATTTGTCTCATTTAACTACTTTTTGCGAAAATTATTTTTTGCCCCTACTGAATCAATGTTTTGATTACGCCACTGCACCTATGAGCAGCAGTTATGTCGTTAAACAGTTAATGACTTGGGAAGAATGACTGTAAAGTTGAATCTCTGTTGATCAAATGCAGATTTCTGGAAATTTGAACTATCATTATATTTATTCCTGTCTGATCTTTGAGATCAAGATATGGCTCCAATTGCTGTGGATAGGACTCAGAATGGAAGTGTCAAATATCTTGAAACAGTTGGGTCAATTTTTGAAATTGAAGACTGTGATATTTTTAGGTCCTTGGATAGAGCCAGGCCTACAAGTATAGAGAGGAAAAGATCCTTTGATGATAGATCATTCAGTGAATTTTCGATTACTTTATCCTCTCGTATAATCGACCATCTTGAGAATGGATCTCCACTCTGTAGAAGGTCTGGCTTTGATCCTTTGATGATAGATCATTCAGTAATTGTCACTTTTGGTAACTCAAAATTGATTTCTATGTGAAGTATATTTTAGTCCTTTATCTTGCTTTAAGCACCTGCGAAAAACTTGGCAGGTTTTTGTTAGAGATTTTGTCCCCTTTTCTGATGAATGGAGAGGATGAAATTGTAAAGAATTTTCTGTTGAAGACTCTTCGCCTCCAATCATGGGAGAAAAAGGTTGATCTTTTCCAGCTAGGCGAAGGAGTAATGCCAGCGAGTTTCAAAGTGCTAGATGACCCTGTAAGGAACTCTGAGACTTTGATGGCAGACTTTGGTGAGAGTGCAATTGGAAGAGTAGCTCCTGTTGATTCAGGATTTCTACCGGTGACTCTTCCTTGGCTGAAATGCCCGAATGCCAAAAGGGTATCCGCCTTATCTTGAGTTTGTGTCACTCAGACAGAAGGCTTCGACACATTCGCTACTCTTCTGTGTGCCGATGGCTGCTTTATGAGAGTACTTCGCTTATTGCACTATGTCTTGCTTATTCATTCAGGGTGTCTATGGCTATCCTATTGAGATACAAGCACTCTTCTTCATGGCTTTAGTGTTGCTTAGGCAAGATTTGTAAAGAAGTCAATAGCTTCTTGTTGTACAGCTGCCATTGAAAGGTATTGTTACCTACTGCAGGCCATCCTTGAAGACTAATGAAGATAGCTCCAAGCTAACTTTAGGTGATAAGTTGAAAGTATGGCTAACAAACAAAGAAAAGCCATGAATCAAGGAGTGAATGGTGGAGTAATAGTAACCAACCTTGTCCTATAAATTCAGTCTTCCAGTGAGTTTGTAAATCATCCCAGTGAGAGTAGAGAGATTAGAGAGAAGTGTGAGGTTTTTCTTTTGAGTTTTCTTAGTGTAAAACTTGTATTAATTCTTGATAGTAATAATACGAATTCGGTTTTTCCTCAAACACTTCCAAGAGTGATCGTGATTTCACAACAAGTGGTATCAGAAGCTTTGGTTCTTCATTGGGATCGAAAAACCGAAGAACGGAGTTTGGTTCGGAAAATTCGAGTTCCGGAAAAGTTGTCAAAAATTCATTTTGAGGGTACCATCAGCTAGTTCACGTCGAGACGAGCACGGTGGTATTTTCCGGCGACCGAACCGACGTCCCAGCAGGCCACACGCGCCGCACGCGCCTTCCAGAGAGCTGCCCACGCGCCCTCACGCGCTCCACGCGCCGCTGAAGGTTGAAGACGATCCGCGTCAGCCGCCACGTCATCGCCACGTCACGCCCAGTCAGCGCACAGTCAGCGCCCAGTCAGCAGACACGTCATCCACCACGTCAGCGCCACGTCATCCGCCACGTCAGCGCCACGTGTCAGCCACGTCAGCAAACCGGTCCCACCTTGCCACGTCAGCACTGCCACGTCAGCGCCACGTCAGCATCCTGGTAAATTTCATTTAGCCCCCTGAAGTTTTGAAATTTACAGTTTTGCCCCAGAAGTTTTAGGAATTTACAAATCAGCCCCTGTGTCGGATTTAGACCAAAGGAGTGTCTATTCCACCATTTTCGACCGTTCCGGACGCAACGGTGACCTCCGATTTGTGAAATTCAGACCCAATTTTAGTGTATTCTCATTTTAAACTTTAAAACTTAAAATGGAGATGGAGGATTCTCATTCTGGTGCAATGATTAAACTGGCTGCCACTAATTACTCCCTCTGGAGACCTAGGATGATAGATTTTTTACATTGTAAAGATCTGTTTGATGTCATCGAGTTGAAGGGAGTGAAACCAGAGTCTGTAAATGAGTGTGACTGGAATAAACTCAACAACAGAACCTTGGGTCAGATTAGGCAGTGGATCGGTCACAGTGTCTTCCACCACGTAGCACAGGACACAAATGCTTATGAAATGTGGAGGAAATTGGAAGACATGTTCCAGGCCAAAACAGCTCGGAATAAGGCCTTAATCATGAGGCGTTTGGTGAACCTGAAGCTACAGAGTGGAACTTCCGTTGCGGAACACACCAACGAGTTTCAAAGCCTGGTGAATCAGTTGTCTGCAGTAGACATGCAACTGGCTGATGAAGTTCAAGCCCTCCTGCTACTCAGTTCTCTTCCTGATAACTGGGAGACTCTGGTGGTTACTCTCAGCAACTCAGCTCCAGGAGGCAAACTTTCCATGCCTATGGTAAAAGATGCCTTGTCAAATGAAGAAGCTAGAAGAAAAGACGTGGGCTCAGATCAGACAGAAGCCCTTGTCTCGGAGCAACGAGGAAGACAACAGGAGAAACATCAAGGTGGAGAGAAGAGGCAGAAGCAAAAGCAGGGGCAGGTCCAAGGACGGGAAAAAGACATACAAGTGCTTCCACTGTGGCATTGAAGGCCACTTGAAGAAGAATTGCCGGAAACTGCAACGGGAGCAGGGACAAGGCAATAACCAGCCAAAGAAGAATGATGCGGAGACACTAGTAGTTACTACAGGATGTGATTGTAGCTATATGCTCCGGCCAGGAAGAAGCATGCCTTCACACCGCAACTCAGGATGTCGAGTGGGTGGTAGATACTGCAGCATCCTACCATGTCACTCCTCACAGGGATTTCTTCACAACATACAAAGCAGGAGACTTTGGAGCAGTGAAGATGGGGAATACCAGTTCTTCTCAGATAGCGGGAATTGTGTGAAGTACAGTTGCGGACAAATGCAGGGTATACAGTAACCCTGAAAGAGGTCAGACATGTTCCAGAACTTCGGCTCAACTTACTCTCGGGAGTAGCCCTTGACAAACAGGGCTATGCTAACCATTCAGCAACGGCACTTGGAGGATGATAAAAGGTGCCATGGTCATCGCCCGAGGACACATCTGTGGAACCTTGTACAAGACTCATGTGAAGATTTGTGCAGAAAGCCTCAATGTAGCTGAACGGGAGGCTTCTCAGAATCTGTGGCACCAGAGACTCGGTCACATGAGTGAAAGAGGGTTGTCTACCTTGACAAAGAAAGATCTAATCACCGTCTCCAAAAATGCTAATTTGGATCCTTGCAACCACTGTCTATTCGGTAAGCAACACAGAGTCTCTTTTAATTTCTCATCTACAAAGAAATCAGAGTTACTCAGTCTGGTGTACTCTGATGTATGTGGTCCCTTGGAGGTAAACTCACTAGGCGGTAACAAATATTTTCTGACTTTTATTGATGATGCTTCTCGGAAAGTATGGGTGTATTTTCTGAAATCAAAGGATCAGGTCCTGGATTATTTCAAACTGTTCCATGCCATGGTCGAGCGTGAAACAGGGAAGAAACTGAAGTGCCTTCGTACAGACAATGGAGGCGAATACACTTCCAGGGAGTTCGATGCCTACTGCGGAAGTCACGGCATTCGACATGAGAGGATGTTCCACGCACCCCACAACACAATGGTGTAGCTGAAAGGATGAACCGCACCATTATGGAGAGAAAGTCAGAAGCATGATCAGTATGGCTAAGCTGCCAAAGCCATTCTGGGGAGAAGCTGTTCGTGCCGCCGCTACCTGATCAACAGATCACCATCTGTACCGTTGAACTTCGAGATTCCGGAGAAAGAGTGGTCTGGTAAGAATCCTTCATATTCTTACCTCAGAATATTCGGATGTTTAGCATTTGCACATGTATCCAAGGAGCTCAGGCAGAAGCTCGATGCAAGGACTACTCCATGCATCTTCATAGGCTATGGAGACGAAGAATTTGGATACAGGCTATGGGACCCGAAGGAAAGGAAGGTCATCAGAAGCAGAGATGTAGTGTTTCTTGAAGACCAGACAATAGAAGACATTGAAAAGCCCAAGATGCCTTCTAAAACCAGTGCCAACAATACTGATACAAATCCAGACACAGCACCAGCACCAACACCAGAGGCCACATATGATGATGAGGTGCAAGACATACCAGAAGCAGAACCAGAGGAGGAAGGAGGTGTTGAGCAAGGGGAGCTGCAGCCTGCTCCATCAGAGGCTTCGAGTTCATCCACAGATCCGGATGATATCAGACAGCCAGAACCTCTAGTACGAAGATCTGAGAGAGGCCGAATTCCATCAGCCAGATACTCAGGATCAGAATACATTCTGCTTACTGACGAGGGGGAGCCAGAAGCCTTCAACGAAGCTGTATCTCATAAAGACAAAGACAAATGGCTGCATGCTATGCAGGATGAGATGAAATCTCTGCAGAAAAACAACACTTATGAGATAGTTAAGCTCCCACATGGAATGAAGGCACTGAAGAACAAATGGGTATTCAAGCTCAAGAAAGATGGCAGCGGGAAAGTGGTGAAACACAAAGCTCGGCTAGTGGTCAAAGGATTCCTACAGAAAAAGGGAATTGACTTTGATGAGATTTTTTCACCTGTGGTAAAAATGGCTTCAATCCGAGTTATCCTAGGATTGGTAGCCAGATTAAACTTGGAGCTTGAACAGATGGATGTCAAAACAGCATTTCTTCATAGTGATCTGAATGAAGAAATCTACATGGAGCAGCCAGAAGGATTCAAGGTTTCAGGCAAAGAAAACCTTGTTTGCAAGCTGAAAAAGAGCTTGTACGGGCTCAAACAAGCTCCGAGGCAATGGTACAAAGTTCGACTCATTCATGGTGGGTCAAGGCTACAAAAGAACTGCAGCAGATCAGTGTGTATACATTCAGAGGTTTCCAGATGGAAATTTCGTTGCTCTTCTACTGTATGTAGATGACATGTTGATTGTTGGACAAGAAGCAGCGAAGATCAGCCAGCTTGAAGAATGAACTCTCCAAGGCTTTCGAC
>SKCR01005091.1:0-167372 GCA_019454045.1 Zanthoxylum bungeanum | reverse complement strand
ACGTTCGATATATATTTACGAGGCATCGTTATTTAATTAAATTGGATTTAATTATTTAACGACGAAGGATCGTTTAATTGGATTAAACGGAACCGAGCCGCGGCAAATGCCCGTAGAAATATTTGAATTTCGGCTTCAAATATTTGGAGCCAAAAGTGTGGTAGGTGTTCCCACCACACAACCACCTTGTTTTGTCTTTTGAAATACCATTTACCCATCTCTACCTTGTTTTGGGTAAAAGGTGAAATGGGTTCACTTTTTGTAAATAACAAAAGGCATTCTCAACTTTGGTAACACTTGACACAAATGCAAAACAAAAAACCCTAAAGGACACAAGCTTGGCCGAATTCCTCCCCCTCTCCTCTCTTTTTGATTTGATTTTCAAATCATCAAAAGCTAGCACTTTGGAAGTGAACAAAGGTGATAGGGAAACTCCTCAATAGCTTGGAATCATCCTAAAGCTTGGATTCATCATAAAGCTTGGATCTTGGAGATCTTGGATCTCAAATTTTTTAAAAGCTCCAACACTCATTGTAAGTATATTCCGCACCTTATAATGATCAACTCTTATATTATGCATGCTTATTAGATCCTTATAATGTTCTAGGAACACTAACAGTAGGATACGGTATTAGTACTCTTAAGTGCTGCGCGGCCATCGGGATATTATGACTAGGTCATGTATATCCGATTATAGAGACTAGTTACCAGACATCCGACATGTGCTTCGTACGGGGCAGACACAACTCCAGCCCCAGGCCTAGCACGTGACAGTCCGATACTGGATCGAAATACGCAATACTACGGTATACTACACTTGATATAGATCACATATTCCTGTAAGAATATTTCCGGAGAATTGGGTAGGCATGGCGCTTTGCTAGAAGCCAACCTTGTCTTGTGAATCGGTAAAACGTAGTACTTGGTACGTCCGTGTTCGGATAGTCCGACGACCCGATTTACTGCCAACATATCCGGGGATCTCTTGGGTCGCGTCCCAATGATACACTGATGAAGTATGACTCGCACTTTAATTAATCTGGGATTAATTCGATGAGAGAGAAAATTAATCTGGGATTAATTTCAGATATATTTTATCTAGGATAAAATATTAATAAAAGAGAGATAATGATTAATTTGGAATTAATCGGTAAATTAATATATTTTGATATATTAAACGAAATTAGATTTCGACGCGGAATTAAAATTGGATTTTAATTCGGGCGAACGAATTAATTTAGAATTAATTCGTTAGCGACGTGAATAGTGAATTCGCTAGGCATAATCATTTAATTACGACGCAACGGATAAATCGTTAATTTGGAATTAACGAACCCGAGCCCGAGTGTGATTCGAGCGCATTCGTATTTCGAATTCGAGTGCGGCACGCAAGTCACATCAAACGTCAAATAATTCGTCACATCAAAGCATCAAATCATTCGTCACATCAAATCGTCAAGTCATTCGTCACATCAAAGCGTCAAATCAAACGTCACTTTGAGTGATGTGACATTTGATTGATTGATGTGAGTGATTGATTGATTGATAGACATAAAGTGAAATGAATAGTGATGTGTTTTGGTGAAATAGTGATAGTTGTTGGAGAGAGCATTTACCATTTGACTTTTGATATTTAATTGGTAAATGTTTAATTTATTTTTTGATAAATATATAAAGCATTTTGGAAATGCTTTAACCAATCTAATACATTTTTTCTCTTCTCTCTCCCTCTCTCTATTCACGCCCAAATGGGCAGTGAAAATGCTCACTGGTTTCTTCACAAAAGCCGAGCATTTGGAACCCTTGTGCCTTGATTTTGTGGCAAAATCAAGCGAGGCTAGCACTCCGAGAGACTTATGAAGGTGTTAGGGACACTTACCCTCGAGCCGGGAATCGTTCGATGAAGATTCGGAGCTCAAATTCAAGACACAAAATTGAAACAGTGGGCTGTGAACTACAGTGATTGGCGTGAGCTTTGGAGGCCAAGTCTTCAAGTTTTGTTCGTCGTATCGTCTCAACCGATCGATGTGAGTATTCCGCAACTCCTTTGAGATGTATTCAACACTTTATCATGCTTGTTTAATGATCTTGGGACCTAGATAATCACCAACACCGGATGGGTCCAGTTCGGTTGCGGTTGGTGCATTTCCAATAGACTATTGAATTGGATTTACGGTTCAACCATAACAAATCCGATTCAACAGTGCAAAATCCGATTCAACCGATTTTTTAAAATTATTTATAACAAAAATATGGGTCAACCGCAACCGAACTGTAACCGTACCGTTTGGTACGGTCAAGCTTTACGGTTTCGGCATTGGCCGAACCGTAACTTTGGCTAATTTTCTAATTCTTGCTTGTAATACCTTTGCTTAATTAAAACTTTCTTAAACCTTGCTATTTATAGCAAAACTTAGGTAATTTTTAATTAATAAAAGTTGTAATCAACTTTTATGTGGGCTTAATCTAATTTGTTCACATATGTATAATTAGGTGTGACTAATCTCTATTATCTCACACTTTGATTTAATCCAATTAAATCAAGCCAATGATTAGGTTATGGATTAGTTCAATGTTTCCCACTTTGATTGAATCCAATTAAATCAAGCCAAAACCACATATTATTATATACTTATAATTACCACAGTATCCTCAAATGGTAGAGATAATTATGATCTTACAATTAAGACATCGTGTAATATTGAATTAATCCAATTAGGTCAAAGTAAATAATCAATGTTATCCAATAACACTTGATTATCTTAGTTGATAATTAATCGATTATCCCAGTACTCAATAAGTACACTTCATATTGGGACTCTCTAAGTTCAGACACATTTGTCATATAAGCCTAACTAATATGTATGTAATTCGGCACCTCCAAATTCACGAGAACACGAACTATATTTCTGAACTATACAAGTCGAGGTCATCACATATGTTTAACAATCCCTTCGACATAGGCAATCTGAGTTGTGCCCAAACACACACTTTTAGCCCAATTAAACTTTAAAAGCCAATTATTATAATTTTAATATTCCAAATATTATAATTATTATAATTAAAGTGTATTAGACATGATTAATCAATTGACCTTAATATTTCCAAAACATCAATTAACTAATTAATCATGCTAAAGTTAATCAATTTATGCTCAACACAAATCGAAGTAAAACATATCATTTCATGCTCAACATGCTCTTTGAATTTAACATAAACATTATTGACTTTGATTCTAATCTAATCAAACCAACAATCAACATTTATATCATGCATTAAACACATCCAATAGTGTAAAATCAAAAAATTCAATGTGCAATCCACTGTGTAACTTTCGACCAATGTAAGGAGTTTTTAAAATTTTGATCCAATCAGTTTTTCTCAAATCTAATCGTGCATAACTCTAAGTTATCATATTCTAAGCATAGTCAAACAATCAATTTGAAGAAATCATGCTCAAAACATAAAAACCCCAAATTAAAGTCTCAAGAACCCTAGAAAAAATTGTGCTTAAAATTGGCTCATGATATCATTGTTAGTCTTCATAGAACATGCCAAGGATCTATTAAGCAAGATTATTAGTGATTAAGATCATTAAAAGTTGCGGAATGACTTACAATGATCAGATTAGACTTTCAAAATTTGAGTTGTCTCTTGAAGTTGTTTCCCTATCACCTTTGAAGACTTTTTGAAGTGCTAGCTAGTTTGATTTTGCAAAAAAATCAAAGAGATGAGAAAGGAAGCTCACGCCCATTTAGGATTTCTTAGGTTTGTTTTGTGATGTGTGTGTTGAAAGTGAGAGAGAGATGGCTTTTGGTAAAATCAATTTACCATTTTCACCTAAACAAGATGGTTGGGTAAATGGTTTCACCAAAACCATTTCTAAGTGGTTGGAAAGTTGGTGGTTTGGCATAAATGTCAACCACTCTCCCAACTACCACATGTGAAGTGGGCCCCACTTTTTGAATTCAAAATTCAAACGGTTTCTACGAATGTTTACCGCTGCTGGAATTCGTTTAATCCGATTAAACGAATTTTCAACGCTAAATAATTAACTCTAATTTAGTTAAAAAACGATGCCTCGTAAATTTATTACGAATGCCGTTTACGAATTAATTCTAAATTAATCTGTTCGCATGTATTAAAGTGCGACTTTAATTTCGTATTGAAATCTAATTTCAATTAATATATCCAATATATTAATTTTAGCCCATATCAATAAATTAAATAGAAAATCAAATTTGACTATTAAATTTATTTTACCAATTAATTCCAAATTAATCGCGCTCTCTCTCTTCCGAACACATTTAATCCCAGATAAATAATGCCTCAATTAATCCCAGATTAATTTTCTCTCTCTTAATTAATCCCAGATTAATTCTAATTTAAGTCAACTGTCATCGGTGAATCTTTGGGTAGCGACCCAAGAGACCTCTGGATATGTTGGCAGTAAATCTGGTCATCGGACTATCCGATTAAGTGCGTACCTCATATTACCTGCTAACCGATTTACAAGACATGGTTGGCTTATAGCAAAGCACCGTGCCTACCCAATTCTCCAGAAATATTCTTACTGAAATATACAATCTTTGTCAAGCGTAGATTATGTAGTATTGCATATAGCGATCCAGTATCAGATGTCACATGCAAGGTCTGGGGCTGGAGTAGTTTCTGCCCGTATGAAGCATATATCGGATCACAAGTAACTAGTATCTTTAATCGGATAATCATGACATTGTCACATTATCCTGATGGTTGCAACACATTAGAGTACCAGTTCTGTATCCCAGCGTGATCATCATCTTCATATGACTGAAGTGATACTTCCATCTTGACATCACATCCAATACTCTACGATTCTCAATAAGCCCAGAGGAGGCGTACACAGAATCTGTTAAAGTCCCGTACGACCAAAACTAATGCGTAATGATTGTCGCAAGTATTAGCGATGCAAGTCTCAGGTTAAGACCAAATACACCTACCCTGAATCGGATTCCCATAGACACATTGTCATACAACCAATGAGATTCCGTGGGTTCTATCCGGAGTGAAGCTGTTTCCGTACCATCGGTAAACACAACCTCCTATCACACTTGCATAAGTATCCAATAGTTAAATATATGAGAACTATGCCGTTATGCTCCCACAACGTGCACAAGTGCAATACTAGTCTATTCCACATTATCGATGTCCAGTCTCGATAATACTACGACTTGGGATATTTAATGATTAAACCTTAGTGGATTGATACTGTCTCATATCTTATAATCCGGAACTAATCATAAGGACTTTTATCATTTCTATATTCAAGTAATCTAATTACAAATGATAAAAGAGCAGTTTTCTTTGTCACACAGTTAATTTGTACAACAAAACCATATTCTGTACAAATAATGATGCCATGAGTCATGATTGTCCAACAATCTCTCACTTGGCCTATAGCCAATCACTCAAGTGTCCTACATCTGAATTACATACGGGTCGCTCAAACTTCTGCTGAGAAACAACTTTCGTCAGCAGATTTGCAAGGTTATCATCGATGCGTTTTATTCGATCATCACATCACTACGATGTATGATCTGACGAATCAGATGAAATAGTCGAAGTATATACTTGGATCGTTAATGAGCCCGTGATTCTTTACCTGTGTTGTAGCCTAACTCAGCTGCTAACAGAACTATACCTAATCCAATTAGGAATTTTTAATAGATCCAAAATTCTTCTTTGTGCCTCAGCTGCAGTAATATTCCGCTTTTGTTTTTTATTCGGCAACAATATCTTGCTTGGAAGATTTTCAGCTCACTGTTTCGTTATTCAAACTATATAGTACCCTTATTGCGACTTAATAGTCGTCTTTGTCGGATTGGAAACTTGCAATGGCGAACCTAGTTACTTCAAGTTCTCATTCTCCATGACTTAAGAAAGCTTCCTTAGTTCGTTTAAGATACTTAAGGATGTTCTTAACATCAATCCAGTGACTATCACCTGGATTAGCCTTATAGCGTCTACATATGCTCAAAGCATATAAGACATAAGGTCACATACATTTCAAAAATGTATGAACACTGAGAGAGTGTCAACAGCTTTCTAGATCTATCCTAGTAGATCTTTATTCCTAGAATGAAGCCTGCTTCTCAGCAGTATTCCATGGAGAATTTAATGAAAGCCAAGCTTTCAGTGATTATATTATGAGAATGTTAGTTCTAAGAAATAATATATAATCTTCATATAGGACAATCATTGTCAGTGCGCTCCCATTAACCTTCTTATATACACAAGAATCATCATTATTTTGAATTAAATCATATACCATTATGATTACATCAAAACGATGGTTCGAAAAATTCAATGCTTGCTTCAATCCATAAATGGATTGATTTAACCTGCAAACCTTGTTTGCTTGTTTTGGTATGACAAAACCGTCAGGATGTTGATAAACATCCTCCTAAAGGTTTCCGTTTAAGGAAAGCTGTTTTGGTGTTCAGCTGCCATATTTCATGAATGAAACATGCAATATGAATAAGAATTTGTTAGACAATTATGACCCATAGCGTCACCGTTTGTAAAAGACATTGTGTTTTGTACAAAATTGACTATGTAATATTGAAATTGCCTTTTATCATTTCGTAATTCATTTACTATTACATATAAATGGTAAAAGTCCATATGATTAGTTCCGGATTGAGATGATATGAGACAGTATCAATCCATAAAGGTTTAATCATTAAATATCCCTAGTCGTAGTATTATCGAGACTGGACATCGATAATGCGGAATAGACTAGTATTGCACTTGTGCGCGTTGTGAGAGCATAACGGCACAGTTCTCATATGTTTAAGTATTGGATACTTATGCAAGTGCGATAGGAGGTTGTGTTTTACCGATGGTACGGAAAACAGCTTCGCTCTGGATAGACCCCGCGGAATCCCATTGGTAGTATGTATATGTGTCTACGGGAGTCCGCGTCAGGGTAGATGTATTTGGTCTTAACCTGAGGCTTACATCGCTAATACTTGCGACAATCGGTAAACTTTGGTTTTGGTCGTCCAGGGCTTTAACAGGTTATGTGTACGCCTCTATTGGTTTTATCGAGAATCGTAGTGTATTGGATGTGATGTCAAGACGGAAGTGTCACTCCAGACATATGGAGATGATGATCACGCAGGGATTCATAACTCGTTCTCTATTGTGTTGCAACCATCGGGATAATGTGACAAGGTCATGATTATCCGATTCAAAGAGACTAGTTGTTTGATATCCGATATGTGCTTCGTACGGGGCAGACACTATTCCAGCCCCAGGCCTAGCACGTGACATCTGATACTGGATCGAAATACGAGATACTAGGTATTCTACGTCTGACATAGATTATATATTCCAGTAAGAATATTTCTGGAGAATTGGGTAGGCACGGTGCTTGCTAGAAGCCAACCATGTCTTGTAAATCGGTAAGCACGTAGTACGAGGTACTCGCTTTATCGGATAGTCCGATTACCGGATTTACTGCCAACATATCCAGAGATCTCTTGGGTCGCTTCCCAAGGATTCACCGATGACAGTTGACTTAAATTGGAATTAATATGGGATTAATTAAGAGAGAGAAAATTAATCTGGGATTAATATGGGCTTTGTTTAATCTGGGATTAAAAGTGTACAGTGGCGAAAGAACGCGATTAATTTGGAATTAATCGGTAAAATAAATTAATAGTTAAATTTGATTTTTCTATTTAATTTATTCAAACGGGCTAAATTAATATATCAGATATATTAAAAATGGATTGGATTTCATTACGAGATTAAAGTCGGACTTTAATGCGAACGAACGAATTAATTTATAGAATTAGTTCGTGAACGACGTTCGTAATATAATTACGAGGCATCGTTGTTTAATTAAATTGGATTTAATTATTTAGCGACGAAGGATCGTTTAATCGGATTAAACGGAACCGAGCCGCGTCAAATGCCCGTAGAGATATTTGAATTTCGGATTCAAATATTTGGAGCCAAAAGTGTGGTAGGTGTTCCCACCACACAACCACCTTGTTTTGCCTTTATGTAAACCACTTACCAATCTCTACCTTGTATTGGGTAAAAGGTGAAATGGTTTCACCTTTTGGTAAATAATAAAAGGCATTTCAATTTTTGGTAACACTTGTGAGATTGACAAAAAACACAAACACAAACCCTAAAGAACCTTGGCTTGGACGAAACTTCTCCTACTCTCCTCTCTTTGATTTGTTTTTTAAATCAACAAAGCTAGCACTTTGGAAGTGAACAAAGGTGATAGGGAAACTCCTCAATAGCTTGGAATCATCATAAAGCTTGGATTCATCATCCTAAGCTTGGATCTTGGAGATCCAAGATCTCAAAATTTTTAAAGCTCCAACACTCATTGTAAGCATATTCCGCACCTTATAATGATCAACTCTTATATTATGCATGTTTATTAGATCCTTATAATGTTCTAGGAACACTAACAATGGTATCATGAGCCTAATTTAAGCATGATAATTTTAGGGTTCTTGAATCTAAAATTTGGGGTTTTTTGATTTTGGGCATGATTTTTGGAAATTGATGCTTTGAGTATGTTTACAACATGATAACTTAGGGTTATGCATGATTAGATTTCAAATAAATCAAAAGCAACAAAAGATAAAAATTTTTTAGTGAGGCCGAATCCTCCTAAGGCAGTGCACTGCAGTTTTTGTTTTTTGTAACATGAAATAATGTGTTTGGATGCATGTTTAAATGATGATAGTGGTTTAATATGATTAGAATCAATGTCTATAATGTTCATGTTAAAAATCAAAGTGCATGTTGAGCATGAAATGATGATCTTAGGCTTCAATATGTCTCAAGCATGCAATGATGTGTTTATGGCTTGATTTTATGTTAAGCATGATTATTAGTTTAAGCATGATTAATTAAGTTAATTAATATTTTGGAAATATTGAGTTTTTAATTAATTATGGCTAATACACTTTATTAAAATAATTGTGATATTTGGAATATTATAATTATGTAAATATGCCTTTAAAATTGAATTGGGCTAAAAGTGTGTATTTGGGCCTAATGGGCTTGGTTTGACCAAGTTTGGTTTTGGACTTTTGGATTGGATCCAATTGGGCCCAAAACCATTTCATGAAGTCCAAATACATCACTTGACCCTTTAAAGTATTTGATTGGGCCTAATGGGCCTAAATTGATTTGATGGCAATAGGGTGATTCCTATTGGGCTTGGCATTTTGGGTTTGATCCATTATGGCCAAAGCCCATGCCTTAAGAATCAATTAAAAGCCCATTGGACTTTAATTAAAATGACATTGGATGTTATTGGGCCTTTGAGACCCATCAAGATTGGATTTGGAATCCAAGTCTTTAAGGCAACTATGTAAGTGTAAATATTTAATTTGGAATTAAATAAGAATTAGTATTGAATACAAATAAATTGGATTTAACTTGTAGTTCGATGTAATTCAAGAATACGTACTCGAAAGTATTTATTCTTAAACGAGTTGGACTCGCGCAAATCAAATCATTGTTTGAACATTGGATGGTCATTAATCAAAGATTAATTAATTGGATTAGCTTGATTGTAATAAACATGTTTTGATTGAATACATAAATGTGATGTATGAATAACGTATATCAGATGGATATTAGAAGGGCAAGGGCAATTTTGGAAATTGTGATAAGTTTAGAATTTATTAAATTGGACCTGCGTGTCCAGCCTTTAATCTCATACTCCTTGTAATTCTCTTCTCACCTATTCCCCTCAATGTATATGAGGTTTCTTTATTGTATTTTGTAAAAGGGTAGGAGTTAGAATAGTTCTAGTCGGGGAGAGGAAAGTGAGTGATTTGTTCTAGGAACAATCTGTTTAAATATCCATCCGCATATCGTTATTAATTTACTTTTGCGCCTTATGATGTTTTAGAAGCATGCTTTAAGGGTGTATGATGAGACCTAATCAAAGATAATAAATTGGATGCCAATTTACGCGAAAAACCCTAAAAAACATATTAAGCGTTTTTCCTTCCGTTGAGTGATTCTTACTCAAGATCCAAAGTTGGCATGGGCTTGTTGGCCAAAGTCAAGGCCTTTGTCAATTGAGGATGTGTTTGAATCATGAAGGTTTTGTTACATATCGGTGTCTTGTCCAAGTTGTGATTTGTTGGCCAAAGTCAAGATCACTTCTTGTCCATCGACATTGATTACGAAACTTTCCATGTCAATGGGTCCCGCTTAACTGAATCATTAAGCTTGTTGTGGCCAAAGCCAAGGCTTAGTTGATTCAGAGGAAAAGGTTAGGAAAATATGTTTGACATATTGACACATATAAAGTATATGTGTTACGGACTTGGATGTCCACCTACCGGATCTAGGAATTGGATGAGATCCAATTGATCTTCGAGATCTACCTAGTTAAGTTTCATACAGCTTGTTGGCCAAAGTCAAGGTTGTATGTTATTTAACGGGATCCTAGCCCACTAGGAAACTAGGTTTCCCGAGTACTCGACAGAGGGTTAGAGGCTCGCCGAAAAATAGTGGGAGGCTAGTATTGAATTTGCAATTTCATTCAGATACTTAGCTTTACGCGCGTTTCAAATAATTTCGTCAATATTACTTTATTAGTTGGACTAATATATTATTATTTTTCTATGTAACAGTTAGACTGTACCCATTATCGTTGACTAGATAGTTAGACTATCGTAGATCAAGATGACTGGCAAAGGAAATGTCCGTGATATTATCATGGGAGATAATGTCTTCAAGGGCACAAATTTTGATGATTGGGAAATGAACCTTAGGATTGTCCTAGGTTCAGAGAGGCTGTTGTATACTACACAAAGACCTCTTGGGCTAAAACCCCGGACCGACTGAGACACTTGAGCTGGAGCTTTGGAAGACTCACAGCGATGATTGTGACACAACTCAGTCAATTATGCTTGCTTCGATGACTCAGCACTTTCGCAGACAAAATAGGGACTTGGATCCTTATAATATGTTGGCAAGGTTGCAAGATCTGCATCGCTCTAACAAGAGGATGGCAGAGGTACGAGTTAGTCAGGAAGCTCTTTCGCTCACGCATGACAGATGGCATGTCCCGTTGAGTCCTACATGGCTCAGATGGTCGCCGACATCGATGAGCTGGCCAGCATGGGGATTGTCTTTTGAGGCAGAGATTACTGTGGACATGGTCCTACAATCCCTCCCCGATACTTGGAGACAGTTCATCATATAATTATAATTTGATGAACACCAGTGATACTCTTGGAGAGTTACTGTCAACTCTCAAGGAGGCTGAAAAGGAGTTTCAAAAGGGCAACAAGCGCGAGGCGCACTTTGCATCGACATCTCATGGACCTAAGGCTGGGCCCAAGGCAACAGGAGGTGTGCGAAAGAAGAAGCATATGCAAAAGGGCAAGCCAAAAAGTCAAGGCTTTCTGGGAAGCCAAAGGACAAATCTCAAGATGTTTGCCTACAGTGCGGCAAGTGGGGTCACTGGAAGCGTGACTGCCGCGAGTACAAGGCGCTTCAGAAGGAGATAAAGGCGGGCAAGGCACCGGCCTCAGGTATGTTTGTTATTGAGATAAACATGGCTACTTCTAGCTTTAAAAATGGATTTTTGATTCTGGTTGTGGTACTCATATATGTACTGATGCGGCAGGATCTGCAGATTAGCAGGAGACTGGCTTCAGGAGAGATTGATCTGTGTGTTTGGAAACGGGACACCGTGTTGCTGTTTTGGCCGTGGGCACTTTTGTTTTAGAACTGCCTTCGGGACATGTACTTAAACTATCAGACTGTTATTATGTACCTAGTTTGACTAGGAATATTATCTCTGTATCTTGTTTGTGACCCAATGCGGGTACACTTTTGTATTCCGAAACACTGGGTGTTTTGGTTATAAAGATGATTTTGAGATATGTTCAGCTGATGCTAATAATGGTCTTTATATTTTGAATATAAATCAATCTCAAACATATAATGCAACAAACAAAAAGGCTCAAACTAAGTAACAAAGATGAGACTACATGTGGCATTGTCGTCTGGGACACATTAACAAGACTCGCATATCCACACTTTCGAAGAGTGGGTACTTGGGACGGATTTGATCCAAATTCATAAGACGTCTGCGAATCTTGCTTATTAGGCAAAATGCCTAAAACAACCTTTTAGCGGTAAAAGGTGTACGCGCCACCGAACTGTTAGCCCTCGTTCATAGTGACGTTTGTGGGCCCATGTCTAGCCAGGCTAGAGGTGGATTTGAATACTTCGTAACTTTACGGATGATGCATCGCGTTATGGTTATGTGTATCTTATGAGACACAAGTCGGAAACTTTTGAGAAATTCAAAGAGTTTCGACACGAAGTTGAAAAACAGACCGGCAAGAGTATAAAGACTTACGGTCAGACCGTGGTGGCGAGTACTTGAGCAATGAGTTTCTAGATTACTTGAAAGAATATGGTATTCTTTCACAGTGGACTCCTCCTGGAACAACCGCAATTAAACGTGTATCCGAACGGAGAAACCGAACTCTGTTGGACATGGTAAGGTCTATGATGAGTCGCACTGAGCTACCTATTTCCTTCTGGGGTTATGCATTAAACAGTGCAGTTCTTATTTGAATAAGGTTCCGTCAAAGTCTGTACAACAGACACCATATGAGATATGGACAGGAAAGAAACCGGGTTTCTCATTCCTAAAGATTTGGGGATGCTGGGCATACGTCAAACGTTGGAAGGTATCAAACTTGAACCCAAATCGGATAAATGCCTATTCGTAGGATATCCTAGGGAAACCAAAGGATATTTACTTCTATCACCCACGAGAGAACAAAATATTTGTTGCTCTACATGCGGTTTCCTTGAGAAGGAATTCCCGAAATACAGTGGTAAGTGGGAGGAACGTAGAACTCGATGAAAATCGAAGTGATACTGTTCCTGGCATAGAATCCTCACGGAACAAGAACAGTCCATCCGGGATGAGACTGTACCACAATCTTCTAGTTACACAAGGACCGCGTAGGTCGGAGAGAGTCAGGAACCAACCTGAGAGGTATGGGTTTCTGATCTCACCTCATGTAGATATTATCTCATGAGGAAGACGAACCGGCTACGTATGAGGAAGCGATACAAGATATCGATTCCACTTTATGGTAAAAGGCCATGAAGTCCGAAATGGATTCCTGTACACCAACCAAGTTTGGAACACTGGTTGAGATGCACCAGAAGGCGTAAAGCCTATTGGATGCAAATGGATCTCAAGAAGAGACCGCATGGAAGGCAACGTACAAACGTACAAAGCTAGGCTTGTAGCGAAGGGGTATCGTCAACGACATGGGGTCGATTACGACGAAACTTTCTCACCC
This sequence comes from Zanthoxylum bungeanum, assembly GCA_019454045.1. Lineage (NCBI taxonomy): Eukaryota > Viridiplantae > Streptophyta > Magnoliopsida > Sapindales > Rutaceae > Zanthoxylum > Zanthoxylum bungeanum. The sequence goes on along the minus strand of SKCR01005091.1, from coordinate 153,996 downwards.
GTTGCCATGATTAAATCCATTCGGATAATGCTTGCTATTGCTGCATATTTCGATTACGAGATATGGCAGATGGACGTTAAAACCGCTTTCTTTTCCTTAACGGAAACCTTTTGGAGGATGTTTATATGCAACAGCCTGACGGTTTTATCGTGCCTAAACTTGCAAACAAGGTTTGTAAGTTAAATCGGTCCATTTTGGACTGAAGCAAGCATCGCGTATGGGAACCAACGTTTTGATGAGATCATAAAAGAAGATGATTCATGAAAACGAATGATCCTTGATTGAGAAGATGATGAGATGAAAAAGGATGAAGATAAGTGTAAAGAAGAGTTAGTGGGAGCGCACTGACATTCATTGTCCTTTATGTTGACGATGTATTGCTTATGGGCAATGACATTCCCATGTTAACATCGTGAAAGCTTGGCTTTCATTAAATTCTCCATGAAAGATCTGGGAGAAGCAGCCTTTATTCTAGTAATAAAATCTACAGGGATAGATCTAGAAAGCTGCTTGGACTCTCTCAGAGTACGTACATTGACAAAGTGTTGAAAAGATTCAACATGGATCAGTCCAAGAGGGGACTGTTGCCAGTGTCACATGGCATTTGCTCTATCTAAGGACATGTGTCCTAAAACTCAAGATGAGAGAAATAGCATGAGTCGGATACCGTTCGCCTCGGCAGTCGGATCGATCATGTATGCCATGATATGTACTCGACCTGATGTCTCGTATGCTTTGAGCATGTGTAGTCGCTATCAGACCGATCCAGGTGATGGTCACTGGATGGCAGTTAAGAACATCCTAAGTATCTTAGACGAACTAAGGATGCTTTCTTGATTTATGAGATGGAGAACTTGAGGTAACTGGGTATACCGATGCAAGTTTCCAAACCGATAAAGACGACTCTAAGTCGCAATCCGGGTACATATTTTGTTTGAACAACGGAGCAGTAAGCTGGAAATCTTCCAAGCAGAGACTGTTGCCGATTCAACAACAGAAGCGGAGTATATTGCGGCATCTGAAGCAGCAAAAGAGGCAGTTTGGATCCGTAAATTCCTAATTGGATTAGGAGTAGTTCCATTAGCAGCTGAGCCCGTTCCATTATTGTGTGACAATAACGGGGCTATAGCGCAGGCTAAGGAACCACACGTCTCATCAACGATCCAAGCATGTTCATCGACGTTTCCATCTGATTCGTGAGATCATACATCGTGGCGATGTGAAGATCGAGAAGGTCGCATCAGATGACAACATTGCAGACCCGCTGACGAAAGCTATTTCACAGCAAAAGTTTGAGAACACATACATAGTTCAGGTGGTTAGATGCTTGAGTGACTGGCTATAGGCCAAGGGGAGATTGTTAGAAATTATGACCCATAGGTCACACGTTTGTAAAAGACATTGTGTTTTGTACAAAATTGACTATGTAATATTGAAATTGCCTTTTATCATTTCGTAATTCATTTACGATTTACATATAAATGGTAAAGTCCATATGATTAGTTCCGGATTGAGATGATATGAGACAGTATCAATCCATAAAGGTTTAATCATTAATATCCCTAGTCGTAGTATTATCGAGACTGGACATCGATAATGCGGAATAGACTAGTATTGCACTTGTGCGCGTTGTGAGAGCATAACGGCACAGTTCTCATATGTTTAAGTATAGGATACTTATGCAGTGCGATAGGAGGTTGTGTTTTACCGATGGTACGGAAAACAGCTTCGCTCGGATAGACCCCGCGAATCCCATTGGTAGTATGTATAGTGTCTACGGGAGTCCGCGTCAGGGTAAGATGTATTTGGGTCTTAACCTGAGGCTTACATCGCTAATACTTGCGACAATCGGTAAACTTTGGTTTTGGTCGTCCAGGGCTTTAACAGGTTCTGTGTACGCCTCTATTGGGTTTATCGAGAATCGTAGTGTATTGGATGTGATGTCAAGACGGAAGTGTCACTCCAGACATATGGAGATGATGATCACGCAGGGAATGCATAACTCGTTCTCTATTGTGTTGCAACCATCGGGATAATTGTGACAAGGTCATGATTATCCGATTCAAAGAGACTAGTTGTTTGATATCCGATATGTGCTTCGTACAGGGCAAACACTATTCCACACCCCCAGGCCTAGCACGTGACATCTGATACTGGATCGAAATACGAGATACTAAGTATTCTACGTCTGACATAGATTATATATTCCAGTAAGAATATTTCGGGAATTGGGTAGGCACGGTGCTTTGCTAGAAGCCAACCATGTCTTGTAATCGGTAAGCACGTAGTAACGAGGTACTCTCACTTATCGGATAGTCCGATTACCGGATTTACTGGCCAACATATCCAGAGATCTCTTGGGTCGCTTCCCAAGGATTCACCGATGACAGTTGACTTAAATTGGATTATATGGTTAATTAAGAAGAGAGAAAATTAATCTGGGATTAATATGGGCTTTGTTTAATCTGGGATTAAAAGTGTACAGTGGCGAAAGAACGCGATTAATTTGGAATTAATCGGTAAAATAAATTTAATAGTTAAATTTGATTTTTCTATTTAATTTATTCAAACGGGCTAAAATTAATATATCAGATATATTAAAATGGATTGGATTTCATTACGAGATTAAAGTCGGACTTTAATGCGAACGAACGAATTAATTTAGAATTAGTTCGTGAATGACGTTCGTAATATATTTACGAGGCATCGTTGTTTAATTAAATTGGATTTAATTATTTAGCGACGAAGGATCGTTTAATCGGATTAAACGGAACCGAGCCGCGTCAAATGCCCGTAGAGATATTTGAATTTCGGATTCAAATATTTGGAGCCAAAAGTGTGGTAGGTGTTCCCACCACACAACCACCTTGTTTTGCCTTTATGTAAACCACTTACCAATCTCTACCTTGTATTGGGTAAAAGGTGAAATGGTTTCACCTTTTGGTAAATAATCAAAGGCATTTCAATTTTTGGTAACACTTGTGAGATTGACAAAAAACACAAAAACACAAAACCCTAAAGAACCTTGGCTTGGCCGAAACTTCTCCTACTCTCCTCTCTTTGATTTGTTTTTTAAATCAACAAAGCTAGCACTTTGGAAGTGAACAAAGGTGATAGGGAAACTCCTCAATAGCTTGGAATCATCATAAAGCTTGGATTCATCCTAAAGCTTGGATCTTGGAGATCCAAGATCTCAAAATTTTTAAAGCTCCAACACTCATTGTAAGCATATTCCGCACCTTATAATGATCAACTCTTATATTATGCATGCTTATTAGATCCTTATAATGTTCTAGGAACACTAATAGAATTATCCAAATGGATTTAATCATGGCAACAAGTAAAAAAGTTTCATCGTAGTCGACACTATATCGTTGACGATACCCTTTCTGTATAAGCCTAATTAGGTATATTTGTATGTTGCCATCCATGTATGTCTTCCTTGAAGATTCATATAGTACCAATAGGCACAATGCCTTTTTGTACATCAACCAGTATCCAAAATTAGTTGGTATACATGGAATCGGACTTCATGACACTTTGCTATAAAAGAGAGTCGATACATTGTAACACTTTCTCATACGTAGTCGGTCCATTATCCTCAATAAGATTGACATCTACATGAGGTGAGATCAGAAACCCATACCTCCCAGGTTATTTTCTGACTCTCTCCAACCTATGCGGTTCTTGTGTATTCGAAGATTATTGGTACAGTTTCATCTCTGATGAACTGTTGGTGTTCCGTGAGGATTCGGTGCCTGGAATAGTATTACTATGATTTTCATCGAGTTTTACTTTCCTCCCACTTACCACTGCATATAGGTATTCCTCTTAGGAAAACCACATGGAGAGCAACAATTATATTGTTCTCTTGTAAGTTGTATAAGTACTACACTTTGGTTTCCTTAGGATAACCAATTACAAATAGGCACTTATCCGATTTGGGTTCTAGTTTGGTATCATCCAAACATTTAGTGTATGCCCAGCATTCCCAAATCTTAAGGAATGTGAAACCCGGTTGCTTTCCTGTTCATATCTATTATGAAGTATGTCTAACAGATTTTCATGGAACCTTATTCAAAATAAGTATTGCACTGTTTAATGCGTATCCTTAGAAGGAAATTGGTAGCTCAGAGCGACTCATCATCAACCTTATTATGTCCAACAAAGTTTGGCCTCATTGTTCGGACACACCGTCAAGTTGAGGTGTCCCGGGAGGAATCCACTGTGAAAGAATACCACACTCTTTAAAGTAATCTTGAAACTCATATATTTAAGTATTTTACACTGTGGTCCGACCGTAATGTTTTTAATACTTTTACCAGTCTGTTTTCTTACTTCGTGTCGAAACTATTTGAATTACTCAAAAGTTTCTGACTTATGTTTCATAAGATACACATAACCGTAACGCGATGCCACATCCGTAAAGGTTACGAAGTATTCATATCCACCTCCAGCCAGCTAGACATGGGCCCACATATGTCACTATGAACGAAGGCTAACAGATCGATGGTATTTGTACTTTTACTAAGTAAAAAGTGTTTTTAGGCACTTTGCCTAATAAACTAGATTCGTAGACATCATTTGAATTAAAATCAAATCCATCCTAGTACCCAATCTACGAGAGTGTGGATATACGAGTCTTGTTAATGCGTCCCAGACAACAATGCCACAAACAAGTCTCATCTGATTAATTCAGTTTGAGCTATTTGTTTGTCATATTATATGTTTGAGATTCATTTATATTCAAAATATAAATACTGTTATTCACATCTAATGTGTTTATCCCAATGTCATCTTTATAAACAAAACACTTAGAGTTCTAGAATATAAAGGCATACCCGCAACGGGTTAAACTAGATATAGAGATAATGTTCCTAGTCAAACTAGGTACATTGTAACAGTTTTCTAATTTAAGTACATGTTCAATGGGCAGTTCCAAAACTTAGGTTCCCACAGCCAAAACAGTGACTTTCGTCCCGTTTCTGATTCACAGGTCAATCTTACCTGAAGTCAATATCCTGTTAATCAGCAGATCCCGTACATCAGTACATATATTTATGTACCACATCCAGTATCTAAAATCCAATTTTAAAACCACAGTGGACATGTTTATGACAAATATACCTGAAGTCAGAGCCTTGCCCGTCTTCACTTCCTTCATGTCTGCCTTGTCCATACGGTAGTCATGCTTCCAATGACCCGTTTGCCACAGTTTAGGCAGACATCTTGGAATATGTCATTTGTCTTCCTAGAAGACTGTGACGAATTTTGCCTTGCCCTTTTCTTCATATCCCTAGAAGTCTTCGGCCAAACCTTGATCTTCTGGGATGTTGAAGTAATACGCTCCTTGCCTTTTTGCAAACACTAGCTCTGTATCCTTGAGCATAGCCATTAACTCTCTAAGAGTTTTCTATTGCATTTAATATTTCTAAGTTCTAAGAATATCTATATGAAGATCCTTTAATTTCAACATCATAGTATAAGGATCTAATCCTTAGTGGACGAAGAAATTAAGGAGTCTTTGCGGCAAGCATAACGGATTGAGCACTAAAGTTTTCATCACAATGAGTCTTCCAAAGCTCATGCTCCACTATTTGCTTAACTCTGGGCTTAAGCCTCGAAAGGTCGCTCTATTAAATAGAGTAACTTCTCAACTCCCAGGACTATCCTGAGATTCGTTTCCCATTCTAGAAAATTATACCGTTAAAGATATTTTCACCTAGGATTATGTTATTTGACGCTAATCTTTCAGTTATCTTGATTTCTATGGTCCAACTATCCAATCAACGATTTCGGGTACAATCTAATGTAATGATTACTATAGTTTAACTATATAATAATTACAATTTGATTGGCTAAATTCAAATATATGTTGATTACTATAATCCAATTATATAATCAACTACAAATGATCGGTAAAATTCAAATATATATTGATTACTATAATCCAATTATATAATCAACTATAAATGAAGTAGTTTGAATACAGTCCAACTGTTTAATTAAAACAACAATTGAATATTAGTCCAACTAATATATTTATTAATAAATAATGACGAAAATTGAAATGAGCACGTATTGGCAAGTATCTAAATGAAATTATAAATTTAATACTTGTCTCCCACTAATTTTCGTCGAGCCTCTACCCATCTGTTGAGTACTCGGGAAACCTAGTTTCCTAGTGGGCTAGGATGCCATTAAATAACACACAACATTGACTTTGGCCAACAAGCTGTATGATATTTAACTAGGTAGATCTCTAAGATCAATTGGATCTCATCTAATTCCTAGATCCAGTAGGTGGACCTCCAAGTATGAATCATATATATAATATATATGCCAATATATCCAATATATTTTCCTAACCTTTTCCTCTGAATCAACTAAGCATTGGCTTTGGCACAACAAGCTTAATGATTCCAGTCAAGCGAGACCTATTGACTTTGGAAAGCTTCATATTCCACGTCGATGAATAAGAAGTGATCTTGACTTTGGCCAACAAATCACAACTTGCCCAAGGCATGCGATACAAAGCCTTCATGATTCAAACACATCCTCGATGGACAAAGGTCTTGACTTTGACCAACAAACCAATGCCAATCTTGGATCTTGAGAATAAATCACTCAATGGAAGGAAAACGCTTAATATTTGTTGAGGGTTTTTCGCGTTTTTGGCAACCAATTAATTATCTTTGATTAGGTCTCATCATACACCCTTAAGCATGCATTCTAAAAGCATAATAAGGCACGATAAATAAATTAATAATGATATGCGGATGGATATCTGACAAATTATTCCTAGAACAAATCACTCCATTTCCTCTCCCCTGCTAGCACTATTCTAACTTCTACCCAATTACATAATACATCAAAGAAACCTCATTAACATTAAGGGGAATTGGTGAGAAGAGAATTACAAAGAATAATGAGATAAAAGGCTAGACACGCATGCCCAATTAATAAATTCTAAATTTATTACAATTTCCAAAATTGCCCTCACCCTTCTAATATCCATCCGATATACATTATTCATACAACACATTCAAGTATTCACACATAGCATGTTATTCAATCAATCTAAACCAATTAATTAATCTTTGAATTAATGACCATCCAATGTTTAAACAACGATTTGATTTGCGCGAGTCCAACTCGTTTAAGAATAAATACGTTAAGTATGTATTTTTGAATTATATTGAACTACAACTTTAAATCTAATTTATTTGTATTCAATACTAATTCCAAGTTAATTATAAATTAAAAATTTACACTTATTTATAAGCCTTAAAGACTTGGATTCCAAATCCAATCTTGATGGGTCTCAAAGGCCCAATAACATCCAATGCCATTTTAATTAAAGTCCAATGAGCTTTTAATTGATTCTTAAGGCATGAGCTTTGGCCATAATGGATCAAACCCAAAATGCCAAGGCCCAATAGGAATCACCCTACTGTCAACAAATCAATTTAGGCCTATTAGGCCCAATTAAATTCTTTAAAGGGCCAAGTGTTGTATTTGGACTTTATGAAATTGGTTTTAGGCCTAATTGGATCCAATCCAAAAGTCCAAAATCAAACTTGGTTAAACCAAGCCCATTAAGCCCAAACACACACTTTTAGCCCAATTAAACTTTAAAGGCCAATTATTATAATTTTAATATTCCAAACATTATAATTATTATAATTAAAGTGTATTAGCCATGATTAAACAATTAACCTTAATATTTCCAAAACATCAATTAACTAATTAATCATGCGAAAGTTAATCAATTTATGCTCAACACAAATTGAAGCATAACATATCATTTCATGCTCAACATGCTCTTTGAATTTAACATAAACATTATTGACTTTGATTTCAATCTAATCAAACCAACAATCAACATTTATACCATGCATTAAACATATCCAATAGTGTAACATATGTTTAACAATCCCTTCGGCATAGGCAATCCGAGTTGTGCCCAAACACACACTTTTAGCCCAATTAAACTTTAAGGCCAATTATTATAATTTTAATATTCCAAATATTATAATTATTATAATTAAAGTGTATTAGACATGATTAATCAATTGACCTTAATATTTCCAAAACATCAATTAACTAATTAATCATGCTAAAGTTAATCAATTTATGCTCAACATAAATTGAAGCAAAACATATCATTTCATGCTCAACATGCTCTTTGAATTTAACATAAACATTATTGACTTTGATTCCAATCTAATCAAACCAACAATCAACATTTATATCATGCATTAAACAAATCCAATAGTGTAAAATCAAAAAATTCAATGTGCAGTCCACTGTGTAACTTTCGACCAAGGTAAGGAGTTTTTAAAATTTTGATCCAATCAATTTTTCTCAAATCTAATCGTGCATAACTCTAAGTTATCATATTCTAAGCATAGTCAATAATCAATTTGAAGAAATCATGCTCAAAACATAAAACCCCAAATTAAAGTCTCAAGAACCATAGAAAAAATCGTGTTTAAAATTGGCTCATGATATCATTGTTAGTGTTCATAGAACATGCCAAGGATCTATTAAGCAAGATTATTAGTGATTAAGATCATTAAAAGTTGCAGAATGACTTACAATGATCAGATTAGACTTTCGAAATTTGAGTGTGTTTTGAAGCTCCAAGCTTAAAGTGTTGATTCCAACTCTTGAAGTTGTTTCCCTATCACCTTTGAAGACTTCTTGAAGTGCTAGCTAGTTTGATTTTGCAACAAAATCAAAGAGAGGAGAAATGAAGCTTAGACCCATTTAGGGTTTCTTAGGTTTGTTTTGTGATGTGTGTGTTGAAAGTGAGAGAGAGATGGCTTTTGGTAAAATCAATTTACCCTTTTCACCTAAACAAGGTGGTTGGGTAAATGGTTTCACCAAAACCATTTCTAAGTGGTTGGAAAGTTGGTGGTTTGGCATAAATACTAACCACTCTCCCAACTACCACATGCGAAGTGGGCCCCACTTTTTGAATTCAAAATTCAAACGATTTCTACGAATGTTTACCGCGGCTTGGATCTTTTTAATCCGATTAAATGAATTTTCGTCACTAAATAATTAAATCTAATTTAATTAAATAACGACGCCTCGTAAATATATTACGAATGCCGTTTACGAATTAATTCTAAATTAAACTGTTCGCATGTATTAAAGTCCGACTTTAATTTCGTATTGAAATCTAATTCCAATTAATATATCCAATATATTAATTTTAGTCCATATCAATAAATTAAATAGAAAAATCAAATTTAACTATTAAATTTATTTTACCGATTAATTCCAAATTAATCGTGCTCTCTCTCTTCCGAACACATTTAATCCCAGATTAAATAATGCCTCAATTAATCCCAGATTAATTTTCTCTCTCTTAATTAATCCCAGATTAATTCTAATTTAAGTCAACTGTCATCGGTGAATCTTTGGGAAGCGACCCTAGAGACCTCTGGATATGTTGGCAGTAAATCCGGTTATCGGACTATCCGATTAAGTGCGTACCTCGTACTACGTGCTAACCGATTTACAAGACATGGTTGGCTTCTAGCAAAGCACCTTGCCTACCCAATTCTCCAGAAATATTCTTACTGGAATATACAATCCTTGTCAGGCATAAAATACGTAGTATTACGTATAGCGATCCAATATCAGATTTCACATGCAAGGTCTGGGGCTGGAGTAGTGTCTGCCCCGTACGAAGCATATATCGGATCACAAGCAATTAGTCTCTTTAATCGGATAATCATGACGTTGTCACATTATCCCGATGGTTGCAACACATTAGAGTACCAGTTCTGTATCCCTGTGTGATCATCATATTCATATGACTGAAGTGATACTTCCATCTTAACATCACATCCAATACTCTACGATTCTCAATAAGCCCAGAGGAGGCGTACACAGAACCTGTTAAAGTCCCGGACTGCCAAAACTAAAGCGTAATGATTGTGCAAAGTATTAGCGATGCAAGTCTCAGGTTAAGACCAAATACACCAACCCTGAATCGGATTCCCATTGACACATTGTCATACAACCAATGGGATTCAGTGGGGTCTATCCGGAGCGAAGCTGTTTCCGTACCATCGGTAAACACAACCTCCTATCATACTTGCATAAGTATCCAATACTTAAATATATGAGAACTATGCCGTTATTCTCCCACAATGCGCACAAGTGCAATACTAGTCTATTCTGCATTATCGATGTCCAGTCTCGATAATACTACGATAGAGATATTTAATGATTAAACCTTAGTGGATTGATACTGTCTCATATTTTATAATCTGGAACTAATCATAAGGACTTTTATCATTTCTATATTCAAGTAATCTAATTACAAACGATAAAAGAGCAGTTTCATTTGTCACACAGTTAGTTTGTACAACAAAATCATGTTCTGTACAAATAGTGATGCTATAGGTCATAATTATCCAACATATACGAATTTCCAAAACTCATGGTATATCGAGTTAAACCATTATAACTCCAATTCCAATATACAATATGTGCTAGTCTTCTAGGTTATAGGAGTTCGACCGTATTCCAAAGCCAACGACTAGGAAATATATACTTTAAGAATAATTTACAATAGTAATACTTATACCAATGTCGGACCATCTAGTGTTTAGTATTACTACAAGACTAATCTAAGGTCGATGTCATTCTTAGCATATCTATACATCAAATCTTAGTGGATTGACAGTACCATTATTAAACCTTAGTGGATTGACAGTACCATTATTAAAGTATGAAATGAAAATGTAGTTATTTTATAATAAATAATAAAATGTACAATTTGGATTGGCACTCCAAGCACCAACTCCAACAACATTTACATATACATGTATATATTATTATAAGTTCATACACTTTCATACATAAATATATGCATATGGACATTAAACTCATTAATTATCTCATTTCATATCATATCAATATCAAAAACCCAAATCCATGGTAGTTAGTTAACTTAAACTAGATATAATCTCTATAAATATGGATACACCTATATATATATTTGACCCTTGTACTTATCATATATCATAAACAAAACAAACCAACTCATCTCAAACTCCGTTCCCAAACCACCTCTTAACTATCCTCGTCTTATTCTAGATATTTCAAACATCTATAAACCTTTCATACACCATTTCATTCCAATCATCAACTACGAAATCAAATATTCATAGCTACGTCTATATGTCAAACTCACAACTCGAGTACTCTTATGTGCCTTTCAAATGAATCGCATACACATATGCCCACACATAATCATCATTATATCTAATTAAAACACGAATAAAAAAGTCAAGTACTAACCGCAAAGGCTACTTACCTGGCTTCGTAAGCACTTCTATTCCTAGTCAAATTTGTCAAAACAAACGACGAAAATAATCAAAATCGATGATATCCTGAAATTCTTGACTTAACCATACAAACTTCTGGATCTTTTCGGAACACCCGAGTTAAGTCTGTTTCTAAAATTTTAGTTTTATTAATTTTAAAACATCAAACTTTACAGATCTATCAAATCAGATTCATTTTCTGGCCCCAAATCTGAAAATCCTACGAAAAGTCTGAATATTTTACAAACAAATCCGAAACACTTCGATTATTTATGGTCTCTCCCAAAACTAGTCAAATATATCTAATACATCATAACATATTATTCCAGGGCTATCAGATAATTTAAATTCGCAAATTACGTACTTTCAGAAAAGCTTCCATAAAACTTTCGATAATGCTACGGAAGGTTCCTGAACCCTCCGAAACTTTCAAGATTTATCTGATTATCATCATATTTAACTCATATCTAACATTATATTTAGCAAAATATTATCACATTTGAAATCCATTTATATCATAAATTTGCATAATATATCGAATAGATCCAATTCGTTTCGTTTCACTCAAATTTTACCATAAATACTCATTCAATATACTTAAGCTCAAACAATTCAATTTATATCATTACACTACTCTATGAAGCTACTGGATATATTCAAACATTTAACAGTAATTTAAAATTAGCGAAATTTTACAGGGAGGTCATACCAAGATATCTCTATATTTTGGGCTATTTCCGAAGGTTTCAAGGTCGCCGCCGGCCACCAGCACATTCATGGTGGTCGGGAATCTCTATCCCTACTAGCACGACCGACGAAGACCGATATCTATCTCTCTATTTTTTAAACGATGATGGGAAATCGTGTGAGGCGTTTTGGGAAGCTTTGATTTTTCTGCAATTTTAGAAACTTAAGGATATATATAGAAAAGTTTTGAAAATTATATTTTGACCCCAATGAAATTGCAGTTAGGCCCCTATCATAAGATGTTTTTCTACAAAGTAATATGTTTGAGGATTTTCTGATATAATTTTGAAAAGTCCTCAACATAAAAATTGTTCGTCTCAGAAAATTGATTTTAATGGTTCAAAAATAAGCTCAATCGAAATTTATTTTCTATTCTTTTGAGAAATAATATTTTCCTAACGCACTCATTTATAATGGATAATTACAGGATTAATGGTATGAATCACATGGGCTAACAAATGCATTAGAATTAATTGGCACAGGTAATCGTACCCGCTGACTGCAAAAAGCGAAAATCAAAATGGAAAATCCTTATCAAATATTTGCTTTGAAGCATTTGTAAGCTCCCTCTTCCATTTAATTGGGTTTGAGTACAATAAAGGATTGAATTAGTAAACCCTTCGCGTCTTCTTTCACAGTATCTTTACAAAATATGATGGAACATGAGCAAATGAACATCTTCTGGCAATGAATTCGTTCGACATGCTCTACAGTATTGACTAAAAAAATTAAAGACACAGTAGGCCCAAGGACGGTTGTGGAAGACAAAGGAACCCCTTTTGAAGGTATTAAATATATGTATGTATGATTTTAAATTAATGGAGTTCATTGACTTGAGTTTTTAATTGAGAAAAATCCAAAATTTTTAACTTCAGAAATCCGCTTAACTTCTCATTTATTGGATGGAGCCCATAAATAAATAAACCTAATAGCGAGAACTAAAATCAACCCAATATTTATGAGGACCACTTTATTGGAGCTTAGTTGAAATTCAATCCGAAATCATGCTCTTAAGTCTCAAGGCAAAAATGTGGAAGTAAAAGAAGATGACGATAATTCAATAATGTTATGGGCATCCAATCAACAGTTCGACAAGTCCACATCCAAACTCTCCCACCCAAATCTTCTTGTACCCTTCTCCATCCTTCTTCCTAAATTAGATTGAGAAATTTATTTTTATTTTTTAAATTATTGATTTTTAGGAAAGATAATGACATTTGAATTTAACCGACGACTCTTTAATCTAGTCGTGACTACCTTCTCATCTCATTATTTAAGTTGAGTGTTCAGTGGGAAAAAAATGAAAAAGCAAAAAAAATAATAAATAAACCTCTATTTATTTATATTTTCTAAATTTATTAGTGACATGTTTTGGTTAGAGTAACACTTCCATTTTTTTAATGGAAATATGACATTTTGGTCCCTCTTGAAATTTATATTTTCCACTTAGATCTCTGAAAAAAATATTTACATTACCATTTCATCTACAATGTTGAAACATTCACACAGAAATATTATTGAATGATAAATATGACATTTATAAAATAAATTAACTAATTTTAATTTGTAGTAGTCTTAGATAACCAATTTACAAGTGAAAATATTGTATTTTCCCTTTAAAATTTGTTGACGGCTGTTTTTCATTTTAAGGGAAATATGAGAAATTATCCCTTCGAATAAACACCTCACTCAGCAGTTAATTTGTTTGGTTACTTGGGAATCAAAGCACACTTAACAAGCAGACAAACAAATCACAAAGTTTACGTGGTTCGGTGGAGAGTGGCTCATACCTACGTCCATCAAAGAAAGGGGATGTATTTTATTACTACTCGGGGTCAAGACCGACCGAGCTACAATGGGGAAATGAATTCACAAAGTGATAATACACCTCACGTTTTACACAAGCCCGATATAATTTACTCACTTGGTCAGGTAATCGACCAGTTTTCTCTTTCTATCACTAATTCTTAAGCTCTTTAGCTTTTTACAAGTTGTGAGATGCAAAATTTTCTAATCATTGAATCTGAAACTTCAACCTCTTCATATAATCTTCCAAATTCTCTATTACATCGTCTCTGATGTCAGCCTATGTCACATTACCATCAATGTCATTACAACTCTCATCAACTACCCTTAAATGTGCTAATTAAATCCACACATTTCACTGTAACTGCATCGGTCTATGGCGGCTTCTATACTTCCACCTCCTTGCCACTGCAACGGCTTATGGCAGTTGGCAGGGGCTACTTCCAATGAGAACTGTTTCTCTCCCACAGTCACCATTACCTTTCTAGAAGCTTATCTTCTTAACTATGGCATACGTCACATGACTCCAATACAGGTCACCCTATGATCATATCTTCGTTCCTCGAGTCGGCATACCGAGACAGATGATACAATCAAAGCTTCCCTTTAGCTCTCTCAACTAGATCGGGTTGACATACAAGGACCTCATCGGGTCAGTTTCAATCAAACTCTTAAAAAATCCTGAAACAACACCCTTCATGTAGTCGGGTCAGTATCCAAACTTGCTTCATCATTCACGATACCCTATTCTCGGGAGAACTCTTATGTTCCACTAGGTCAGATCTCTTTGTCAAACCTCATATCTTTCTGGACACTTGTGTTGGATAATATGACCCATAGCGTCACTATTTGCACAGATCATTGTGTTGCTGTAGCAAATTAACTATGTAACAAGGAAATTGCACTCTCATCGTTTGTGATTAGATCACCATAGATATATAAATGAAGAGAGGTCCCTATGATTAGTTCCTGGATTGAGATGATATGAGACAGTATCAGTCCACGAAGGATTAATCATTAAATATCCCTAGCCGTAGTATTATCGAGACTGGACATCGATAATGCGGAATAGGCTAGTATTGCACTTGTGCGCGTTGTGAGGGCACAACGGCATAGTTCTCATATATATAAGTGTTGGAGACTTATGCAAGTGCGATAGGAGGTCGTGTTTCACCGATGGTACGGGAAACAGCTTCGCTATGGATAGACCCCTTCGGAATCCCATTGGTATTATGACTAGGTGTCTATGGGAGGCCGAAATCAGGTAGGTGTGTATAGTCTTAACCTGAGACTTGCATCGCTAATACTTACGATAATCGATAAACTTTGGTTTTGGTGGTTGGGGGCTTTGACCGGTTCTGTGTCTACCACTTCTGGGTTTATCAGAGAGTCGTAGTGTATTGGATGTGATGTTGAGACGGAAGTATCACTCCAGTCATAGTGGAGATGATGTCACGCAGGATACGGTATTAGTGCTCTTAAGTGATGCGCATCCAATCGTGATATTATGACTAGGTCATGAATATCCGATTATAGAGACTAGTTACCAGACATCCGATATGTGTTTCGGACGAGGCAGACACTTATCCAGCCCCAGCCCTAGCACGTGACTATCCGATACTGGGCCGATACGCACAATACGATTGTATACTACGCTTGATATAGATCTGAATATTCTTCAAAGGATATGTCCGGAGAATTGGGATGACTTGGTGCTTTGCTAGGAGTTGACCTTGTCTCGAAAATCGGTAGAACGTAGTACTTGGTACGTACGTGATTCGGATACTCCGACGACCGTATTTACTACCAATATATCCGAAGATCTCATGGGTCGCTTCCCGATAATGCACCGATGACGCATAACTCGCACTCATTAATAATCTGGGATTATACAGAAGAAAGAGAAAATTAATCTAGGATTAATCACGGAGATATTTTATCTAGGATAAAATATCGTCTAGAGAGAGATAATGATTAATTTGGAATTAATTGGTAAATTAATATATTCGATATATTAAATGAAATTAGATTTCGACGCGGAATTAAAATTAGATTTTAATTCGGGCGAATGAATTAATTTAGAATTAATTCGTTAGCGACGTGAATAGTGAATTCGCTAGGCGTAATCACTTAATTGCGACGCGACGGAAAAATTGTTAATTTAGAATTAACGAACCCGAGCCCGAGTGTGATTGCGAGCGCATTCGTATTTAGAATTCGAGTGCGGCGACGCAAGTCACATCAAGCGTCAAATCAATCGTCACATCAAGCGTCAAATCAAGCGTCACTTTGAGTGATGTGACATTTGATTGATTGATGTGAGTGATTGATTGATTGAAAAGACTTGACACATGACATAAAGTGGATTTGACTTGAATGACATGTAAATAGTGATGGGTGTTGGTGGAATAGTGATAAGCTAATAACTTTTACCATTTTATTATATTTGATAAATGATTTGGTAAATGGTTTTAGCATATTTTCTTGGAAAATATATAATGCTTTTTGGTAAATGCTTTACCATCACTCACTCATTTTTCTATCTCTCTCTCTCACCATTTCTTTCTTCTTCCTCTCGCCCAATGAAGAAAAGTTCACTGGTTTTGAACCAGTCCAGGCGTGACTTCAAGGGACGCAAATGAGTGATTTCATTTGATGAAATCAAGTGCTAGCACACTTGTGAACATTGCGAAGGTGTTAGGGAGGTTCACCCATGAGGCGGGACTCATCCGACGAAGTTTGGAGCTTTAAAAGGAGACCCGAAACTGCCAAACCAGTGAGCATGGACTGCAGTGAATGGCGCCTCTTGACAGTGAGTTTTTGGGCTTGAATCGTCTCCAAATCGACTCAACCGATCGATGTGAGTATTCCGCTACCTCCGTTGATGTATTCACTCATGTTTTCATGCTTTGATTTGATCTTGGGACCTAATAAAAACTCAACAATGGCATCTAGAGCTAGTGTTGCAAGCATGAAATTTTAGGGATTTAAAATTTGGGTAAATGTGTTTTGAGCATGATTTGAATGAATTGATTGTTTGAGTATGCTTATAACATGTTTTATTGCATATTGGTTGGATCAATTTGTTGAAAATTCATTTGGAATAATTTTCCCCAAATATTATGCCATGGCCGAATGTATGGATGAATTTTGGATCTTGGATTTTTTGATTTTTGATTCATTTGATGAGTTAGAATCGATTAGGTTGATGTTAATTTGAATCAAATTGGATTGGATTTCGAATTGGACAAAAATCCCCAAATCTCTATGTTGGCCGAATGCATGTAATGCCCTAATGTCTTGGTGTTTTTGATTTTGTGACATTGGATGTGTGTGAAATCATTTAGGATGGTGATTTGATGTCGATTGTAGGTTCGATTGGATTGAAACCGAATCGGACATAAAATCCCTCTTTTGGCCGAAGCCTTTAAGCATGTAAATGGGTTTGATTTTTTCAATTTGTGTGTTTTTGACATATGATAATGAAATGAGCATGATTAATTGGACTAATTTGGTGTTTTAGAAATGTTGATTTAGGTCATTGATCATGTAATGCACTTTAGGTAATTAAATTGCGTAATTGGATTAGTGTAATTTAATTATTTAGGCTTAAATTGGATTTGGGCTTGAATTGTTGTAATTGGGCCTATTGGGCTTGATTTATCAAGTTTGGTTTAGGCCAAATGGATTGGATCCAATTGGGCCCAAAACCTTAACCATAAAGCCCAATTGCGACTAATGAACCTTTAAAGTTCAATTGGGCCTAATGGGCCAAGATTGATTTATGGGCTTATGGGGTAAATCCCGGATTGGACTTTGGTTATCGGTTTGACCCGAGTTGACCAAAAGTCCACGCCTTAAGAAATCAATCAAAAGCCCATTGGACTTTAATTGAATTGACGTTGGACGTTAATCGGTCTTTGAGACGCGTTACGATCAAATTTGGAATTTAAATCATAAAAGGTTTATTAAATAAAAGTGTAACATTTAATTTAGAATTGAATAGTGAATTAGTATTAAATACATGTTAAATTAGATTTAATGATGTAGTTTAATTTAATTCATGAATTCGTACTTTAAGTACTTATTCGCAAAAAACGAGTTTGACTCGATCAAAATCAAATCGTTGTTTGAACATTGGATGATCACTTGATTATCAGATTAATTTTTGATTAGATTGATTGATAGCATGCTTATATGTGTGAATACTTGGTTGTGTTGAATGAATAATGTATATCGGATGGATATTAGATGGGTGGGCAATTTTAGAAATTGTTGTAATAAATTCGATTTATTAAATTGGACCTGCGTGTCCAGCCTTGTCACCTTTATTCTCTTGTATTCTCTTCTCACCTATTCCCCTCTATGTATATGAGGTTTCTTTAGAAGTGTAGTGTAACGGGTAAGTAATACTATGCTAGCTAAGTGCTAGCTTGAGTGAGAAAGGGAGAGATTTGATCTAGGATCAATGTGTAAAGTATCCATCCGCATATCATTATTATTTTATTTCATACTCGCTTATTATGTATTTAGAATGCATGTTTAAGGGTGTATGATGATGAGACCTAACAAAGATAATTAAATTGGTAGCCAATTTGCACGCGAAAAACCCTCGTTTTATATTAAGCGATTATCCTTCCATTGAATGATTCTTGTTCAAGATCCGATTGGCATTGGTTTGTTGGCCAAAGTCAAGACCTTGTCAATTGGATGTATTTGAATCATGAGAGTTTTGTTCCACATCGGTGTCTAGTCCAAGTTGTGATTTGTTGGCCAAAGTCAAGATCACTTCTTGTCCAAAGACATTGATTACGAAACTTCCTTGTCAATGGGTCCCGCTTAACTGGAGTCATTAGGTTTGTTGTGCCAAAGCCAAGGCCTAGATGATTCGGAGGATAAGGTTAGAAATGTATTAGATACATTGGCATATGTAATATGTTAAGTAGCATACAGCTTGTTGGCCAAAGTCAAGGTTGTATGTTATTTAACAGGATCTCTGCCCACTAGGAGACACGGTTTCCCGAGTACTCCACAGAGGGTTAGAGGCTCGACGAAATAGTGGGAGGCAAGTATTGAATTTGCAACATTCGTTCAATTACTCGCCATACGCGCTCAAACAAATATCATTCGTCAATATTTTACGTTGTTTTAAAATTTATATAGTTGGACTATATACAAACTCATTCAATATATAGTTGATTTTATAATTAGATTATAGTAATCAATATAATTGAATTAAAATGATAGTTGATTTTATAATTGGATTATAGTAATCAATATTAAAATTATAGTTGATTAAATAATTGGGTTATTGTAATCATTATAATAAATAGTACCTTATTAAAATTGATTAAATAGTTGGACTATTAAAATCAAGAAAGAATTGAAAAGTTGAATATTTAAAATATATAATCATAAGATTAAATGTTTTAAATGATTTAATTTTCAATTGGGAATTAATAATAGGTTAATTTATTTGATAACATAACTTATTATGACTAAGCCCATAATTAAGCAAATAGTAGAGCATAAAATCTTTGGAAGATTTATGTAATGATGACTTTAGTGCTTAATTAATATACTTATAATAAATCTATCTTTAGATTTAAAAGTATTAAAGTTGCAATTAAAATTCTTAGAGAATTAATTGACTATTCTAGTGGAGAAAAGTCAAAGTTTGCAATTGGGCATATTGCACAAGGTGCATATCGTTTCGATATTCCGAAACCCAAGGCTTGGCCAAAGGTTTGTGAAATATTGAAAAGATAATTGACATATCCCAAAGTGACTACCATTTGGATATGGAAGACACGAAGGAATTAAAGAAAGGGCGAGGCTCTAACTTTAAAAATATTTGTCAAAGTTATGTTCAATGCTAGTATTGAAATTGGATTTTAAATACTTAGTGTGATACATAAACATATATGTATTGATGTTCAGAATCCGCTTTGAGCTGGATACTGACTTCAAGCCGAGATTTCTCTGCGAATGGAAACGGGACGAAAGTCGCCGTTTCGACCGTAGATACCTAAGTTTAGGAACTACCCTTAGGGTATGTACTTAAATTAGGAAATGTTATAATGTAACTAGTTTGACTAGAGACATTATCTCTATATCAGTGTTTAATCCGTTGCGGATAAAACCTTTATTATCTAGAACACTAAAGTGTTTTATTATATAAAGATGATAGTGAGATAAACACATTAGATGTGAATAACAGAATTTATATTTTGAATATAATAAAATCTCAAACATATAAAATGACAAATAAATAGCTCAAATTGATTTGATCAATAGAGACTTATTTGTGGCATTGTTGTCTGGGACACAATTAAACAAGACTCGTATATCCACACTTTTGAAGAGTGGGTACTAGGACTGATTTGACTATTCAAATAAGGTCTACGAATCTAGTTTATTAGGTTAAATACCTAAAATACTATTTACTTGATAATAGTAAAAGAGCCACCGATCTGTTAGCCCTATCATGGTGAAGTTAGTGGGCCCATATCTAGCTAGGCTAGATGTGAACATGAATATTTCGTGACCTTAACGGATGTGGCATCACGTTATGGTTATGTGTTTCTTTTGAAGAACACAGATCGGAAACTTTTGAAGTTTCGACACGAAGTAAATAAACAGATCGGCTATAGTATTATTCCGCCACGGTAAGACCGTAATGGAAAATACTTAAGCAGTGAAGTTTCATATGTACATGAAAGAGTACGGTATTCTTTCATATGAGGACTCCTCCCGAGACACGTCAGTTAGACGGTGTGTCCGAACCAAAAACCAAATTTTGTTGGACATGATAAGGTTTGTCACGAGTCGCTCTGAGCTACTATTTCCTTCTACAGGATATGTATTAACAGTGCAAAACTTATTTAGAATAAGGTTCCATATAAATCTGTTTGACAGATATCATATAGAATATGAACATGGAAGAATCGAGGTTTCTCGTTCCTGATAATTGGGTATGCCAGGCATAACGTTTGGATGATACCAAACTAAACAACCCAAATTGGATAAGTGCCGATATAGGTTATCCTAAGGGAAACCTTAAGTATAGTACTTATAAATCCCATATGAGAACAATGTAATTGTTGCTCACCATGCGGTTTTTCCTGAGAGGAATACCGATATGCAGTGGTCAGTGGGAGGATAGTGATACTCGATGAAAATCAGAGTAACACTGTTCAAGGCACGAAGTCCTTAATGGAACACAAATAGTTCATCTATGATGAATCTAAACCATTAATCTTCAAATACACAAGAAACTAGTAGATCGGATAGAGTCAGAAAACAACCTTGGGTATGGGTTTCTGATCTCACCCCATAAAGATGTCAATCTTATGGAAGTGTACCATCCAACTACGTTTAGAGGAAGTGATACGAGGTATCGACTCCCCGTTATGGCAAAGTGCCATGAATCCGAAATGGATTCCATGTATAACAACTATTTTGGATACTAGTTGTTGTACCCAAGGCATTGTGCCTATTGGTACATTAAACGTCTTCAAGGAAGACATACATGGAAGGCAACATACCAACGTACAAAGCTAGGCATTTGACGGAAAGGTATCGTTATCAACATTGTGTTAATAACGGTCAACCTTTTACTGTTGCCATGGTAAATCCATTTTGAAGATGCTTGAAGATAACTGTATATTTCATTTATGAAATGTGTCAGTTATAGATCAAAATCGCTTTCTGAAAAGGAAACCTTTTGGAGAAGTTTATAACATTATGAAGATTTTGTATAACCGACAAACAAGGTTTGCGGGTTATTCGATCCATGTTTGGATTGATACAAGCATAAGGTTCTTGGAACTGTCGTTTTGAAATAATCATAATGGATATGATTTGACTCAAAACGAAATAATTCTTGTGTATATAAGGAGGTTAGTGGGAGGGCGCACTGACAGTGAAATTCCCATATAGCTATTGTAGAAAGCTTGGCTTTCATAGATATTCTTTCAAATAAAAATTCTCCGTAGAATTCTGGGGAGTAACAACCTTTATTCAAGGAATAAAGATCTACTGGGATAGATTTGGAGTTGTTAACACTCTCTGGGAAATTGTACATTTAAAATGTACTTGTATTGGTGTCTCATACGCTTCAAGCATATGGAGTCACAATCGGGTTAATCCAAGTGATAGTCACTAGATTAAAGATTAAGCAACATCTGTTAGTATCTTAGAGAACTAAAGATGCTGTCTTAAACTATGGAGAAGGAGAACTTGAAGTGACTGGGATCACCGCTGCAAGTTTCCAAACTATTAAATACTACGGTACTATAAAGTTTGAATAACGGGACAGTGAGCTGGAAATCTTCCAAGCAAGATAACTGTTGCCGAATAAACAACAAATGCGGATTATTGCAGCAGCTGAGGCAGCAAAAGAAGCCATTTGGATCGAACATAAATCTAATTAGATTAGATATAGTTCTGTTAGCAGCTGAACTAGGCGTCAGCACATGCTAAAGAATTAAAGGTCTCATCGACGATCCAGATATATACTTCTAATCATCTGATTCGTTCGGATCATACATCGTGGCGATGTGATGATCGTGTAAATCGCGTAGGACGATAATCAAGCAAATCCGCTGACGAAAACCTTTCCTCAGCAATTTGAGCGAACTTTACATAGTTCAAGTGTTGGAACACTTGAGTGACTCGCTACGTGCCAAGTGGGAGATTGTTGGATAATATGACCCATAGCGTCACTATTTGCACAGATCATTGTGTTGCTGTAGCAAATTAACTATGTAACAAGGAAATTGCACTCTCATCGTTTGTGATTAGATCACCATAGATATATAAATGAAGAGAGGTCCCTATGATTAGTTCCTGGATTGAGATGATATGAGACAGTATCAGTCCACGAAGGATTAATCATTAAATATCCCTAGCCGTAGTTTTATCGAGACTAGACATCGATAATGCGGAATAGGCTAGTATTGCACTTGTGCGCGTTGTGAGGGCACAACGGCATAGTTCTCATATATATAAGTGTTGGGACTTATGCAAGTGCGATAGGAGGTCGTGTTTCACCGATGGTACGGGAAACAGCTTCGCTCTGGATAGACCCCTTCGGAATCCCATTGGTATTATGACTAGGTGTCTATGGGAGGCCGAAATCAAGGTAGGTGTGTATAGTCTTAACCTGAGACTTGCATCGCTAATACTTACGATAATCGATAAACTTTGGTTTTGGTGGTTGGGGGCTTTGACCGGTTCTGTGTCTACCACTTCTGGGTTTATCAGAGAGTCGTAGTGTATTGGATGTGATGTCGAGACAGAAGTATCACTCCAGTCATAGTGGAGATGATGTCACGCAGGATACGGTATTAGTGCTCTTAAGTGATGCGCATCCAATCGTGATATTATGACTAGGTCATGAATACCAATTATAGAGACTAGTTACCAGACATCCGATATGTGTTTCGGACGGGGCAGACACTTATCCAGCCCCAGCCCTAGCACGTGACTATCCGATACTGGGCCGATACGCACAATACGATTGTATACTACGCTTGATATAGATCTGAATATTCTTCAAAGGATATGTCCGGAGACTTGGGATGACTTGGTGCTTTGCTAGGAGTTGACCTTGTCTCGAAAATCGGTAGAACGTAGTACTTGGTACGTACGTGATTCGGATACTCCGACTGTCGCCATCTGCCATTTACTCCATATCCGAAGATCTCATGGGTCGCTTCCAGATAATGCACCGATGACGCATAACTCGCACTCATTAATAATCTGGGATTATACAGAAGAAAGAGAAAATTAATCTAGGATTAATCATGGAGATATTTTATTTAGGATAAAATATCGTCTAGAGAGAGATAATGATTAATTTGGAATTAATCGGTAAATTAATATATTCGATATATTAAATGAAATTAGATTTCGACGCGGAATTAAAATTAGATTTTAATTCGGGTGAATGAATTAATTTAGAATTAATTCGTTAGCGACGTGAATAGTGAATTCGCTAGGCGTAATCACTTAATTGCGACGCGACGGAAAAATCGTTAATTTAGAATTAACGAACCCGAGCCCGAGTGTGATTGCGAGCGCATTCGTATTTAGAATCGAGTGCGGCGACGCAAGTCCCATTCAAGCGTCAAATCAATCGTCACATCAAGCGTCAAATCAAACGTCACTTTGAGTGATGTGACATTTGATTGATTGATGTGAGTGATTGATTGATTGAAAAAAGACTTGACACATGACATAAAGTGGATTTGACTTGAATGACATGTAAATAGTGATGGGTGTTGGTGGAATAGTGACAAGCTAATAACTTTTACCATTTTATTATATTTGATAAATGATTTGGTAAATGGTTTTAGCATATTTTCTTGGAAAATATATAATGCATTTTTGGTAAATGCTTTACCATCACTCACTCACTTTTCTATCTCTCTCTCTCACCATTTCTTTTTTCTTCCTCTCGCCCAAATGAAGAAAAGTTCACTGGTTTTGAACCAGTCCAGGCGTGACTTCAAGGGAAGCAAATGAGTGATTTCATTTGATGAAATCAAGTGCTAGCACACTTGTGAACATTGCGAAGGTGTTAGGGAGGTTCACCCATGAGGCGGGACTCATCCGACGAAGTTTGGAGCTTCAAAAGGAGACCCGAAACTGCCAAACCAGTGAGCATGGACTGCAGTGAATGACACCTCTTGACAGTGAGTTTTTGGGCTTGAATCGTCTCCAAATCGACTCAACCGATCGATGTGAGTATTCCGCTACCTCCGTTGATGTATTCACTCATGGTTTCATGCTTTGATTTGATCTTGGGACCTAATAAAAACTCAACAACTTGGCCTTTATCATCTATTTTAGCTAAATACAATACCAGTTATGCACTTTCTCGGCATTTGAACATTCTTCGGGGTGAAAAACCACCATCAATATATGTGCTACTGTTCTTAGAACATGCCAAGGATCTCTAAGTCATGATTTCATGTGAATAAAATCAAAGAAGTTGCGGAAGTACTTACAATGATCGGATGTGGAGATTTCAAAAATCTTTTTGTTTTGGAAGCTCCAAGCTTTGTGTTGAATCTTTAATTCTAAGGGTGAGTTTCCATATCACCTTAATCAACTCTTGAAGTGCTAGCTTTGTTTGATTTGAAGCAAAATCAAAGGGAAAAGAGAAGCATGTATTTGACCAAGGGAGAAGGAGATATAGCTTTTTGTGTTTTCTTTGTATTTATTTCAAAAACATAATTCAAAGTCAACTCACAAGTTGTGTATATGCTTTACAAAAGCAAAAGCAAAAGTGTTGGAGGGAAAATGACAATTAATGCCTCCAACCACTTCCATCACTCAAGTTGACACTTGATAGACTAGTGATGTAAGTTGGTGGGATCTACTTAAATTCAAAATTCAAGTGGCCAACACACTTCAGACTCGGATTCACTTAATCCGATTAATGAATTTTCATCGCGACGTAATTAAATCCAATTTAATTAATACCTCACAAAATTATTACAAAAGTCGCTAGCGAATTAATTCTAAATTAATTCGTTCGCCAGAATTAAAATCCAATTTTAATTCCATTTTGAAATCTAATTTCAATTAATATATCCAATATATTATTTAATCGATTAATTCCAAATTAATCGCGTTCTCTATTCTAATAGAATTTTATCCCAGATAAATTCTTGCCGTAATTAATCCCAGATTAATTAATCCCAGATTAATTTTCTCTCTTTTAATTAATCCTAGATTAATTCTGTTCGAGTCAAATGTCATCGGTGAATCTTTGAGAAGCAACCCAAGAGATCCCTGGATATGTTGGCAGTAAATCCGGTTGTCGGACTATCCGAACATGTGCGTACCCAGTACCACGTTCTTACTGATTTACAAGACATGGTTGGCTTCTAGCAAAACACCGTGCCTACCCAATTCTCCAGAAATATTCAACAAAGAATATATTTTTAGTGTTCCTAGAACATGCCAAGGATCTAATAAGCATGAAAGTGTGTGATAAAGATCATTATAAGTTGCGGAATATACTTACAATGAACGGATTGAAATTTAAAATTTTTGAGAAGAGATCTCCAAGATCCAACCCTTGAATGTTGATTCTAAGCTTTCAGTTGTTTCCTATCACCTTTATTGATCTTTCCAGTGCTAGCTTTGAATGATTTTGCCACAAAATCAAAGAGAGAACAATGAGAAGCTCACGCCCAAAGTGTATTAGGGTTTTAGATTTTGTGAGTTGTGTTACAAATGAGAGAGAGAGAAGGCTTTTGGTGAAAACCAATTTAGCCTTTTTACCTAAACAAGGTGGTTGGGTAAATGGTTTCACCAAAACCATTTCAAGGTGGTTGGGAAAGTTGGTGGTATGGCATAAATGCCAACTACTCTCCCAACTACCACATGTGAAGTGGGCCCCATATTTTGAATTCAAAATTCAAACGGTTTCTACGAATGTTTACCGCGGTTCGGATCCGTTCAATCCGATTAAACGAATTTTCATCGCTAAATAATTAAATCTAATTTAATTAAATAACGACGCCTCGTAAATTTATTACGAATGACGTTTACGAATTAATTCTAAATTAATCTGTTCGCATGTATTAAAGTCCGACTTTAATTTCGAATTGAAATCTAATTCCAATTAATATATCCGATATATTAATTTTAGCCCATATAAAAAATTAAATAGAAAAATCAAATTTAACTATTAAATTTATTTTATCGATTAATTCAAAATTAATCGCGCTCTCTCTCTTCCGAACATATTTAATCCCAGATAAAATAATACCTCAATTAATCTCAGATTAATTTTCGCTCTCTTAATTAATCCCAGATTAATTTTAATTTAAATCAACTGTCATCGGTGAATCTTTGGGAAGCGACCCAAGAGACCTCTGGATATGTTGGCAGTAAATCCAGTTATCGGACTATCCAATTAAGTGCGTACCTAGTACTACGTGCTAACCGATTTACAAGACATGGTTGGCTTCTAGCAAAGCACCGTGCCTACCCAATTCTCCAGAAATATTCTTAATGGAATATACAATCTATGTCAGGCGTAGTATACGTAGTATTGTGTATTGTGATCCAGTATCAGATGTCACATGCAAGGCCTGGGGCTGGAATAGTGTCTACCCCGTACGATGCATATATCGGATCACAATCAACTAGTCTCTTTAATTGGATAATCATGACGTTGTCATATTATCCCCGATGGTTGCAACACATTAGAGTACCGGTTCTGTATCCTTGTGTGATCATCATCTTCATATGACAGAAGTGATACTTCCATCTTGACATCACATCCAATACTCTACTATTCTCAATAAGCCCAAAAAAGGCGTACACAGAACCTGTTAAAGTCCCGGACGACCAAAACTAAACCGTAATGATTATCGTAAGTATTAGCGATGTAAGTCTCAGGTTAAGACTAAATACACCTACCCTGAATCGGATTCCCATAGACAAATTGTCATACAACCAATGAGATTCCGTGGGGTTTCCGTACCATCGGTAAACACAACCTCCTATCACACTTGCATAAGTATCCAATACTTAAATATATGAGAACTATGTCGTTATGCTCCCACAACGCGCACAAGTACAATACTAATCAATTCCGCATTATCAATGTCCAGTCTCGATAATACTACGACTAGGGATATTTAATGATTAAACCTTAATGGATTGATACTGTCTCATATCTTATAATCCGGAACTAATCATAAGGACTTTTATCACTTTATGTTTAAGTAATCCAATTTCAATATGATAAAAAAGCAATTTCCATAGTCACATAGTTAATTTGTACAAAAACCATAATATCTTTACAAATAGTGACGCTATGGGTCATAATTGTCTAACAATCTCTCACTTGGCCTATAGCTAGTCACTCAAGCATCTAACACCTAAACTATGTACATGTCGCTCAAACTTTTCCTGTGAAATTGATTTCATCAGCGGATCTGTAATATTATCATCTGATGCGAACTTCTCAATCTTCACATCGCCACAATGTATGATCTCACTAATCAGATGGAAACGTCGAAGAACATGCTTGGATCGTTGATGAGACCGCGGTTCCTTAGCCTGCGCTATAGCCCTGTTATTGTCACAATACAATGGAACGGGCTCAGCTGCTAACGGAGCTACTCCTAATCCAATTAGAAATTTACGGATCCAAACTGCCTCTTTTGCTGCTTCAGCTGCAGCAATGTACTCCCCTTCTGTTGTTGAATCGGCAACAGTCTCTTGCTTGGAAGATTTCCAGCTTACTGCTCTGTTGTTCAAACAAAATAAGTACCTAGATTGCGACTTAGAGTCGTCTTTATCGGTTTGGAAACTTGCGTTGGTACACCCAGTTACCTCAAGTTCTCCATCTCTATAGATTAAGAAGGCATCCTTAGTTCGTCTAAGATACTTAAGGATATTCTTAACCGCCATCCAGTGACCATCACTTGGATCGGCCTGATAGCGACTACACATGCTCAAAGCATACGAGACATCAAGTCACGTACATATCATGGCATACATGATCGATCCGACTGCCAAAGTAAACAGGATCCGACTCATGTTGTCTCTCTCATCTTTAGTTTTAGGACACATTTCCTTAGATAGAGTGACGCCATGTGACACTGGCAACAGTCCCCCCTTGGACTGATCTACGTTGAATTACTTCAACACTTTGTCAATGTACATGTTCTGGGAGAGTCCAATCAGCTTTCTAGATCTATCTCAGTAGATCTTTATTCGTAGAATATATGATGCTTCTCCCAGATCTTTCATGGACAATTTTAATGAAAGCCAAGCTTTCACCGACGGTAACATGAGAATGTCATTGCCCATAAGCAATACATCATCAACATAAAGGATAATGAATGTTAGTGCGCTCCCACTATCCTTCTTATATACACAAGGGTCATCCTCGTTTTGAATGAAATCATATTCTTTGATGATCTCATCAAAATATTGGTTCAAAAAATGTGATGCTTACTTCAATTCATAAATGGATCTATTTAACTTACAAACCTTGTTTGTAAGTTTTGGCGCGACAAAACCGTCAGGCTGCTGCCATATAAACATCCTCCAAAAGGTTTCCGTTAAGAAAAGTGATTTTGACGACCATCTGCCATATCTCATAATTGAAATATGCAGCAATAGCAAGCATAATCCGAATGGATTTAATCATGGCAACTGGTTGAAAACGTTTTATCGTAATTGACACCATGTCGTTGACGATACCCTTTCACTACAAGCCTAGCTTTGTACGTTTATTTGTTGCCATCCATGTCGGTCTTCTTCTTGAAGATCCACTTGCAACCAATAGGTTTTATGCCTTCTGGTGCATCAACCAGTGTCCAAACTTGGTTGGTGTACATGGAATCCATTTCGGACCTCATGGCTTCTTGCCATAAAGCGAAGTCGATATCTTGTATCGCTTTCTCATACGTAGCTGGTTCGTCTTCCTCAATAAGATTGACATCCACATGAGGTGAGATCAGAAACCCATACCTCTCAGGTTGGTTTCTGACTCTCTACGACCTACGCGGTTCTTGTGTATTCGAAGGTTGTGGTACAGTTTTATCCCTGATGAACTGTTTTTGTTCTGTTAAAGATTCTGTGCCAGGAACAGTATCACTCCGATTTTCATCGAGTTCTACTTTCATCCCACTAACCACCACATTAAGGAATTCCCTTTCAAGGAAAACTGCATGTAGAGCAACAAATACTTTGTTCTCTTGTGGGTTTTAAAAGTAATATCCTTTGGTTTCCCTAGGATAACCTACACATAGGCATTTATCCAAGTTGGTCCTAGTTTGGTACCTTCCAAATGTTTAACGTATGCCCAACATCCCCAAATCTTCAGGAATGAGAAACCCGATTTCTTTCCTGTCTATATTTCATACGAAGTCTGTTGAACAGACTTTGACGGAACCTTATTCAAAATAAATGTTGCACTGTTCAATGCATATCCCCAGAAGGAAATAGGTAGCTCTGTGTGACTCATCATAGACCTCACCATATCCAATAAAGTTCGATTTCTCCGTTTGGACACACCATTTAACTGGGGTGTTCCGGGAGGAGTCCAATGTGAAAGAATACCATACTCTTTCAAGTAGTCAAGAAACTCATTGCTCAAGTATTCTCTACCATGGTCCGACCACAATGTCTTAATACTTTTGCCGGTCTGTTTTTCTATTTCATGTCGAAACTCTTTGAATTTCTCAAAGGTTTCCGACTTGCGTCTCATAAGATACACATAACCATAACGCGATGCATCATCCGTAAAGGTTACAAAGTATTCATATCCACCTCTAGTCTGGCTAGACATGGGCCCACATACGTCACTATGAATGAGGGCTAACAGTTCGGTGGCACGTACACCCTTTCCGCTAAAAGGTGTTTTAGGCATTTTGCCTAATAAGCAAGATTCACAGACGTCATATGAATTTGGATCAAATCCGTCCAAGTACCCACTCTTCGAAAGTGTGGATATACGAGTCTTGTTAATATATCCCAGACGACAATGCCACATATAAGTTTCATCTTTGTTATTTAGTTTAAGCCTTTTGTTTGTTATATTATATGTTTGAGATTTGTTTATTCAAAATATAAAGACCATTACTAGCATCAGTAGAACATATCTCAAAATCATCTTTATAAACAAAACACCCAGTGTTTCGGAATACAAAAGTGTACCCGCATTGGGTTAATAAGATACATAGATAATATTCCTAGTAATCTAGGTACATAATAACAGTCTGAAAGTTTAAGTACATGCCCCGAGGGCAGTTCTAAAATAAAAGTGCCAACGGCCAAAACGGCGACCTGTGTCCCATTTCCAACGCGTAGATCAATCTCCCCTGAGGCTAGTCTCCTACTAATATGCAGATCCTGCACATAAGTACATATATGAGTACCACAACCAGAATCAAAAATCTAATTTTTAGAACTAGTAGTAGACATGTTTATCTCAATAACAAACATACCTGAAGCCGGTGCCTTGCCCGCTTTCTTATCCTTCATCTGTGCCTTGTACTCACGGCAGTCATGCTTCCAGTGACCCCGTTGCCACACTACAGATAGACATCTTGGGATTTGTCCCTTGACTTCCCAGAAGTCTTTGACGATTTGGACCTTGCCCTTTTTTTTCTTCTTCTTAATACCTTCAGTCGTCTTGGGCTAAGCCCTTGGAGACTGAGATGTTGAAGCGAAGTGCGCCTCACGCTTCTTGCTCTTTAGAAGTTCATTTTCAGCTTTTCTCAGTATGGACATTAACTCTCAAAGAGTATCATCTTGGTTCATCATATTGTAGTTCGTGATGAACCCACTCCAAGTGTCGGAGAGAGACTATAAGATCAAATCTATCGAAGTCTCAGCCTCGAAGACAATGCTATCTGTGTCAGCTGATCGATGTCAGCAATCATCTGTGACACGTGGTGCTCAACAGACGCACCTTCTGACATGCAAGCACGAAAGAGCTTCTTCTGTAACTCATATCTTTGTGATATAAGATTAGATCGATGAAGATCATACAACTTCGCCAACATGTTATAGGGATCCAATCTCTTGTTATGTCGATGAATGTTGTTGAGTCATCAGCAAGCATAATGGACTGAGCAGTGGAGTTGTCATCGCTATGAGTCTTCCAAAGATCTAGCTCAAGCAACTGATCAAGTCCGGGCTTAGGCCCAAGAGGTCTCTCTATAGTATAGAGTAACTTCTCGGATCCTAGGACAATCATGAGATTCATTTCCCAGTCAGAAAAATTTGTGCCGTTGAAGACATTATCACACATGATGATATCCCAGACAATGTTCTTTCCTGTCATCTTAATGCAATAGTCAAACTACTCAATTAACGATGTATGGGTACAGTCTAACTGTTATAAGAAAAATAATAAAATATTAGTCCAACTAATAAACATTCATAATTGACGAAATAATTTGAAAGCGAGTATTTGGTAAGTATTTGAACAAAATTTCAAATTCAATACTAACCTCCCACTATTTTTCGGCGAGCCACTAACCCTCTGCTGAGTACTCGGGAAACCTAGTTTCCTAGTGGACTAGGATCCCGTTAAATAACACATAATCTTGACTTTGGCCAACAAGCTGTATGATATTTAACTAGGTAGATCTCTAAGATCAATTGGATCTCATCCAATTCTTAGATCCGGTAGGTAAACCTCCAAGTCCGAAACATATATACAATATATATGCCAATATATCCAATATATTTGCCTAACATTTTCCTCTAAATCAACTAAGCCTTGGCTTTGGCACAACAAGCTTAATGATTCCAGTCAAGCGGGACCCATTGACTTGAAAAGCTTCGTAATCCATGTCGATGAACAAGAAGTGATATTGACTTTGGCCAACAAATCACAACTTACCCAAGGCATGCGATATGGAACAAAGCCTTCATGATTCAAACACATCCTCGATGGACAAAGGTATTGACTTTGGCCAACAAACCAATGCCAATCTTGGATCTTGAGAATGAATCATTCAATGGAAGGAAAACGCTTAATATTTATTGAGGGTTTTTCACGTAATTGGCAATCAATTAATTATCTTTGATCAGGTCTCATCATACACCTTTAAGTATGCATTCTACAAGCATAATAAGACGGGTAAATAAATTAATAATGATATGTGGATGGATATCTCACAAATTGTTCCTAGAACAAATCAATCCATTTCCTCTCCCCGGCTAGAACTATTCTAACTTCTACCAAATTACATAATACAATAAAGAAACCTCATTAACATTGAGGGGAATTGGTGAGAAGAGAATTACAAAGAGTAAAGAGATAGAAGGCTGGACACGCAGGTCCAATTAATAAATTCTAAAATTATTACAATTTCCAAAATTGCCCTCACCATTCTAATATCCATCCGATATACATTATTCATACAACATATTCATGTATTTATACAAAGCAAGTTATTTAATCAATCTAATCCAATTAATTAATCTTTGAATTAATGACCATCCAATGTTCAAACAACGATTTGATTTGCGCGAGTCCAACTCGTTTAAGAATAAATACTTTTAAGTACGTATTCTTGAATTATATCGAACTAAAACTTTAAATCTAATTTATTTGCATTCAATACTAATTCAAATTTAATTCCAAATTAAACACTTGCACTTATTTATATGCCTTAAAGACTTGGATTCCAAATCCAATCTTGATGGGTCTCAAAGGCCCAATAACATCTAATGCCATTTTAATTAAAGTCCAATGGGCTTTTAATTGATTCTTAAGGCATGTACTTTGGCCATAATGGATCAAACCCAAAATGCCAAGGCCCAATAGGAATCACCATATTGCCAACAAATCAATTTAAGCCCATTAGGCCCAATTAAATTATTTAAAGGGCCAAGTGATGTATTTGGACTTTATGGAATTAGTTTTGGGCCCAATTGGTTCCAATCCAAAAGTCCAAAACCAAACTTGGTCAAACGAAGCCCATTAAGCCCAAATACACACTTTTAGCCCAATAAAATTCAAAAGGCCAATTATTATAATTTTAATATTCCAAATATTTTAATTATTATAATTAAAGTGTATTAGCTATGATTAATTAATTAACCTTAATATTTCCAAAACATAAATTAACTAATTAATCGTGCTTAAGTTAATCAATTTATGCTCAACACAAATTGAAGCAAATTATCATTTTCATGCTCAACATGCTATTTGAATTAACATAAACATTATTGACTTTGATTCCAATCTAATCAAACCAACAATCAATATTAATATCATGCACTAAACACATCCAATGTTGTAAAAATTAAAATTTCAAAGTGCAGTGGACTGCAGTGAATTCGGCCAAGCGAGGGATTTTTTAATTTTTTGATCCAATCAAATTTTCTCAAATCTAATCATGCATAATTCTAAGTTATCATATTCTAAGCATACTCAAACAATCAATTTGAAGAAATCATGCTCAAAACAGAAAAACCCCAAATTAAAGTCTTAAGAACCCTAGAATTTTTCATGCTTAAAATTGGCTCATGATACCATTGTTTGTGTTCCTTGAACATGCCAAGGATCTAATAAGCATGAAAGTATGTGATAAAGATCATTATAAGTTGCGGAATATACTTACAATGAACGGATTGGAATTTAAAATTTTTGAGAAGAGATCTCCAAGATCCAACCCTTGAATGTTGATTCCAAGCTTTGAGTTGTTTCCCTATCACCTTTGTTGATCTTTGTAGTGCTAGCTTTGAATGATTTTGTCACAAATTCAAAGAGAGAACAATGAGAAGCTCACGCCCAAAGTGTATTAGGGTTTTAGATTTTCTGAGTTGTGTTACAAATAAGAGAGAGAGAAGGCTTTTGGAGAACACCAATTTACCCTTTTCACCTAAACAAGGTGGTTGGGTAAATGGTTTCACCAAAACCATTTCAAGGTGGTTGGAAAGTTGGTGGTATGGCATAAATGCCAACTACTCTCCCAACTACCACATAAGAAGTGGGCCCCATATTTTGAATTCAAAATTCAAACGATTTCTACGAATGTTTGACGCTAAATAATTAAATCTAATTTATTTAAATAACGACGCCTCGTAAATTTATTACGAATACCGTTTACGAATTAATTCTAAATTAATCCATTCACATGTATTAAAGTCCGACTTTAATTTCACATTGAAATCTAATTCCAATTAATATATCCGATATATTAATTTTAGCCCACATCAATAAATTAAATAGAAAAATCAAATTTAACTATTAATTTTATTTTATCGATTAATTCCAAATTAATCGTGCTCTCTCTCTCTTCCGAACACATTTAATCCCAGATTAAATAATGCCTCAATTAATCCCAGATTAATTTTCTCTCTCTTAATTAATCCCAGATTAATTCTAATTTAAATCAAATGTCATCGGTGAATCTTTGGGAAGTGACCCAAGAGACCTCTGGATATGTTGGCAGTAAATCCGGTTATCGGACTATCTGATTAAGTGCGTACCTCATACTACGTGCTAACCGATTTACAGGACATGGTTGGCTTCTAGCAAAGCACCGTGCCTACCCAATTCTCTAGAAATATTCTTACTGGAATATACAATCCATGTTAGGCGTAGTATACGTAGTATTGCGCATTGCGATCCAGTATCAGATGTCACATGCAAGGCCTGAGGATGGAATAATGTCTACCCCGTATGAAGCATATATCAGATCACAATCAACTAGTCTCTTTAATCGGATAATCATGACGTTGTCATATTATCCGGATGGTTGCAACACATTAGAGTACCAGTTGTGTATCCCTGTGTGATCATCATCTTCATATGACTGAAGTGATACTTCCATCTTGACATCACATCCAATACTCTACTATTCTCAATAAGCCCAGAAGAGGCGTACACAGAACCTGTTAAAGTCCCCGACGACCAAAACTAAAGCATAATGATTGTCTCAAGTATTAGCGATGCAAGTCTCAAGTTAAGACCAAATACACCTACCCTGAATCGGATTCCCATAGACACATTGTCATACAACCAATGAGATTCTGTGGGGTCTATCAGGAGCGAAGCTGTTTCCGTACCATTGGTAAACACAACCTCCTATCACACTTGCATAAGTATCCAATACTTGAATATATGAGAACTATGCTGTTATGCTCTCACAACGCGCACAAGTGCAATACTAGTCTATTCCGCATTATCGATGTCCAGTCTCGATAATACTACAACTAGGGATATTTAATGATTAAACCTTAGTGGATTGATACTATCTCATATCTTATAATTCAGAATTAATCATAAGGACTTTTATCACTTTATGTTTAAGTAATCCAATTACAATATGATAAAATAGTAATTTTCATAGTCATATAGTTAATTTGTACAAAAATCATAATGTCTTTTACAAATAGGGACACTATGGGTCATAATTGTCTAACATATATAATCTATATCAGGTATAATATACAATTTATTGCGTATTAAGATCCAGTATCAGTTATCACATGCAAGGCCTGAGGTTGGAATTTGTCTGCCCCGTATGAAGCATATGTCGGATCACTAGCAATTAGTTTCTTTAATCAGATAATCATGACCTTGTCATATTATCCCGATAGTTGCAGCATATAAGAGTACCGGTTCTTATCCTGCGTGATCATTATCTCCATATGACTGAAGTGACACTTTCATCTTGACACCATACCCAATACACTACGATTCTCAGTAAACCTAGAATATGTGTACACAGAACCTGTCAAAGCCCCGGATGACCAAAACCAAAGTGTACTGATTATCGCAGTTATTAGCGATGCAAGTCTCAGGTTAAGACCAGATACACCTATGACCGGTACGTAATCAAACACGTTTAACGCAAGCGCACGTATCGTTCAAGTAGTATAAAAAGTATCGATCCCACGAGGACTTTATACCTAATCTATTAATTATATGAGGCCAAATGATTACTAGTATATAGTAGATTGATTGTTTGATTGGAATGGTGACTTTAAAATTTAAAACAAGTAAATAAAAAGTCGTGAAAGTAGATTAAGAAAATTCAAATTTATAAAACTATCCAGGGTTGTGATTACCTCCAATATCTAATTAAACATGAAGTGATTATTTTAAGTTTTTATAATAAATCGGTTTACTAACCTGGAACACAAAATTATGCAAAAGCCTCTGTCGATGGTCAGATGCAAATACCCAGTGTAATCCAATTAAACCATATGTTTATGTTAACCAAATTACATGTATTCATTAAGATTAAGTTCCAATTATAGTTACCCCCCGCATTACAGGTATATGTCTATCCTGTTATTATAAGATTATCTATCCTCAAGGAAGATCGTGGGCTATCAAGTCTAAGGCTGAAACCTAAAATTCATTTGTCAAGTTTATTTTAAGTTTACCAAATCAATCTTATTAGTGGCCGGTTAACAAGACGCATTAAGCTTAAGACTTAATAAGTAAATCTTTATATTACTCAAACTATAAAATAACCCCTTATTATTGGGAAATCTCTAAGTCCTGAGGATCGAATCAAGCATAAAACATACATGCGAATACATCGAAGGAACTCGCGAAATACTCACAATGATCGGTTGAGCGATGCGGTGATGAACAAAAACAATTTCTGCCCTCCATGAAGCTCACGGCAGTGAGCAGTTTGCTCATTCAAGAATTCGGCTTTGGATCATCTTCATCAAGCTCCAAGCTTTATGATTTGATTCCATGCTCACGGGTGGGTTTCCCTATCACCTACGGACGACTCCGGATGTGTGCTAGCACCTTGATTTTGCAACAAAAACACTCATATTTCATCTTCTATAGTTCTCGATTTTGACCAAAAATGGAGGAAGAAATGTGGCCCTTGGCCGAGTAGAAGGAAGAGAGAATGAGAGAGATGGTGTTTGGTTGTTAAAAAAATGAATTAGTTAATTGTTTTCTAAAAACAAATAAACATATACCATTTTCTTTTACCAAAAAGTCAAACCAAAAAGCCAACAACCATCCATCACTATTCACATCATTCAATCAAGTGTCAAGTCACATCACTCAAAGTGATAAGTTGTCAAGTCACATCACTCAAAGTGACAAGTGATTTGACATTTGAAGTGACTAGTTGTTTGACGCTTGATGCAACTAATGATTTGACGCTTGATTTGACTTGCCTGTCGCACTCGAATTCGAAATGCGAATGCGCTCGCAAACAATCCCGGGCTCGGATTCGCTAATTCCAAATTTATAAATTTTCCGTTGCGTCGTAATTAAATCTAATTTAATTAAATAATCATGCCAATCATAATTACTATTTACATCGCTAACGAATTAATTCTAAATTAATTCGTTCGCCCGAATTAAAATCCAATTTTAATTCCTTGTCGAAATCCAATTTCATTTAATATATCGAATATATTAATTTATCGATTAATTCCAAATTAATCGTTCTCTCTCTTTAAATGATATTTTATCCTAGATAAAATATCTCCGTAATTAATCCCAGATTAATTTTCTCTCTCATCAAATTAATCCCAGATTAATAAAGTGCGAGTCATACGTCATCGGTGAATCTTCAGGAAGCGACCCATGAGATCCCCAGATATATTGGCAGTAAATACGATCGTCGGACTATCCGAACACGTACGTACCTAGTACTATGTTTTTACCGATTTACAAGACAAGGTTGGCTTCTAGCAAAGCGCCATGCCTACCCAATTCTCCAGAAACATGCTTACAGGAATAAGCGATCTATATTAGGGTAGTTACGTAGTACGTAGTATCGTGTATGTCGATCCAGTATCGAATGTCACGTGCTAAGCCTGAGGCTGGAATTGTGTCTGCCCCGTACGAAGTACATGTCGGATGTCTGGTAACTAGTCTCTATAATCGGATATACATGACCTAGTCATAATATCCCGATGACTGCAGTACTTAAGAGTACTAGTACCGTATCCTACGTGACATCATCTCTACTATGACTGGAGTGATACTTCCGTCATGACAGAACCGGTTAAAGCCCTGGATGACCAAAACCAAAGTATATTGATTGTCGCAAGTATTTGCGGTGCAAGTCTCAGGTTAAGACCAAATACACCTACCTTGATTTCGGACTTCCATAGACACATAGTCATACTACCAATGGAATTCCGAAGGGGTCTATCCAGAGCGAAGCTGTTTTCCGTACTATCAGTAAAACACAACCTCCTATTACACTTGCATGAGTATCCAATACCCAAATATATTAGAACTAAGCTATTGTGCCCTCACAACGCGCACAAGTGTAATACTAGTCTTTTACGTATTTATCGATGTCCAATCTCGATAATACTCTGACTAGGGATATTTAATGATTAATCCTTCGTGGACTGATACTGTCTCATATCATCTCAATCTAGGAACTAATCATATGGACCTCCTAGCATTTATACATCTAGGTGATCTGATCACAAATGATAAGAGAGCAATCTCCTTTGTCACATAGTTAATTTGTACAACAACACCATGATCTATACAAATAGTGACACTATAGGTCATAACTGTCCAACAATCTCCCACTTGGCCTATAGCCAGTCACTCGAGTGTCTCATACCCGAACTATGTACGGTTCGCTCAAACTGCTGAGGAAAGGCTTTCGTCAACGGATTTACATGATTATCGTCTGATGCAATTTATTCGATCATCACATCGCCATGATGTATGATCCGAACGAATCAGATGAATATTTGAATTATATATCTAGATCGTTGATGAGACCATTAATTCTTTAGCCTATGCTGACGCCTAGCTCAGCTGCTAACAGAACTATATCTAATCTAATTAGATTTGTTATTGACCCAGATGGCTTCTATTGCTGCCTCAGCTGCAGTAATAACCCGCATTTGTTGTTTATTCGGTAACAGTATCTTGTTTGGAAAATTTCAGCTCATTGTTCCGTGATTCAAACTGTATAGTACCGTTTAGCGACTTAAAGTCGTTTTTATCGGTTTGGAAACTTACTGCAGTGATCCCAGTCACTTCAAGTTCTCTTTCTCCATAGTTTAAGACATCATCCTTAGTTCTCTAAGATACTAACGAATGTTCTTAATATCAATCCAGTGACTATCACTTGGATTGTCCTGTTTGTGACTCCATGTGCTCAAAGTGTATGAGACACAGGTAACGTATATTTTTAAATGTACGATTTCTCAGAGAGTGTTATCAACTTTAAATCTATCCCAGTAGATCTTATTCCTAGAATAAAGATTGTTTCTCCCAAGAATTTTACGGAGAATTTTTCATGTAAGCCAAGCTTTCACCGATTTTATTATGGGAATATCATTTCCAAGAAATGACATATCATCATTATTTAGGACAATCACTTTTAGTGCGCTCCCAATAACCTTCTTATATACACAAGAATCATTTGGTTTTGAATTAAATCACAAACCATTATGATTACATCAAAACGATAATTCCAAGAACCTAATGCTTGCTTCAATCCATACATGGATCGAATAACCTACAAACCTTATTTGCTAGTTTTGGTACGACAAAACCGTCAGGATGTTGTAAACATCCTCCAAAAGGTTTCCATTAAGGAAAACAGCTTTGATGTTCAGCTGACATATTTCATAAATGAAACATGCAGCATCAGCAATCATTACCGTGGCAACAGATAAAAGGTTTCGTCGTAATCGACACTATGTTGATAACGATACATTTTCGCTACAAGCCTAGCTTAGTACGTTGGTATGTTGCCTTCCACGTATGTCTTCCTTGAAGACTTATATAGTACCAATAAGCATAATGCCTTCCGGTACAACAACTAGTGTCCAAACATAGTTGATATACATGGATCCATTTCGGACTCATAGAACTTTGCCATAATAGGGAGTCGATACCTTGTATCACTTCCTCATACGTAGTCAGTTCGTCTTCCTTAATAAGATTGACATATTTATGAGGTGAGATCAGAGACCCATACCCCAGGTTGTTTTCTGACTCTTTCCGACCTACGCGATTCTTGTGTATTCGAAGATTACTGATACAGTTTCATCCTTGATGAATTGTTTGTGTTCCATTAAGGACTTGGTGCCTTGAATAGTATTACTCCGATTTTCATTTAGTTTTACTATCCTCCCACTTACCACTACATATTGGTATTCCTCTTAGAAAAACCGCATGGTGAGCAACAATAACATTATTCTCTAGTGAGTTGTATTAGTACTATACTTTGGTTTCCCTAGGATAACCTATAATTAGGCACTTATCCGATTTGAGTTTCAGTTTGGTATCATCCAAACGTATGCCTAGCATTCCCAAATCATCACGAGTGAGAAAGCCCGGTTTCTTTCCTGTTCATATCTAATATGAAGTCTGTCATACAGATTTGCATGGAACCTTATTCAAAATAAATATTGCACTGTTAATGCTTATCTATTGAAGGAAATGGTAGCTCAGAGCGACTCATGATTAACCTTATCATGTCTAACAAAATTCGGTTTCTCCATTCGGACACACTGTCAAATTGACGTGTTCCGGGAGGAGTCATCTTTGAAAGAATACTATACTCTTTCAAGTGTATTAGAAACTTATTGCTTAAGTATTTTCATCATGGTCAAACCGTGATGTTTTAATACTTTAGCCGATCTGTTTGTCTATTTTGTGTCGAAACTCTAAAAGTTTCCGATTCGCGTTTCTAAAGAAACACATAACCATAACGAGATGCAACATCCGTAATGGTCACGAAATATTCATATCCACCTCTAGCCTAGCTAGATATGGGCCCACTAACGTCACTATGAACGAGGGGTAACAGATCGATGGCACTTACACTTTTACCAAGTAAAAAGTATTTTAGGCACTTTGCCCAATAAACTAGATTCGTAGACTTTATTTGAATATGATCAAATTCGTCCTAGTATCCACTCTTCGAAAGTGTGGATATACGAGTATTATTTAATGTGTCCCAGACAACACTGTCGCAAATAAGTCTTAACTGATCAAATCAGTTTGAGCTACTTGTTTGTCAAGTTATATGTTTGAGATTTATTTATATTCAAAATATAAATACTGTTATTCACATCTAATGTGTTTATCTCAATATCATATTTATATAATAAAACACTTTAGTGTTCTAGAATATAAAGGTATACTCGCAACGAGTTATACTCGATATAGAGATAATGTTTCTAGTCAAACTAGTTACATTATTACAGTTTCCTAATTTAAGTACATACCCGAAGGGTAGTTCTTAAACTTAGGTATTTACGGTTAAAACAGCGACTTTCGCCCCGTTTCCAATTCGCAAATTAATCTCATCTGAATTCAGTATCCTGCTAATAAGCAGATTTTGTCCATCAGTACATATTTATGTACCACACTTAGTATCTAAAATCCAATTTTAATACCAGTAGTGAACACGTTTATGATAAACATACTTTAAGTCAGAGCCTTGCCCTTTCTTCAATTCCTTCATGTCTGCCTTGTGCATACGACAGTCACGCTTCATTGACCCCGTTTTCCATAGTTTAGGTAGACATCTTGGGATATGTCCTTTATCTTCCTAGAAGATTATAATGATTTCGCCTTTGCCATTTTCTAAATTCTAG
This sequence comes from Zanthoxylum bungeanum, assembly GCA_019454045.1. NCBI lineage: Eukaryota > Viridiplantae > Streptophyta > Magnoliopsida > Sapindales > Rutaceae > Zanthoxylum > Zanthoxylum bungeanum. The sequence continues at coordinate 112,009 of SKCR01005091.1, read as the reverse complement.
AAGCCTTTGGCCAAGCCTTGGGTTTCTAGAATATCGAAGTAAGGTGCGCCTCGCACTTCTTGCCTTATTATAAACTTTGGCTTTATCTCCTTGAGAATAGCCATTAACTCTCCAAGAGTTTTATTGCAATTTTAGTACTTATAAGATCTAAGAATAGATCTGTGAAGATCCTTCAATTCCATTATCATACTTTAAGGATCTAATCCTTAGTTCTGATTAAGAAATTAAGGAGTCTATTTGGCAAGCATAATGGATTAAGCACTAAAGTTATCATTACATGAATCTTCCAAAGATCATGCTCTACTATTTACTTAACTTCAGGCTTAGGCCCAATATGTTATTTTATCCAATAAAGTAACTTATTAGTTTTCAGGACTATCCTGAAATTATATTCCCAATTTGAAAAATTAAAGTCGTTTAAATACATTTTCCCTAGGATTATGTTTTAAACACTAATCTTTCAATTTAATTTTGATTCAAATAGTCCAACTATTTAATCAACGATGCTAGGTACTATAAAATATAATGATTACTATATTCCAACTATATAATAAACTCTACTTTTGATTTATTAAATTCAATTATATTGATTACTATAATCCAATTATAAAATCAACCATTAATTGAAATAGTTTGAATACAGTCCAACTGTTTAATTAAAACAACATTAAATATTAGTCCATCTAATATTTAATTTATATGACGAATGATATTTGATTGAGCGCGTATGACAAGTAACTAAACGAATAATGCAAATCTAATACTTGCCTCCCACTATTTTTCGGCGAGCCTCTAACCCTCTGTCGAGTACTCGGGAAACCGTGTTTCCTAGTATGCTAGGATCCCATTAAATAACACATAATCTTGACTTTAGCCAACAAATTGTATGATACTTAACTAGCTAGATCTCTAAGATCAATTGGATCTCATCCAATTCCTAGATCCAGTAGGTGGACATCCAAGTCTGAAACATATATCTTATATATGTCAATATATCCAATATATTCCTTAACCTTTTTCCTCTAAATCAATTAAGCCTTGGCTTTGGCACAACAAACTTAATGATCCCAGTTAAGCGGAACCCATTTACCAGGGAAAGCTTCGTAATAAATGTCGATGGACAAGAAGTGATATTGTCTTTGGCCAACAAATCACGACTTGGACAAGACACCAATATGTAACAAAGCCTTTGTGATTCAAACAAATCCTCGACGGACAAAGGCCTTGACTTTGGCCAACAAGCCAATGTCAGTCTTGGATCTTGGCAACCAATTTATTATCTTTGTTAAGGTTTCATCATCATACACCCTTAAACATGTATTCTAAATACATAATAAAGCGCGTATAAATAAATAATAATGATATGCGGATGGATACTCAACAATTGATCCTAGATCAAATCTCTATCTTTCCTCTCTCCCGCTAGCACATGTATTTACTTCTACCCGTTACACTACACTTCTAAAGAAACCTCATTTTCATTAAGGGGAATAGGTGAGAAGAGAAATATAATGAGAAATGACCTAATAGGCTGGACACACAGGTCCAATTTAATAAATTCCAAATTTATTACAATAATTTCTAAAATTGCCCCACCCATCTAATATCCATCCGATATACATTATTCATGCATCGCAACCATGTATTCACATAAGCATGCTATCAATCAATCTAATCAAATTAATTAATCTGATAATTAATGACCATCCAATGTTCAAACAACGATTTGATTTTGTGCGAGTCAAACTCGATTTGCGAATAAGTACTCAAAGTACGAATTCTTGAATTAAATTAAACTACAAAATTAAATCCAATTCAATTTGTATTTAATACTAATTCACTATTTAATTCCAAATTAAATATCACACTCTATTAACGAACCTTTACGACTTAAATTCCAAATTTAATCGTTAAGGGTCTCAAAGCCTGATTAACATCCAATGTCGTTCAATTAACGTCCAATGGGCTTTCAATTAATTTCTTAAGGCGTGGGCTTCGGCAACCAAAGCCCAATCAAGGAATTACCCCATAAGCCTAGAAATCAATTTCGGCCCATTAGGCCCAATTAAACTTTAAAGGCCCATTAGTCGCATTTGGACTTTATGCAAGCAGTTTTAGGCCCAATTGGATCCAACCAATTTGCCTAAACCTAACTTTGTACAACTAAGCCCAATAAAGCCCAATAACAACTTTTAAGCCCAATTTCTAAAATTGGCCCAACATAACTAAATTACAAAATCCAATTTCACAATTTAATTATTCAAAAGTGTATAACATAATTAATTACCCAATTCAATATTTCCAAAACACCAATTAGCCCAATTAATCATGTTCATTAACATTAAATCATGTCGTACACAATTATGAAAAATCAAACCCATCACATGCTTTACATGTCTCGGCCAAGTGAGGATTTTATGTCCGATTTGGTTTCAATCCAATTAAATCCATAATGGACATTAAATCAACAATTCAAATCGTTTCCAACTCATCCAATGAATCAAAAACAAAAAATCACCAAGACAATTAGGGCATCTAGATTCGGCCAAGCCAAGGTATTTGGGCAAAATTATTCCAAACAATATTTCATGAAATTGATCCAATCAATCTTCAATTAAATATGTTTTAAGCATACTCAATCATCCAATTTCATTAAATCATGCTCAAAATCAATTTACCCAATTTTAAGCCCTAAATCAAATTTCATGCTTTTACTCGCTCTGATACCATTGTTGAGAAATCTCTAAGTCCCGAGGATCGAATCAAGCATAAAACATACATGCGAATACATCGAAGAAAGTCGCGGAATACTCACAATGATCAGTTGAGCGATGCGGTGATGAACAAAAACAATTTATGCCCTCCATGAAGTTCACGGCAGTGAGCAGTTTGCTCATCCAAGAATTTGGCTTTAGATCATCTTCATCAAGCTCCAAGCTTTATGATTTGATTCCATGCTCGCGGGTGGGTTTCCTTATCGCCTACGGATGACTCCGGATGTGTTCTAGCACCTTGATTTTGCAACAAAATCATTCATATTTCTTCTCATATTGCTCTCAGTTTTGACCAAAAATGGAGGAAGAAATGTGGCCCTTGGCCAAGTAGAAGAAAGAGAGAATGAGAGAGATGGTGTTTGGTTGTTAAAAAAATGAATTAGTTAATTGTTTTCTAAAAATAAATAAACATATACCATTTTCTTTTACCAAAAAGTCAAACCAAAAAGCCAACAACCATCCATCACTATTCACATCATTCAATCAAGTGTCAAGTCACATCACTCAAAGTGACAAGTTGTCAAGTCACATCACTCAAAGTGACAAGTGATTTGACGTTTGAAGTGACTAGTTGTTTGACGCTTGATGCAACTAATGATTTGACGCTGGATTTGACTTGCGTGTCGCACTCGAATTTGAAATGAGAATGCGCTCGCAAACAATCTCGGGCTCGGGTTCGCTAATTCCAAATTAACGAATTTTCTGTTGCGTCGTAATTAAATCTAATTTAATTAAATAATCATGGCAAGCATAATTACTATTTACGTCGCTAACGAATTAATTCTAAATTAATTCGTTCACCCGAATTAAAATCCAATTTTAATTCCGCGTCGAAATCCAATTTCATTTAATATATCGAATATATTAATTTACCGATTAATTCCAAATTAATCGTTCTCTCGCTTTAAATGATATTTTATCCTAGATAAAATATCTCCGCAATTAATCCCAGATTAATTTTCTCTCTTATCAAATTAATCCCAGATTAATAAAGTGCGAGTCATACATCATCGGTGAATCTTCAGGAAGCGACCCTTGAGATCCCGGATATGTTGGCAGTAAATACGATCGTCAGACTATCCGAACACGTACGTACCTAGTACTATGTTTTTACCGATTTACAAGACAAGGTTGGCTTCTAGCAAAGCGTCATGCCTACCCAATTCTCCAGAAACATGCTTACAAGAATAAGCGATCTATATCAGACGTAGTATACGTAGTATCGTGTATGCGATCCAGTATCGGATGTCACGTGCTAGGCCTGGGGCTGGAATTATGTCTGCCCTGTACGAAGCACATATCGGATGTCTGGTAACTAGTCTCTATAATCGGCTATACATGACATAGTCATAATATCCCGATGACTGCAGTACTTAAGAGTACTAGTACCGTATCCTACGTGACATCATCTCCACTATGACTAGAGTGATACTTCCGTCTTGACATAACCCAATACACTACGATTCTCAATATACCCAGCAGAGGCGTACACAGAACCAGTTAAAGCCCTGGACGACCAAAACCAAAGCATATTGATTGTCGCAAGTATTAGCGGTGCAAGTCTCAGGTTAAGACCAAATACACCTACCCTGATTTCGGACTTCCATAGACACATAGTCATACTACCAATGGAATTACAAAGGGGTCTATCTAGAGCAAAGCTGTTTTTCGTACTATCGGTAAAACATAACCTCCAATTACAGTTGCATGAGTATCCAATCCCAAATATATGTGAACTATGCTATTGTGCCCTCACAACGCGCACAAGTGTAATACTAGTCTTTTACGCATTTATCGATGTCCAATCTCGATATAACTCTGATTAGGGATATTTAATGGTTAATCCTTCTTGGACTGATCCTGTCTTATATCATCTCAATCCAGGAACTAATCATATAGACCTCCTATCATTTATTTTTCTAGGTGATCTGATCACAAATGATAAGAGAGCAATCTCATTTATCACATAGTTAATTTGTACAACAACACCATGATCTGTACAAATAGTGACGCTATGGGTCATAACTGTCCAACACTTATAACCCGATGATATTGGAATTCATCACAATCCCAGATAACGGACTTAGTTACAACACACATCTAAGGCTAATAAAAGATTAAATAAAATAAAAGACATAAAGTAAATGCTGGAAACTAAAAATATAAAAGTACAATAAAAGAAAATAATGGGGGTTAGAGGATCCACTTTTAATATTTCAAAAATAGAAATCTCCCTTATTCTCAATGTTTACCGATTAATTAACCAGACCATAAAGGCGGTAATTTCATTTGTCTCAATTAAATCCAACCGACCCTATAGGCGGTAACAAGGTTATTACCTAAACTGACCATATTGGCGGAAACTACGTCTGAAATGAAAAAATGACAATATAGGCGGTAAATAAGGTTGTCACTTAAACCGGCTATATAGGCGGTAACTAATTAATCCAAATTTTAATTAAAATAAGGGAGATTAATCTAATTTATTGTATTAAAAGTCTTACATCTTCACCCCAGCAGAATGAGATTACCTGCTCATGCTGTAAAAGAAAAACACATAATTTTATTAAATAAATAAAAATAAAAATACAAGAAAACGTAAATAATATACAAGACACTTTCCTTTAGGTTTTCATGGAGAAATTTCTCTAAAGAAAGCATGAAAAATTTACAAAGTTAAGCTTAGTATTTATAGGAAAATCTAAAGCCTTCCATCAATTTCTCCACCAATTGCTCCACCAATTGTTCCACCCAACATGAATTTTAGCATGTTTGGTTGAAGTTTGAAAATTTTTACTTTTTTATTTTATTAATTTTATTTTATATTTTGAAAATGACTATAGTAATTACATAAAATATACTAGAGTATTCATCAATTTCGGCCTTCCAAAATTCAGAATTCGAAGATATTTAAATCTTAAAAATTGTAGATATTTGTGTTTTCTTTAATCTGGAACTTGAATCAGCTCAATCGGATATCAGATGAAAAAGTTATAGCCAAAATATCAAACATGCGCAAAATTAGAATTTAGGACTGCACTTCGTGACACGTATAGTAAATTTCCGTTTTTCATCCTTTTAGCCTCGAGTTGATTCCATTAAGTTCCAATACGTTATTTATCTACAAAATACATAAAAACACATCAAAATATTCATCAAACCCGAGAAACTAAACAAAATATTAGGTAAAAGGGACGGTAAATATTGATATATTTTTCGCTCATTACACCCATAAACCAAACATTTTGCTAGTCCTCGAGCAAAACAAAAAAATAAAATGCAAAAAATAATTAAAATTAAATTAAGCCACTTTCGTAGGGATCACGGTTGCATTTAGCATATGCAACAAGCCTTTAAACCCCTAGGTGTCCCTAGTGGACGAGTTGTAGTCTCGTGAGCGCTTACAATAATTATACCCACAAACGTTTGATAAAAGTAAAATTATAGTAAAATTAATACACACAAAAACAAAAAGACAAGATAAAAGAGAATAAAGAAGTTAGTGATTAAGCAAGTGAAACTTCTACTTTAAGCTACTAGTTGTTTTGTTTCTTTCTAAATTACCGAATAAGTAAATTCTCCGATTATATATTCCATTCTCCATATACACAGTCAACAAAATATTAATCAACTCATTTTTGCCCAAAATAGCCACAAGTGCAGTTGAGAAGAGAGTAATATTTTTTCCTAAAGTTATATCAGAATTCACATCTTTTTGTAGGAATGGAATAATTGATTTTTCTGATTTTTTCTTTGATTTTTTGATTTTTTGATTTTTTTATATACAATATCTTCCATTTATGTAGCGAGCTTTGGGTCAGTGACTCCCAAACCAGTTAGCTTTAGGGCACTAGGTGTTAAGACACCCCTACAGACTTAATTACTCAGACTTCAAATATATATATATTTTGTAACATCTTCGATCCATGTAACGAGCTTTGGACCAGTGACTCCCAAACCAGTTGGTTTTAGGGCACTAGGTGTTAAAACACCCATACGGACTTAATGACTCGGATCTTAGACTTTTTTTTTCACACTTTTTTCTTTTTTTTTTCTTTTTTTTCTTTTTTCTACTCCATTGCCATTTATAGATGCTTCCTCCAATAAATTAGAGCACTGAATATTACAAAATTTTCAATTACAGCTCATGTCCGTATGTTACCATGCATGTTGATAATACCTGCGAACTGAGCATATAAAGATTCATTTTAGTTAGTTTTATGGAGAATTCACAAATTAAATAATTCAAAAGGAAATAAACAAAAATTAACTTGTTCCGAAATAGGTTGAGATACGACTCAGTATAGGAAACTCCTTACAAAGCTATTTCACCTGATTAATCAAGTTAAAAACACAAAAACACTAAATATTTTTTTTGATTTTTTGTAAAATTTTTCAAATTTTTTTTTTGTATTTTTCGAAAAAAATTTGGACTAAAAATCTAATAAAAGTAACACAAAATAAACAAGATACTAATTAACTATTCCCTCCCCCAAACCTAAATGAGACATTGTCCCCAATGTCTGAAATAATAGAAGATGAGTTTAGAAGATAGTGTCTGGTTAGCTGAAATGCTACATCTAAAAAGGAAATTAAAGGTTAAGATCCAGATTTATCCGACGCTTCTTACCACAATCATCCTCGGACTATTTTATCTTGGAAAAGATAGGGTCAATTTATGGTTCAAAGCTAAGATTTGGTCAATTAGATCCGGGGCAGTTCTGGCAGTAAAAAAGAGTTCTTTCATAGGTTTTGTCACATGCCCATTTCTCTGGGCATCATCAAGAAACACACAAAGAAAATCATAAAATCCCTCAACGTTAAACAGCCCAATCGGTTTCTGGTGTATGTTTAAGTTCGCCCAAGATATCACTATATAAATTTCCTCCAATGTGCCCAAGCCACCTGGCAAAGCAATGAAAGCATCAGCACGATTAATCATTTCCACCAGTTGCTCGGACATTCCCAGTACGATTAGTTCCTCTTCGTTTGATGGACTTATCAGATTAACCTCCGCCAAGGGTTTTGGGATGATTCCCAGAACTTGACTGCATCCTTCCTGTACAACCTTTGAAATGATCCCCATAAGTCCAAGATTGCCTCCGCCGTATACTAAGTACATATTCCTTTCAGCTAAGACTCGGCCCAATTCCTGTGCTGCTTCTATATATTATGGTTTAGTACCAACACTAATACCGTAAAATACACAAATATTTTCAACTCGTCTTCTTAAAGTGGCTTCCATGTTTTACTCTTGATGTCTTCAAAAGTACAATGATGAATTGAATTCATAATACCTAAAAAGGGTGAGTAAAAATAAAAGCACTAGTACCTGCTAAATGACAATTATTAGTTAAACAGTAAATAAACCGTGATAGTCAAAAAGGTCTGGATCCTGTCGGAGAAAATAACAAAACAATTCACAATTATTAGGAAAAGACAAAGATATATATTATGTACAAGAAAAGTAGCGACTTGATTGACGTCTATATGTCAGGGACAAGCTTCCCATCCAATTTTCTTATAAATTGGCAAACATGGTCTTTTTGAGTCAGATTCCCAAGACTTAACTGTTGTCTTTCTTTTCGAAATTATGCATATAACATGCGAATCTCGTGATACACACATCCACTGGGATGCGTCTCAAGAGTTTTAGATATGTCATCCAAAGACTCCTTACTCAAGCCATCCCTAATGAAATTAATCTTATCTTCACGGTTATCAGACACCATTCCTAAAGAAAGACAATGAGTATTACAAAACATGCGAGCACATTTATAACAAACATACATTCTTTTGGCTCTTCTATTTTTAGCATAGGTGCTTCTTCCTAAACCAGGAAAATGTGAAATAAAAGAGTCAGAAGACTCACCTGCCAATCGGACCCATGCTTCAATAATCCAACGAATGTCAGTAAGAATACCTTTGATCATCAGTAGTATAGGACACAGAAATCAACGACGCTGTTCCTAGCTCGCTGCCTAGTCGGTAGTGTGGAGTAGCCCACGGGGGACTAAACCGGAGAATAATGGAATCGCCACCCAGTGTGAACTGGGAAATGATTTAAGGCCGCACTCACCCCTCGCAAGTGAAGACCTCAAACCGTTGGGTTTGAAATGGTCCCTTACTTATGCCAATTGTAATGAAAGGATTTATGCAATAATATACCCAAGTCTTATGCAACACATGCAAGATAATTTAATCAACACACAAGTTAGCACACCCATAAACGTAAATGTAAGTGATAGCAAATGTATGATGATCAAAACATGTTAATCAGAGAAGTGCGGCAATAGCAATAGAAACGTTAACAACAACAGCAGACAATTAAGCACATGATTCAGAAATGAGGTAGCTAAATAGATGAATATGCATGAAACATGATGAAAGAATCCATCCAGTGTGTACGCGTTTGAGTAGCGTTTGGAATTGCGTTAGAACGGGATAAGGTATGATGCATGGTAAAACAGAATGTATGTATTCGTGTAGCATCCGGAAACGCATTCGAATGGGGTAAGGCCGAATGCATGCATTCGAGTAGCATTCGTAAACTCGTTCGAATAGGGAGAGATAAAATATATATGTTCGTGTGGCGTTTGAGAACGCGTTCGAACGAGATTACCAAAGTGGAGTCTAAAATGACATAAACACATGCAGGAATGTTTCCCCAAACGGTACGTGGAGTTGTATCCTAAGTACAGATCGCACTACCGTCTATTCAGATTCGGCTACGGAATTTATGTCTGGATTTCCATCCGATATATCATGAGAGGCAACACTCAATCATTAACCCAATGTAGACAGACATAACATACAATAATGCATATAACCATAAATAACCGAAGGGACAAACATGCGAAATAATAAGGAAGATAAATAACACAAAATGAAAATACGGAACAATAAAACAACAATAAACTTAAATTAAATGCGAAACAATACAATACTAATTATGAAATAAATACGAAATATTAAATATGTGACCAAATATTTTAGTCATTTTCAATATAGGACTTCACATGCCCGGTTGGACGTATTCCACGTCCAACCAAGCATGCCGTGTCCGGGATGACAAAATAAAATACAACAAAGGGGGCCCTCAGGTCTTACCTTTAAAGTCGCTTCTCGGGAGTGTGTTGGGACGTCGCCGGAAGGGTTAACGCTTCGTAACTTTTCTGATTTTTTGATTCGGGTTTGCCGCTATTTTGGGCTGCTGTTTTCACTGTTTTCTTCACTGTTTTCTGCCATTTTTACTGTAGTTTTCAGGCTACCTTTTGGGGTTATTTTTGATGTCAACGGCTGCTATTTGGGCTCACTTTTGGAGTAATTTTGGGACTGGTTTCAGGGTAATTTATCACTATTTTAGCAGTGTGTGGGGGCAGTGTTTTCACATGGCTTAGGGATATGTCATTGTGTGAGATCCTCTATATTTCGATGCCATATATGTTAGAAAGCTTTAATGGTCTAGCTTTTAGATGTTCATTGGGTGTTGACTGATGCACTCCAGAGGAGAGCTATTGCTGCTCTAGCTCTTTGGGCATTCCTTCCCTAGTTTTTATTACTATCATCAACCTTTTTCAGGTAAATTATCTCATGGCTAAAAACAAAGACTTTCTCACCGAGAACTCTTCCAGGGATTTAATAAGCCACCATATAAGTGACTTTGGGTTAAAATCTCACTAGCGACGTTGCAAGCAGCGAATCGCCTCCATCGCCACGATCCGAACACTTCATCAGTGAGTCAATTCGAATCGTTTAATCGGTTAAATGATAACACATGCTTTATGGGATTTTGTCCGATAATTTTTAGAAAGAATAGAAGGGTGCATAAGAGTATAGGTAGCCAGAGATAAAGAAAAGTAAGAAGATGGAATAAGTCATAGATTAGGCCATCCTGTTTCTGAAATTACTAAGCGGATATCAGAGTAACCAAGCTTGGCCATGGCAAAAATTACTGAATCAAGCATTTGGCCTAATAGATTGGTGTAACCAAATTGGAATATTTGTCAGTGTAGTTTTTAGTGCTATACTCGTTATCTTTCTCTCAATCTATATTTAATAGGACTTTGGTTTTATACCAGCACATAAGGCTCACTATTATGCCTTCCACCACATATTTATTGATATCCTTATTTTCTGTAATTTGTAAATGGAAAAGTCTGTTGCTGCATCGACAGCCCCATTTTCCTATGGTCGGTAAGATGACGACTTGTGATGGACTTCTCTCTTTTTTTTTTCACTCCACTAGAATTCTTCCTTTCAACTGCTGATAGTGCGGGCCTAGCCCCCTGGGAGTCGGTGAAGGGGTCGTATTTGTTACTTTGTTCATGTGGCTGGCTTATTATGAGTGAAGGGGTGTTTGTTCATAGCAGTTGGTATGTTTGCTGATTTAACTTCTCCGATGTAGGATTCTTTGTTGGATTTTTTTGGTGAGTGGCTGTGTGTTTGTTGAGAGTAGTCGATGTGGGAGTCGTGAAGGTCTGGTGCGTTGTAGTTGTTGAGGGGTCATCATGGCTGTTTGGCTTCATTGTTCACGTGTGCATGGTTCATGATAGAGGGCTTATGTGTTGGTTAGGTACGTGAATTGAAGGATACTGTATGTTTTATTTATTTGTTTGTAACAGTTTGATGTCTGAGTGGTTGATAGAGAAGTGACTTAGGTTGTTTTGTTATTTGTCAAAATTGGATGTGAGGTGGGCTGCTGGCTTAGATTTGTTTACTGCGTTAGTGGGGTTTGCTGCATCCATGTTTTTTTAATTTGGCTTAGGGTTTGTCGTTCTGCTTCACGGTTGAAGGCTTATGGGTGGCTGAGTTCACGTGTTTTTATTGTTTGTTTGTTGGTTAGGGTACCCACTTTTCTCGAAGCTACGACTTATGTAATAAGATAAACAATTGAGCACCCAACCACCAAGCCAATCGAGAGAGTCGGTCAGTGAAGCAGTTGTACGTGTGTGTGATATGAAGGAGAGGCCATGTGCGCGTGGTCAGTGAGAGAGAGGGAGAGGTGTTTAGGTTTATTTTTTATTTTGTTTGTTTGTTCGTGAAAGAAAAGTGAGTGAGAGCTTAGGGTTCAGTTTTGTGTTACGATTTTAGAGAGAGTGTGAAGAAAGGGGGAAGAGAGTTGATGACGAGAGATTAGAGAAGCCTATTGGGGGTTTTGTTGTTGTTTTGTGCAGTCTATAGCTTAGGGTTTTGAAAGGTCTCTTGCTCTGTGTAGTTTAGGGTTTTTTTGGTGAAGCCGTATGTGTGTAAAGAGAATAAGAGAGATGTATGCGTGAAGGGAGAAAACGTGGGTGAGAGAGCCAGGGGGAGAGGTTTGGTTTATGTCCCTTTTATAAGAGTGGACTAAGGTTTTCCTCGCATGAGAAGGAAATAAGGATCATGCAATAATGGGGGATATCTTAATTATTTTGTTATAAGGAAATGATATTGTGTGATTGGTGGGGAATATATTAAATTGGAAGGTGATTTATTTAGTTTAGGAGAGAGATTTATTTATTAGGAAAGAAATTTAATTGGATTTGATTTAATTTAGACATGTGTTTTAAATGTTTTAATTATTTTGGATTGGGCTTGGAGGCTTGGTTCGTTGGGCTTGGGCATGTGGCTTTGGATGGGTGCGGGGGTTTTAGGTCGAGGCTTAATATTTTAAAACAAAGATTAATCGGGCGAATTCGAGGCCAAATAGCGAGTTAAATTTTTTGATGTATTTATTTCTTGTATTTTTCCCTTCCGACGTCCGTTTCCCGTGACTTTTACAACTTAAAGGGTAGTGCCTCCATACGAGGCTCATCACTGGGCTTCATGCAAAAATACAGTGCCTACAAGTGGTCTCATCCATTCTAAGGGAGCTTTGTAGACTTTCATCAGAGATTTTTGAGGGAGAGAAGGAAATTACTTGTGAAGATTTGTGAGAGTTTCTTCCATCTTGAAATAACTTAACCTGTAAAATTAAACACATAAAATTAAATCACACCAAATCACAATATATACACAAATTTCTTGGGTTGCCTCCCAGCTAGCGTTAAGTTTAATGTCGTCAGTTAGACATGACTGCCCAAACGTTAGGCTGGATCTGAAAGTGTGACACTTTCTTTTTATCGCTCAAATTATTCTCCCCAATAATGATGACACGTTGACTGTTAACCTTGAATATTTTGTTGGTGTTGGGATCAAGTAACTCAACAACTCCATATGGTAAAACCTGAGTGATCACAAATAGACCTGACCACCTTGATTTCAACTTTCCAAGGAAAAGTTTCAACCTTGAATTGAACAACAACACCTGCTACCTTGGTTCCAATTGTCTGTGCACTATTTTTCGATCATCCAATTTCTTGGTCTTTTCCTTGTATAATCTGGCATTTTCATAAGCCTGTAGGCGAAATTCCTCCAATTCATTAAGTTAGTGAAGTCTTTTCTCTCATGCAGCTTGTAGATCAAGATTCAATTTCTTCAGTGCCCAATACGCCTTATGTTCAAGCTCAACTGGCAGATGGCATGCTTTCCCAAACACCATTCGATATGGTGACATACCAATATGTGTCTTGTAAGTTGTCCGGTAGGCCCATAATACGTCATCCAATTTTGTAGACCAGTCTCTCCTTGTTGATCCAACGATTCTCTCCAAGATTCTTTTTATCTCCCTGTTTGAAACCTCAACCTGTCCATTTGACTGTGGATGGTAGGCAGTGGCAACCTTATGAGTAACTCCGTATTTGGATAGGATTACATCAAAGTATCTATTGCAGAAATGTGTACCACCATCGTTGATAATTACCCGAGGTGTTCCGAAGCTAGTGAAAATATTCTTTTTAAGAAATTTAATCACCACTTTTGAATCATTGGATGGTAGTGCAATTGCTTCAACCCATTTGGAGACGTAGTCTACTGCAACCAGTATGTACAGGTTTCCGAATGATGGAACAAAGGGTAACATAAAATCAATCTCCCATGCATCAAGTATCTCAACTTCCAGAATATTTTATAGAGGTCATTCATTTCTCCTCGAAATAGTACTCGTTCTCTGGCACCTGTCACATTGAAGAGAAAACAAGTAAGAATATTTCAAAAGAGTGGGCCAGAACAAACCCGATTGTAGGATTTTGGCTGTAGTTTTATTCCAGCTGAAGTGTCCGCCGTATGGTGATGAATTACAGTGTTGCAGAACACTGTTGACCTCCTCATGTGAAACACACCATCTCAATAATTGATCAGCACAGCGTTTGAACAGGTGCGGCTCATCCCAGACATAGTGCTTGACTTCTTTGAAGAATTTCTTCCGTTGCTGAGTTGTCCATTCCAACAGCCATTTTCCTGACACTATATAGTTGACATAGTCAGCATACCTAAGGACACCGTGCTGTTTCATGGCAAATAACTATTCATCTGGAAAAGTTTCTTTGATTGGCAGTTTTTTGCTAGTTGTTTCACCACTTTCGAGCATCCATAAATGATCTGCCACTTGGATTTCTATCCCTTTCCTATCTCGAATCTCCATATCTAATTCTTGGAGAAGAAGTGTCCAACAGATCAATTTGGGTTTGGCATCTTTCATCGTGATTAGATATTTGATTGCTGAACGATATGTGTAGACCACCACTTTGGGACCCAGAAGATAAGAGCGGAATTTTTCAAAAGCAAACACAACTGCAAGCAACTCCTTTTCAGTGGTTGTGTAGTTGAGTTGAGCATCATTCAGAGTTCTGCTGGAGTAGTAAATGGCATTGAAAATCTTTACTTTGCGTTGTCCCAAAACTACACCTACAGAAAAATCACTAGCATCACACATTACCTCAAATGGAAGGGTCCAGTCTGGTGCTACAATGATGGGAGCAAAAATAATCTTCTGTTTCAAGATCTCAAAAGCTTCCTGGCATTCTTTGGTGAAGTTGAAAGGCACGTCCTTCTCTAGAAGATTGCACAGAGGTTTAGCAATCTTGGAAAAATCTTTGATAAATCTCCTGTGAAAACTTGCGTGTCCGAGAAAGCTCCGAATCCCTTTGACAGATGTTGGTGGAGGTAATTTTTCAATTGTTTCAATATTTGCTTTGTCTAACTCGATTCCCTTTTATGAGATCCGGTGTCCAAGGACGATGCCTTCCTGCACCATGAAGTGGCATTTCTCCCACTTGAGTACCAGGTTTGTATCTTCGCACCTTTGTAACACTTGTTTCAGATTTTACAAGCAATGGTCGAAAGAGTCTCCTAACACAGAAAAGTAATCCATAAACACCTCCATACTCTGCTCCAGCATGTCTGCGAAGATATCCATCATGCAACGCTGAATTATGGTAGAGGCATTACATAGTCCAAACGGCATCCTGCGGAAAGCAAAAGTTCTATAGGGACATGTAAATATGTTTTCTCCTGGTCTTCTAGGGCGATGGCAATCTAATTTTACCCTGAGTATCCATCCAAAAAGCAATAGAACTCATGTCTCGCTAATCTTTCCAGCATCTGGTCAATAAATGGCAGGGAAAATGGTCCTGTTTGGGTTTTCTAGGTCAAACCAAGATCTAATTAAGCGATGAAACATGCGAATACATTAAAATAAAGTTGCGGAAACGCTCACTTTGATCGGATTTTGGATGCGATGAATACAAAAATTTCTTCCTTGAAGTTTCGGCCAAGCCCTTTGTTGTGCTCCTTGAGTTGATCTTCAAGCTCCAAGCTTTGAGATCGAGTTCCAAATTCTCGGGTGAGTATCCCTATCACCTTCACTTGACTCCTTTAAGTGCTAGTTTGAATAAAAGAACCAAAATCTATCACCTTCACTTGACTCCTTTAAGTGCTAGTTTGAATAAAAGAACCAAAATCGCCCTCAAAGAGAAGCAATATTCGGTTTGGGAGAGAGGGATCCAAACGACCATGAGGAGGTAACCCCATTCGGCCTAGTTCAAGGCCATTCGGCCAAGAACCATGGCCATTCGGCCAAGAAGTTCCAAGGCCATTCAGCCAAGGTAGAGAAAAAAGCGAGAGAATAGACTTTTGATTTTGTTTCTAAAATAAAACTTAATCCCAAAAACCTTTACACAAATTGGTATATGCTTTTCCAAAAAGCAAAAAGCAAAATGGAGGGAAAATGACATTCAATGCCTTCAACAACTCCCATAATGAATAGTGACTGGTTGTCAATCACTAAAAGGTGACATGACTTCCATCATTAAAGTGACGGGTGATGTGACTTGCAATGTGACTTGTGGGCCGCACTTAATTCAAAATGCGAGTGGGACCGCAAACACATCCCGGGCTCGGGTTCGCTAATTCCGAATTAACGAATTTTCGTTGCTACGTAATTAAATCAAATTTAATTAAATAATTATGCCAAGCAAAATTACTATTCTCGTCGCTCACGAATTAATTCTAAATTAACTCGTTCGCCGGAATTAAAATCTAATTTTAATTCCGCGTCGAAATCTAATTTTGTTTAATATATCGAATATATTATATTATCGATTAATTCCAAATTAATCGTTCTTTCTCTTTAAATAGTATTTTATCCCAGATAAAATATCTCCGCAAGTAATCTTAGATTAATTTTCTCTCTCTTATAATTAATCCTAGATTAATTATGTGTTCGAGTCAAATATCATCGGTGAATCTTCGGGATGCGACCCAAGAGATCCCTGGATATGTTGGCAGTAAATCATGTCATCGGACTATCCGAACACGTACGTACCTAATACTACATTTTTACCAATTTACAAGACATGGTTGGCTTCTAGCAAAACACCGTGCCTACCCAATTCTCTAGAAATATTCTGTAAATGAATATGTAATCTTTGTCAGGCATACTATACGTAGTATTGTGTATTACGATCCAGTATCGGATGTCACATCCTAGACCTGGGGCTGGAATTATGTCTGCCCCGTACGAAGTATATATCAGATCTCTGGTAACTAGTCTCTATAATCGGATAACTATGACTTTGTCATATTATCTCGATAGATGCAGCATAAAAGAGTACCAATTCTGTATCCTACATGATCATCATCTCCACTATGACTGGAGTGATACTTCCATCTTGACATCACACCCAATACACTACGATTCTCAATATACCCAGAAGAGGCGTACACAGAACTTGTTAAAGCCCTGGATGACCAAAACCAAAGTATATTGATTGTCGCAAGTATTAGCGGTGCAAGTCTCAGGTTAAGACCAAATACACTTACCCTGATTCGGATTTCCATAGACATATAGTCATACTACCAATGGAATTCCAATGGGGTCTATCCAGAGCGAAGCTGTTTCCGTACCATCGGTAAACACAACCTCATATCACACTTACATAAGTATCCAATACTTAAATATATGAGAACTATGCCGTTATGCTCCCACAACGCACACAAGTGTAATACTAGTCTATTCTGCATTATCGATGTCCAATCTCGATAATACTACGACTAGGGATGTTTTAATGATTAAACCTTCATAGAATGATACTGTCTCATATCATCTCAATCCGAAACTAATCATAAGGACTTTTATCATTTATATATCCCGGTAATCCAATTACAAATGATAAAAGAGTAATTTCCTTTGTCACATAGCTAATTTGTACAACAACACCATGTTCTGTATAAATAGTGATGCTATGGGTCATAATTGTCTAACAATCTCCCACTTAGCCTATAGCCAATCACTCAGGTGTCTTACACCTGAACTATGTATGGGTGGCTCAAACTTCTGCTGAGAAATAGCTTTCGTCAGCGGATTTGAAAGGTTATCATCTGATGCGATTTATTCGATCATCACATCGCCACGATATATGATCCGACGAATCAAATGAAAAGGTTGAAGTACATACTTGGATCATTGATTAGACCGTCAATTCTTTAGCCTGTGCTGCAGCCTAGCTCAGCTGCTAATAGAACTTTATCTAATCTAATTAGAATTATTTAGATCCAAAATGCTTCTTTTGCTGCGACATTTGCAGCAAAGTTCCGCTTTTATTGTTTATTCGACAACAGTATCTTGCTTGGAAGATTTCCAGCTCACTATTCCGTTATTCAAACTATACAGTACCCTTATTACGACATACAATCATTTTTATCGGTTTGGAAACTTGCAGCGGTGAACCCAGTCACTTCAAGTTCTCCTTCTCCATAGCTTAAGAAGACTTTCTTAGTTTATCTAAGATACTTAAGGATGTTCTTAACATCAATCCAATGACTATCACTTGGATTGGCCTGATTGCGACTTCATTTGCTCAAAGCATATGAGACACCAGGTCGCGTACATTTATTTCAATGTATGAGTTCTCGGAGAGTGTCAACAACTTTTTAGATCTATCTCAGTAGATCCATATTCCTAGAATAAAGGTTGTTTCTCCCAAGTATTCTATGGAGAATTTTTCATGAAAGCCAAGCTTTCACCGATTGTATTATGGGAATGTCATTTCCAAGAAATGACATATCATCATTTTATAGGACGATCACTGTCAGTGCGTGTAGGACACAGAACTTGGGTGACGCATGCTGTTCTAGACTTAGGGCCTAGTTGAGAGTACGGAATAGTCCGCGGGGAACTAAACCGGAGAATAATGGAGACGCCACCCGGTGTGAACCGGGACAAAGATTTAAGGCCGCGCTCACCCCTCGCAAGGGAAGACCTCAAACCGTTGGGTTTGGAATGGTCCCTTACTTATGTCATTGTGATGATATAATTTGTGCAATAAATTGATCGCATCTACTCCATAATCATGTTCAAAGGTCACTTAGATCTAATATGCTTCTGCTAAATAAATCATAATCTAAGTTTGCATGCTTGAAAGTAAGTCTTTAAACAACAAACACACAATATCACACATCGAACATATTGAGCCATCAAACCAACATAAACAAATAATTACATAAACATGAATATAAACTAAACTAAATATCATGCGTAAAAAGAACATAATCATGCTTTAAAATTAAATAACAAAACTAAATTAAATCATGCTTAAAATAATAAATAAACAACCTAGAACTATGACATGCTCAAATACAAATTTGGATGAGATGAGATACATGTATCGTAAGTGGTACGTGGCGTTGTATCCCTAGTGCAGACCATACTACCGTCCATTCGGAATCGGCTATGGAATTTACGTCCAGGTTTCCATCCGATATACCACAAAAGGGAACACATACCCCGCTCATCCAACAATCACATCATGCCTCAAACGACTCTCATGCAATAATATTTTAAAATAAATAAAATAAAACGAAAGAAGATAAGTAAAAAGGTGCCTTCAGGTCTTACCTCTTTTGTTGTCTCAAGAAAGGGTGTTACACGTCCGTTGGAAGGGCGAATGATCCGATACTTTTCCGATTTGTTTACTCAATGTTTTTCCTCATTGTTTTGATGCTTGGGCTGCTGTTTTAAGTCCGTTTTGCTGTTGTTTTGCTGCTTCGTTTCAGGTCACTGTTTTGGTCGATTAGTGGACTGTTTCGGGTGATTTGGGAGGCCAAAAGGGTGCGGTTTTTTGGTGATTTTTTAGGGGGGTCTTGTGCAATTTTTTAGTGCAGTTTTTAGGTGTTTTGGGGACTGTTTTGAGGGCTAAAATCACTGCAAAAACGATCAGGTCAGTGGGCTGATTTGTGGCAGTAAAGATGATGTGCAGTGAGTGTTTTCTAGACTGTTTGGGCGTGAATTGGAGGACAGTGTGTGGGGACTGTTCTGTGCGACTTTAGGGATGTGTAGGTGACTATTTTGGCGTGGTTTAGGGGCTGTGAATGGTGGCAAAGATGCGGCAATAGAGGTTTGTGTTTAGGGCTTGGGCGTGAATGGTGCAAGAGTGAAGGATGGTGCACGGCAATGGAGGATTTGGGGGATGCGGCAGTAAGGCTCCAATGGGATGCTTGTGGCGTGAAAGAGAGGTCTTAGATGTGTGTCTTAGGTGTGCAAGCGAGGTGTATGTGCTAGGGTTGTGAATGGTGGTGAGGGGTCCTTTTTATAGGCAAATGATAAGAGGCTTTCCTAATCCGATTAGGAATAGGATTTCTATTGATGGTGACATCACCTTAATAAGGAATAGATCTCCTTATTTGGGGTGGTGATTGGATTTGATTTGGTAGGGATTTGATTTGATTTCTTTTATTTAGGTAAGGATTTTACAAGATTTAAACATGTGATAAATATGCATTTACTTAAATAAGAAGGCATTTGGGCGTGAATCACATCCCCTGGGCGTGGACTTGGTTTGACTTGATGGGCTTGGGTATTTTGGGTTTGGTTTGGGCTTGGTAAGTGGTCTATGGGGGGTTTTGGGCCTAAGATAAGCTTTGAAACGGAAGTTCAACAAGCAACCGAAGCTAAACAACTTGGATAAATCCACCAAAAATTATGTTTTCCAACTTTACCCTTCCAACGTCCGTTTCCCGTGACTTTCATGACTAAAGAGGTAGTTATCTCCATATGAGACTCATCATCAGGCTGATATGCAAAAATACAATACCTACAGTGCGCTCCCACTAACCTCCCTATATATACAAGAATCATTCTCGTTTTGAATTAAATCATATACTATTATGATTACATCAAAACGCTGATTCCAAGAACGCAATGCTTGCTTCAATCCATAAATGGATTGAATTAACTTGCAAACCTGGTTTGCTTATTTTGGTACGATAAAACCGTTAGGATGTTGTTAAACATCCTCCAAAAGGTTTCCTTTTAAGGAAAGTGATTTTGACGTTCCGCGGCCATATTTCATAAATGAAACATGCATCATTAGCAAGCATTATCCAAATGGATTTAATCATGGCAACGTGTAAAAGATTTCATCGTAATTGACACCATGTTGATGACGATATCCTTTATGTACAAGCCTAGCTTTGTACATTTGTTTGTTGCCATTCATGTATGTCTTCCTTGAAGACTCATTAGTACCAATAGGCACAATGCCTTCTGGTGTATCAACTAGTGTCCAAACTTGGTTGGTATACATGGAATCCATTTCGAACATTATGGCACTTTGCCATAAATAAGTAGTCGATACCTTGTATCACTTCCTCATACGTAGTCAGTTTGTATTCCTCAATAAGATTGACATCTTTATAAGGTGAGATCAGAAACCCATACCTCCCAAGTTGTCTTCTGACTCTCTCCGACCTACGCAGTTCTTGTGTATTCGAAGATTATTGGTACAGTTTCATCATGATGAACTGTTTGTGTTCCATTACGGAATCGGTGCCTGGAACAGTATTACTCCGATTTTCATCTAGTTTTACTTTCCTCCCACTTTCACTGCATATAGGTATTCCTCTTAGGAAAACCGCATGGCAAGCAACGATTACATTGTTCTCTTGTGAATTGTATAAGTACTATACTTTGGTTACCCTAGGACAACCTATAATTAGACACTTACCCGATTTGGGTACTTGTTTGGTATTATCCAAACGTATGCCCAGTATTCCCAAATCTTCAGGAATGAGAAAGCCTGGTTTCTTTCCTGTTCATATCTAATATGAATTCTGTCCAACAGATTTTTAATGCGTATCTATTGAAGGAAAATGGTAGCTCAGAGCGACTCATGATTAACCTTATCATGTCCAACAAAATTCGGTTTCTCTGTTCGGAAACACCATCAGGATTGAGGTGTTCCGGGAAGAGTCCACTATGAAAGAATACTATACCCTTTCAATTAGTCAAGAAACTTATTGTTTAAGTATTTTCCATCACGGTCTAATCGTGACGGCTTAATACTTTAGCCGGTCTTTCTAACTACTTCGTGTGGAAACTCTTTAAATTACTCAAAAGTTTACGATTTATGTTTCATAAGAAACACATAACCATAACGCGATGCCACATCCGTAAAGGTTACGAAGTATTCATTTCCACCTCTAGCCTAGTTAGATATGGGCCCACTTACTGTTGGACAATTATGACCCATAACATCACTATTTGTACAGATCATGATGTTGTTGTACAAATTAACTATAAGACAAAGGAAATTGCTCTTTTATCATTTGTAATTGGATTACTAAGATATATAAATGATAAAAGTCCTTATGATTAGTTCCAGATTGAGATGATATGAGATAGTATTAATCCATAAAGGTTTAATCATTAAACATCCCTAGTCGTAGTATTATCGAGACTGGACATCGGTAATGCGAAATAGACTAGTATTGCACTTGTGCGCGTTGTGGGAGCATAACGGTATAGTTCTCATATATTTAAGTATTGGATACTTAAACAAGTGCGATAGGAGGTTGTGTTTTACCGATGGTATGAAAAATAGCTTCGCTCTGTATAGACCCCGCGAAATCCCATTAGTAGTATGTCTATGTGTCTATGGGAGTCCGCTTCAGGGTAGGTGTATTTGGTCTTAACCTGAGATTTGCACCGCTAATACTTACGACAATCAATATACTTTGGTTTTGGTCGTCCAGGGCTTTAACCGATTCTGTGTACGCCTCTTCTGGGTATATTGAGAATCGTAGTGTATTGGGTGTGATGTCAAGACGGAAGTATCACTTCAGTCATAGTGGAGATGATGATCACGTAGGATACCGAACAATCGGGATAATATGACTAGGTCATGTTTATCCGATTATAGAGACTAGTTACCAGAGATCCGATATGTGCTTTGTACGGGGCAGACACATTTCAAGCCCCAGGCCTTGCACGTGGACATCTGATACTGGATCGATATACACAACACTAAGTATATTACGTCTGATATAGATCATATATTCCTTTAAGAATATTTCTGGAGAATTGGGTAGGCACAGTGCTTTGCTAGAAGCCAACCATGTCTTGTAAATCGGTAAGAACGTGGTATTAGGTGCGCACGTATTCAGATATTCCGATAACCAGATTTACTGCCAACATATCCGGGGATCTCATGGGTCACTTCCCGAAGATTCACCGATGACGTATGACTCGCATATTATTAATCTGGGATTAATTAGATGAGAGAGAAAATTAATCTAGGATTAATTACCGAGATATTTTATCTGGGATAAAATACTATTTAAAGAGAGAGAACGGTTAATTTGGAATTAATTGATAAAATAATATATTCGATATATTATACGAAATTGGATTTCGATGCGGAATTAAAATTAGATTTTAATTCGGGTGAACGAGCTAATTTATAATTAATTCATGAGCGACGTAAATAGTAATTTTGCTAGGTATAATTATTTAATAAATTTGATTTAATTACGTTTGCAACGAAAAATTCGTTAATTCGAAATTAGCGAACCCGTGCCCGGGAGTGTTTGCGGGGCCGCTCGCATTTTGAATTGGTGGGGCCCACAAGTCATATCAAGCATCAAATCAATAGTCATTCAAGTGATGGATGTCTTGTCACTTTGAGTGATTGACAACCACTCACTATTCATGAGTGATGTGGGTGGTTGAAAGGCTTTATTGCCATGTACTTTTTGACTTTGATTTTGGTTTTAGTTTTTTGAAAAAAAAATATACACAAATCAATCTCATTTTCACACTTCTCTCATCTCCCCAACCTCACGGCCTTGGGCTATTTTTCTTCTCTCAAATTTCTTCTTCCATGGCCGAATCTTGGAGGATGAAGATGGTGATTTTGTGGCAAAAATCACCAAGAGCTAACACTCAAAAGAGTATATACAAAGGTGATAGGGAAACCTTTCCCATGAGCATGGAATCACCAAATGAAGCTTGGAGCTTGAAGACTTCCATGGAGCACAAAAGAGGAGCATGGCTGAGAGCTTCTAGGAGGAGCAAAAGTTTTTGTGTTCGTCGCATCGCAAGCCGATCATTATAAGTATGATTCCGCCATACTTATTTATTGTATTAACATGATTTCATTGCTTGAATTGATATTGGGACTATAGTAGAAGCCCAACAATGGTATCAGAGCCTTGTTTAAGCATGAAATTAGAATTAGGGTAAAATTGGGTAAAATTGATTTGAGCATGTTTGGATGAAATTGATTGTTGGAATATGCTTGAATGATGATAACATAGTGTTATGGCATGGTCAATTTGATGAAAATTGAATTGGATGAATTTTTCCCCAATTACTTGGTTTGGCCGAAAGTTTGGAGTTGCCCTTTTGATTTTGATCATTGGATGAGTTGAAATCATTTGGGTAATGTTGATTTAAGTTTCAATCGGATTGAATTCGAAATTGGACAACGAAAACCCTAAATAGCCATGACCTATAAAGCATGGAATGATGTTGATTTAGTTTCAATTATGTTGGACATGAATTGAACATTAGAAAGCATGATTAGTTGTGTAAATTGATGTTTTGGAAATGTTGACTTATGTAATTAATTATGGCTTATGCACTTTAGGTTAATTATGTTAGACAATTATGACCCATAGCGTCACTGTTTGTAAAAGACATTGTATTTTTGTACAAAATTGACTATGTAGTAATGAAATTACCTTTTATCATTTCGTAATTTATTTACTTTGATATATAAATGGTAAAAGTCCATATGATTAGTTCCGGATTGAGATGATATGAGACAGTATCAATCCATAAAGGTTTAATCATTAAAAATCCATAGTCGTAGTATTATCGAGACTGGACATCGATAATGCGGAATAGACTAGTATTGCACTTGCGCACGTTGTGAGGGCATAACGGTATAGTTCTCATATGTTTAAGTATAGGATACTTATGCAAGTGCGATAAGAGGTTGTGTTTTACCGATGGTACGGAAAACAGCTTCGCTCTGGATATACCCCGCGGAATCCCATTGGTAGTATGTATATGTGTCTATGGGAGTCCGCGTCAGGGTAGGTGTATTTGGTCTTAACCTGAGACTTACATCGCTAATACTTGCGACAATCGGTAAACTTGGTTTTGGTCGTCCTGGGCTTTAACAAGTTATGTGTACGCCTCTATTGGGTTTATCGAGAATCGTAGTGTATTGGATGTGATGTCAAGACGGAAGTATCACTTCAGACATATGGAGATGATGATTACACATGGATTCATAACTAGTTCTCTATTGTGTTGCAACCATCGGGATAATGTGACAAGGTCATGATTATCCGATTCAAAGAGACTAGTTGCTTGATATCCGATATGTGCTTCGTACGGGGCAGACACTATTCCAGCCCCAGACCTAGCACGTGACATCTGATACTGGATCACAATACGAGATACTACGTATTCTATGCCTGACATAGATTATAAATTCCAGTAAGAATATTTCTAGAGAATTGGGTAGGCACGGTGCTTTGCTAGAAGCCAACCATGTCATGTAAATCGATAAGCATGTGGTATGAGGTACTCACTTCATCGGATAGTCCGATAACCGGATTTACTGCCAACATATCCAGAGATCTCTTGGGTCGCTTCCCAAAGATTCACCGATGACAGTTGACTAAAAATTAGAATTAATCTGGGATTAATTTAGAGAGAGAAAATTAATCTGGATAATTGGGGCTTTATTTAATCTGGGATTAAATGTGTTCAGTAGAGAAGAACAAGATTAATTTGGAATTAATCGGGTAAATAAATTTAATAGTTAAATTTGATTTTTCTATTTAATTATTCAAAGGGCTAAAATTAATATATCTTAAATTTGATTTTTCTATTTATTTATTCAAATGGGCTAAATTATATATCAGATATATTAATATGAATAGG
This sequence comes from Zanthoxylum bungeanum, assembly GCA_019454045.1. Lineage (NCBI taxonomy): Eukaryota > Viridiplantae > Streptophyta > Magnoliopsida > Sapindales > Rutaceae > Zanthoxylum > Zanthoxylum bungeanum. The sequence goes on along the minus strand of SKCR01005091.1, from coordinate 86,644 downwards.
ATGTTCATTACGAGATTAAAGTCGGACTTAATACGAACGAACGAATTAATTTAGAATTAGTTCGTGAACGAAGTTCGTAATATATTTACGAGCATCGTATTTTAATTAAATTAGATTTAATTATTTTACCGACGAAGGTTCGTTTAATCGGATTAAACGGAACCGAGCCGCGGTAAATGTTCGTAGAGATATTTGAATTTTTGAATTCAAATAAGTGGGCCCACTTCACATGTGTGGTAGGTGGTGGTAGTGTTAGGTTTGTTTCTAGGTCCCAAGATCAAGCAAGACATGAAAACAATATGTGAACACATCAACGGAGGTAGCGGAATACTCACATCGATCGGTTGAGATGATTTGAAGACGAATGAAGCCACTTTGCTCACTGCCAAGGACGCCCACTGTGTACAGTTCACTGCCCTCCATTTCAGAATTTTGAGCTGTGAAACGGAGCTCCAAGCTTCGTTGGACGGATCCCGGCTCATGGGTGAACCTCCCTACCACCTTCGCATATCTCGTAAGTGTGCTAGCACTTGCGGTTTTTGCCACAAACCCACTCTTGCCTCCCTCATGCTCACGGTTTTTGATGAAACCAGTGAGTGTTTTTGCCCAAATGGGCGTGAGCCAAAGAGAAGAATGGAGAGGATAAATGTGTAATTGGTTGTAAAACTTTTCCAAAAAGTTTTTATATATTTTTCCATAAAATATAATAAGCATTTACCAAAAATAAATCAAATAAATAAAATGGTAAATACTCCCACCAACTTTTACTATTACACCTACACCCATCACTATTCATTGTCACTTTATTAAAGTGACTTGATGTGTGTCTTTCAATCAATCAACTCAATCACATCAATCAATCACATCACTCAAAGTGACTTTTTTGATTTGACGCTTGATGTGACTTGCGTTGCCGCACTCGATTCGAAATACGAATGCGCTCGCAATCACACTCGGGCTCGGGTTCGCTAATTCCAAATTAACGAATTTTCCGTCGCGTCGTAATTTAAAGATTACGCCTAGCGAATTCACTATTCACGTCGCTAACAAATTAATTCTAAATTAATTCGTTCGCCCGAATTAAAATCTAATTTTAATTCCGCGTCGAAATCTAATTTCGTTTAATATATCGAATATATTAATTTACCGATTAATTCCAAATTAATCGTTATCTCTCTCTAGACGATATTTTATCCTAGATAAAATATCTCCGTAATTAATCCCAGATTAATTTTCTCTCTCTTCTATATAATCCCAGATTATTTAAGAGTGCGAGTTATGACGTCATCGGTGGATTATCGGAAGCGACCCATGAGATCCCCGGATAAGTTGGCAGTATACGGTCGTCGGAGTATCCGAATCGCGTACGTACCAAGTACTACGTTCTACCGATTTACGAGACAAGGTCGACTCTAGCAAAGCACCAAGTCTACCCAATTCTCCGGACATATCCATATAGAATATACAAGGATCTATATCAAGCGTAGTATACCAAGTATTGTGTATATCGGCCCTGTATCGGATAGTCACGTGCTAGGGCTGGGGCTGGATAAGTGTCTGCCCCGTCCGAAGCATATGTCGGATGTCTGGTAACTAGTCTCTATAATCGGATATACATGACCTTGTCATAATATCCCGATGGCCGGCCAGCACTTAAGAGCACTAATACCGTATCCTACGTGACATCATCTCCAGTATGACTGAAGTGATACTTCCGTCTTGACATCACACCCAATACTCTACGATTCTCAATATACCCAAAATCGGCGTACCAGAACCGGTTAAAGCCCCTGACGACCTCAATCAAAGTATATTGATTGTCGTAAGCATTAGCGGTGCAAGTCTCAGGTTAAGACCATACACACCTACCCTGATGTCGGACTCCCATAGACACATAGTCACAATACCAATGGGATTCCGAGGGGTCTATCCAGAGCGAAGCTGTTTCCCGTACCGTCGGTGAAACACAACCTCCTACCACCGCACTTGCATAAGTATCCAATACTTAAATATATGAGAACTATGCCGTTGTGCCCTCACAACGCGCACAAGTGCGATACTAGTCTTTTACGTATTTATCCGATGTCCAATCTCGATAATACTCTGACTAGGGATATTAATGATTTATCCTTCGTTGATTGATACTGTCTCATATCATTCTCAATCAAGGAACAAATCATAAGGACCTCTCATCATTATATATCTTGGTGATCTAATCACAAATGATAAGAGTGCAATCTCCTTTGTCACATAGTTAATTTGTACAACAACACAATGATCTGTACAAATAGTGACGCTATGGGTCATAATATCCAACAATCTCCCACTTGGCCTATAGCCAGTCACTCGAGTGCCTAACACCCGAACTATGTACGGTTGGCTCAAATTGCTGAGAAAAGGTTTCGTCAGCGGATTTTTATGATTATCGTCTGACGCGATTTATACGATCATCACATCGCCACGATGTATGATCCGAACGAATCAGATGATATGTCGAAGTATGTATCTGGATCGTTGATGAGACCATTAATTCTTTAGCCTGCGCTGACGCCTAGCTCAGCTGCTAACAGAACTATATCTAATCTAATTAGATTTATTATTGACCCAGATGGCTTCTATTGCTGCCTCAGCTGCTGCAATTAATCCGTATTTGTTGTTTATTTGGTAACAGTATCTTGCTTGGAAGATTTCCAGCTTACTGTACCGTTATTCAAACTGTATAGTACCTTTTGCGACTTTCAGTCGTTTTATCGGTTTGGAAACTTGCAGTAGTGATCCCAGTCACTTCAAGTTCTCCTTCTCCACAGATTAAGACAGCATCCTTAGATCTCTAAGATTCTAACGGATGTTCTTAACATCAATCCAGTGACTATCACTTGGATTGACCTGATTGTGAATCCATATGCTCAAAGCGTATGAGACACCAGGTCAGTACATTTTAAATGTACATTTCCCAGAGAGTTTTAACAACTTAATCTATCCCAGTAGATCTTTATTCCTAGAATAAAGGTTGTCACTCCCAAGAATTCTACGGAGAATTTTCTCAAAAGCCAGGCTTTTGCCGATTATATGGGAATTTCATTTCCAAGAAATGAATATGTTATCATTATTTTATTAAAGGACATTCTTGTCAGTGCGCTCCCACTAACCTTCTTATATACACAAGAATCATTTTCGTTTTGAATTAAATCATAAACCATTATGATTACATCAAAACGATGATTCCAAGAATCCTAATGCTTGCTTCAATCCAAACATGGATCGAATAACCTGCAAACCTTGTTTACTGGTTTTAGTACGACAAAATCGTCAGGATGTTATAAACATCCTCCAAAGGGTTTCCGTTTAAGGAAAGCGATTTTGATCTTTAACTGACACATTTCATAAATGAAACGTGCAGCTACTGCAAGCATTATCCAAATGGATTTGCCGTGGCAACAGGCAAAAGGTCGAACCGTAATCAACACAATGTTGATGACGATACCTTTCGGCTACAAGCCTAGCTTTGTACGTTGGTATGTTGCCATCCATGTATGTCTTCCTTGAAGACTTATACAGTACCTATAGGCACAATGCCTTATGGTACAAAACCAGTGTCCAAACATAGTTGTTATACATGGAATCCATTTTGGACTCATGGCACTTTGCCATGACGGAAGTCGATACCTTGTATCACACCCTCTTACGTAGTCGGTTGGTATACCTCAACAAGATTGACATCTTTATGAGGTGATCAGAAACCCATACCCCAGGTTGTTTTCTGATTCTCTCCGATCTACGGGGTTCTTGTGTATTCGAAGATTAATGGTACAAATTCATCATTTGATGAACTGTTTGTGTTCCATTAAGGACTTCGTGCCTTGAACAGTATTACTCTACGATTTTCATCGAGTTTTACTGTCCTCCCACTGACCACTGCATATCGGTATTCCTCTTAGGAAAATCGTATGGTGAACAACAATTACATTGTTATCTTATGAGATGTTTAAGTACTATACTTATGGTTTTCCCTAGGATAACCTACATTTGGCACTTATCCGATTTAGGTTCTAGTTTGGTATCATCCAAACGTATGCCTAGCATTCCCAAATCTTCTGGAGTGTGAAACCCTGTTTCCTTCCGATTCATATCCAATATGAAGTCTGTCAAACAGAATTTAATGGAACCTTATTCTAAATAAGTTCTGCACTGTTAATGCTTATCTTTGAAGGAAAAGGTAGCTCAGAGCGACTCATGATTAACCTTATCATGTCCAACAAAATTCGGTTTCTCCGTACGGACACACCGTCAAACTGACGTGTTCCAGGAGGAGTCCTCATTTGAAAGAATACTATACTCTTTCAGGTATAAATGAAACTTAATGCTTAAGTATTTTCCAATACGGTCTTACCGTGACGGCATAATACTATAGCCGATCTGTTTTTCCACTTCGTGTCGAAACTCTAAAGCTTCCGATCTGTGTTCTTCAAAAGAAACACATAACCATAACGTGATGCCACATCCGTTAAGGTCACGAAATATTCATATTCACATCTAGCCTAGCTAGACATGGGCCCACTAACTTCACCATGAATAGGGCTAACAGATCGGTGGCACATATACTATTACCAAGTAAATAGTGTTTTAGGTACTTTACCTAATAAACTAGATTCGTAGACCTTATTTGAATAGTCAAATTAGTCCTAGTACCCACTCTTCAAAAGTGTGGATATACGAGTCTTGTTTAATTGTGTCCCAGACAACAATGCCACAATAAGTCTCTTCTGATCAAATCAGTATGAGCTACTATTTGTCATTTTATATGTTTGAGATTTTATTTATATTCAAAATATAAATTCTGTTGTATACATCTAATGTTTATCTCAGTATCATCTTTTATAATGAAACACTTAGTGTTCTAGAATATAAAGGTTTATCCACAATGGATTAAACACTGATATAGAGATAATGTCTCTAGTCAAACTAGTTACATTATAACAGTTCCTAATTTAAGTACATATCCAAAGGCAGTTCCTAACTTAGGTATCTACGGTCGAAACAGCGACTTTCGTCCCGTTTCCGATTCGCAGAGAAATCTCGGCTTGAAGTCAGTATCCTGCTCATAGCAGATTCTGAACATCAATACATATATTTTATGTACCACACTAAGTATTTAAAATCTAATTTCAATACTAGTAGTGAACATAACTTTGACAAACATTTTTAAAGTCAGAGCCTTGCTCTTTCTTTAATTCCTTCGTGTCTGCCATATCCAAACGGTAGTCACTTTGGGATATATTCATTATCCTTTTCAATATTTCACAAACCTTTGGCCAAGCCTTGGGTTTTAGAATATTGAAATGATGTGCACCTTGTGCAATATGCCCAATTGCAAACTTTGACTTTTCCTCTAGAATAGTCATTAATTCTCCAAGAATTACATATTGCCATTTTAAGTAAATAAATTAAGCACTAAAGTCATCATCACATCAATCTTCCAAAGATTTTATGCTCTACTATTTGCTTAATTTTGGGCTTTGGTATAATAAGTTATTTTATCAAATAACTAACCTATTATTTATTCCCAATTGAAAATTAAATCATTTAAAACATTTAATCCGAGGATTATATATTTTAAATATTCAACTTTTCAATTCTTTCTTGATTTCAATAGTCCAACTATTTAATCAATTTATTATAGGTACTATTTATTATAATGATTATCATAGTCCAACTATACAATCAATATGATTTAAATTAATTAACCTCAATTACATTGATTACTATAATCCAATTATAAAATCAACTGTAAATCGAAATTAATTAATTCAAATATATTGATTACTATAATCCAATTATATAATCAACTATAATACAGTCCAACTGTTTATTAAAACAACAATTTAAATATTAGTCCAACTAATACTTTTAATTTATTTGACGAGTGATATTTGTTTGAGCGCGTATGGCGAGTAATTGAACGAATATTGCAAATTCAATTCTTGCCTCCCACTATTTTTCGTCGAGCCTCTAACCCTCTGTCGAGTACTCGGGAAACCGTGTTTCCTAGTGGGCTAGGATCCCCCGTTAAAGTATCACACAATCTTGACTTTGGCCAACAAATTGTATGATAGTTAACTAGGTAGATCTCGAAGATCAATTGGATCCCATCCAACTCCTAGATCCAGTAGGTGGACATCCAAGTCCGAAACATATATCTTATATGCCTATATATCGAATATATACCCTAACCTTTTTCCTCTGAATCAACTAGGCCTTGGCTTTGGCACAACAACCTAGTGATCCCAGTCAAGCGTGGACCCATTGACCATGGAAGCTTCGTAATCAATGTCGATGGACAAGAAGTGGTCTTGACTTTGGCCAACAACCACAACTTGGACATGACACCAATATGGAACAAAGCCTCGTGATTCAAACACATCTTCGACGGACAAGGGCTTGACTTTGGCCAACAACCCATGCCAATCTAGGATCTTGAGTAAGAATCACTCAATGGAAGGAAAAGACGCATGATATTTGATGAGGGCTTTTCGCGTGCAAATTGGCTACCAATTTAATTATCTTTGTTAAGGTCTCATCATCATACACCCTTAAACATGCATTCTAAACACATAATAAAGCGAGTATGAAATAAAATAATAATGATATGCGGATGGATACTTAACACATTGATCCTAGATCAAATCTCTCCTTTCTCACTCGAGCTAGCACTTGTATTACTTCTACCCGTTACACTACACTTCTAAAGAAACCTCATTTACATTGAGGGGAATAGGTGAGAAGAGAATACAAAGAGAATAAAGGTGATAAGGCTGGACACGCAGGTCCAATTTAATAAATCAAATTTATTACAACAATTTCCAAAATTGCCCACCCGACTAATATCCATCCGATATACATTATTCATTCATCACAACCACGTATTCACACACAAGCATGCTATCAATCAATCTAATCAAATTAATTAATCTGATAATTATGTGATCATCCAATGTTCAAACAACGATTTGATTTTGTTCGAGTCAAACTCGTTTTGCGAATAAGTACTCAAAGTACGAATTCTCGAATTAAATTAAACTACGTTATTAAATCCAATTTAATATGCATTCAATTCCAATTCGTTATTTAATTCCAAATTAAATATTACACTTTAATAATAAACCTTTTACGACTTAAATTCCAAATTTAATCGTAACGCGTCTCAAAGACCGATCAACGTCCAACGTCAATTCAATTAAAGTCTAATGGGCTTTTAATTGATTTCTTAAGGCGTGGACTTTTGGTCAACTCGGGTCAATCCGAATAACCAAAATCCAATCCGGGATTTACCCCATAAGCCCATAAATCAATCTTGGCCCATTAGGCCCAATCAAACTTTAAAGGTTCATTAAGTCGCAATTGGGCTTAACGGAAGTGGTTTTGGGCCCAATTGGATCCAATCCATTTGGCCTAAACCCAACTTGATAAAATCAAGCCCAATAGGCCAATTACAACATTAGAAGCCCAAATCCAATTTAAGGCCTAAATAACTAAATCACATGAATCCAATTCCGCAATTTAATTACCTAAAGTGCATTACATGATTAATCACCTAAATCAATATTTCTAAAACACTTAATTAGTCCAATTAATCATGCTAAACATCATCATCACATGTCCAACACATAAATGAAAAAATCAAACCCATTACATGCTTTAATGCTCTCGGCCAAGGAGGGATTTTGTGTCCGATTTGGTTTCAATCCAATCGAAGCCACAATCGACATTAAATCAACATCCTAAGTGATTTCATACACATCCAATTGTTCAAAATCAAAATATACCAAGACATTAGGGCATAGTTACATTCGGCCAAGGTGATAACTTTTGGGGATTTTATGTTCAATTCAAAATCCAATCCAATTAGTTTCAAATTAACATTATCCTTAATGATTCAACTCATCAAATGAATCAAAATCAAAAATTTCCAAGAACCCAAAATCAATACACATTCGGCCAAGGGGAAAATTTGGGAAAAATTGATCCAATCACATTTTGTTGAAATTGATCAAATCAATCTTCAATATAACATATATTAAGCATGCTCAATCATCCAATTTCGTTAAATCATGCTCAAATACAAAATAACCAATTTTAAGCCCTACATTTTCATGCTTGAACCTATAGCTCTGATGCCATTGTTAGGTTTGTTTCTAGGTCCCAAGATCAAGCAAGACATGAAAACAATGTGTGAACACATCAACGGGGTAGCGGAATACTCACATCGATCGGTTGAGACGATTTGAAGAAAAATGAAGCCACTTTGCTCACTGCCAAGGACGCCCACTGTTGCAGTTCACTGCCCTCCATTTCAGAATTTTGAGCTGTGAAACGGAGCTCCAAGCTTCGTTGGACGGATCCCGCTCATGGGTGAACCTCCCTACCACCTTCGCATATCTCGTAGTGTGCTAGCACTTGAGTTTTTGCCACAAAAACCCACTCTTGCCTCCCTCATGCTCACGTTTTATGAAACAAGTGAGTGTTTTTGCCCAAATGGGCGTGAGCCAAGAGAAAGAATGGAGAGAGATGAAATGTGTAATTGGTTTGTAAACCTTTTCCCAAAAGGTTTTATATATTTTTCCATAAAATATAAAGCATTTACCAAAAATAAATCAAATAAATAAAATGGTAATACTCCCACCAACTTTTACTATTACAACACCTACACCCATCAACTATTCATTGTCACTTTATTAAAGTGACTTGATGTGTGTCTTTCAATCAATCAACTCAATCACATCAATCAATCACATCACTCAAAGTGACTTTTGATTTGACGCTTGATGTGATGAATGATTTGATGCTTGATGTGACTTGCATTGCCTTCCGCACTCGAATTCGAAATACGAATGCGCTCGCAATCACACTCGGGCTCGGGTTCGCTAATTCCAAATTAACGAATTTTCCGTCGCGTCGTAATTAAATGATTACGCCTATTTTCTAAATTAATTCGTTCGCCCGAATTAAAATCTAATTTTAATTCCGCGTCGAAATCTAATTTCGTTTAATATATCGAATATTTTAATTTACCGATTAATTCCAAATCAATCGTTATCTCTCTCTAGACAATATTTTATCCTAGATAAAATATCTCCGTAATTAATCCCAGATTAATTTTCTCTCTCTTCTATATAATCCCAGATTATTTAAGAGTGCGAGTTATACGTCATCGGTGGATTATCGGGAAGTGACCCATGAGATCCCCGGATAAGTTGGCAGTAAATGCGGTCGTCGGTATCCGAATCGTGTACGTACCAAGTACTACGTTCTACCGATTTATGAGACAAGGTCGACTTTTAGCAAAGCACCAAGTCTACCCAATTCTCCGGACATATCCATATAGAATATACAAGGATCTATATCAAGCGTAGTATTCCAAGTATTGTGTATATCGGCCCAGTATCGGACTGTCACGTGCTAGGGCTGGGGCTGGATAAGTGTCCGCCCCGTCCGAAGCACATGTCGGATGTCTGGTAACTAGTCTCTATAATCGGATATACATGACCTTGTCATAATATCCCGATGGCCGGCCAACACTTAAGAGAACTAATACCGTATCCTACGTGACATCATCTCCAGTATGACTGAAGTGATACTTCCGTCTTGACATCACACCCAATACTCTACGATTCTCAATATACCCAAAATCGGCGTACCAGAACCGGTTAAGGCCCCTGATGACTTCAATCAAAGTATATTGATTGTCGTAAGCATTAGCGGTGCAAGTCTCAGGTTAAGACTATACACACCTACCCTGATGTCGGACTCCCATAGACACATAGTCACAATACCAATGGGATTCCGAGGGGTCAATCCAGAGCAAAGCTATTTCCCGTACCGTCGGTGAAACACAACCTCCTACCGCACTTGCATAAGTATCCAATACTTAAATATATGAGAACTATGCCGTTGTGCCCTCACAACACGCACAAGTGCGATACTAGTCTTTTACGTATTTACCGATGTCCAATCTCGATAATACTCTGACTAGGGATATTTAATGATTTATCCTTCGTTGATTGATACTGTCTCATATCATTCTCAATCAAGGAACAAATCATAAGGACCACATCTCATTTATATATATGGGTGATCTAATCACAAATGATAAGAGTGCAATCTCCTTTGTCACATAGTTAATTTGTACAACAACACAATGATCTGTACAAATAGTGACGCTATAGGTCATAATATCCAACAGGCAGTTGGCATTTATGCCAAGCCACCACCAACCAACCACCTTGTATTGGTTTTGGTAAAACCATTTACCCACTACCAAGTTTTGGTGAAAAGGGTAAAAGGGTTTTACTAAAACAAATCTCTGCACACTTGACACAAGTTGGAAAAGAAAAACCCTAGCACTCCTCTCCCTTGGGCGTGAGCTTCCCTCTCCATCTCTCTTTGATTTTGTTCTTCAAATCAAAAGCTAGAACTTAAGCAAGTCAACAAAGGTGATAAGGAAACATCTTCAATAGTTGGAATCAACACTTTGCTTGGATCTTGGAGATCATCTTCATAATTTTTTTTAAAGCTCAAATTCGTTCTTTGTAAGTATTCCGCAACTTATAATGTTCTTATTCAATGTTTTTCATGCTTATTAGATCCTTGGTATGTTCTAGGAACACTAACAATGGTATCATGAGCCAATTTTAAGCATGAAAAATTTTAGGGTTCTTGAGCATAAAATTTTGGGCTTTTGTGTTTTGAACATGATTTTTTCAAATTGATGCTTTGAGCATGTTTAGAATATGATAACTTAGAGTTATGCATGATTACATTTGAAATAAATTGAACTAATCAAAAATTAAAAAAAATGGTTAGCTTGGCTGAATGCTATATGCAGTGCACTGTGCAGTTTTTTGATTTTTTAACATAAAATGATGTGTTTAAATGCATGTTTAAATGTTAATTGTTGGTTTGATTGGATTAGAATCAAAGTCAATAATGTTTATGTTAAAATCAAAGAGCATGTTGAGCATGAAATGATGTATTTAGGCTTCAATTTGTGTTAAGCATGAAATGATGTATTTTGGCCTCAATTGTGTTGAGCATGAATTGTTGGATTAAGCATGATTAATTAAGTTAATTGGTATTTTGGAAATATTGAGTTTAATTAATTAATCATGACTAATACACTTTAATTATAATAATTATAATATTTGGAATATTAAAAATGTAATAATTGGCCTTTAAAGTTTATTGGGCTAAAAGTGTATATTTAGGCTTAATGGACTTGTTTTGACCAAGTTTGGTTTTGGACTTTTGGATTGGATCCAATTGGGCCCAAAACCAATTCCATGAAGTCCAAATACATCACTTGGCTCTTTAAAGAATTTAATTGGGCCTAAATTGATTTGATGGCAATAGGGTGATTCCTATTGGGCCTTGGCATTTTGGGTTTGATCCATTATGGCCAAAGCCCATGCCTTAAGAATCAATTAAAAGCCCATTGGACTTTAATTAAAAGACATTGGATGTTATTGGGCCTTTGAGACCCATCAAGATTGGATTTGGAATCCAAGCCTTTAAGGCAAATATATAAGTGTAAATATTTAATTTGGAATTAAATTAGAATTAGTATTGAATACAAATAAATTGGATTTAAGTTGTAGTTCGATATAATTCAAGAATACGTACTTAAGAGTATTTATTCTTAAACGAGTTGGACTCGAGCAAATCAAATCACTGTTTGAACATTGGATGGTCATTAATCAAAGATTAATTAATTGGATTAGATTGATTGAATAACATGTTTTGTTTGAATACATAAATGTGTTGTATGAATAATGTATATCGGATGGATATTAGAAGGGCAAGGGCAATTTTGGAAATTGTAATAAATTTAGAATTTATTAAATTGGGTCTGCGTGTCCAACCTTTAATCTCTTTACTCCTTGTAATTCTCTTCTCACCTATTCCCCTCAATGTAAATGAGGTTTCTTTATTGTATTTTGTAATTGGGTAGGAGTTAGAATAGTTCTAGTCGGGGAGAGGAAAGAGAGCGATTTGTTCTAGGAACAATCTGTTTAAATATCCATCCGCATATCGTTATTAATTTACTTTTGGGCCTTATGATGTTTTAGAAGCATGCTTAAGGGTGTATGATGAGACCTAATCAAAGATAATAAATTGGATGCCAATTTACGTGAAAAACCCTCAAAAACATATTAAGCGTTTTTCCTTCCGTTGAGTGATTCTTACTCAAGATCCAAAGTTGGCATTGGTTTGTTGGCCAAAGTCAAGACCTTTGTCAATTGCGGATGTGTTTGAATCATGAAAGTTTGTTCTATATCGGTGTCTTGTCCAAGTTGTGATTTGTTGGCCAAAGTCAAGATCACTTCTTGTCCATCGACATTGATTACGAAGCTTTCCATGTCAATGGGTCCCGCTTAACTGGAATCATTAAGCTTGTTGTGCTAAAACCAAGGCTTAGTTGATTCAGAGGAAAAAGTTTAGGAAAATATATTGGATATATTGGCATATATACTGTATATATATTTCGGACTTGGATGTCCACCTACCGGATCTAGGAATTTGATGAGATCCAATTGATCTTCGAGATCTACCTTGTTAAGTTTCATACAGCTTGTTGGCCAAAGTCAAGGTTGTGTGTTATTTAACGGGATCCTAGCCCACTAGGAAACTATGTTTCCCGAGTACTCGACAGAGGGTCGCCGAAAAATAGTGGGAGGCTAGTATTGAATTTGCAATTTCATTCAGATACTTAGCTTTTCGCGCTTTCAAATAATTTCATCAAAATTACTTTATTAGTTGGACTAATATATTGTTATTTTTCTATGTAACAGTTAGACTGTACCCATTATCGTTGACTAGATAGTTGGACTATCGTAGTCAAGATTACAGGAAAGGGAAATGTCCATGACATTATCATGGGAGAAAATTTCTTTAAGGGCACGAACTTTGCAGATTGGGAAATGAACCTTAGGATTGTCCTAGGTGCAGAGAGGCTGTTGTATACTTTACAGAGACCTCTTAGGCCTAAGCCCGGACCGAATGAGACACTTGAGCTGGAGCTTTGGAAGACTCACAGCGATGATTGTGACATAACTCAGTCCATTATGCTTGCTTCGATGAATCAGCATTTCCGTAGACAAAATAGGGACTTGGATCCTTATAATATGTTAGCGAGGTTGCAAGATCTGCATCGCTCTAACAAGAGGATGCAGAGGTATGAGTTAGTGAATAAGCTCTTTCGCCAACGCATGACAGAAGGCATGTCTGTTGAGTCCCACGTGGCACAGATGATTGCTGACATTGATGAGCTGGCCAACATGGGGATAGTCTTTGAGGCTGAGATTACTGTGGATATGATCCTGCAATCTCTCCCCGATTCCTGGAGACAGTTCATCATAAATTATAATTTGATGAGCAACAGTGATACTCTTGGAGAGTTACTGTCAACTCTCAAGGAGGCTGAGAAGGAGCTTCAAAAGGGCAACAAGCGCGAGGCGCACTTTGCATCGACATCTCATGCACCTAGGGCTCGGCTCAAGGCAACTGGAGGTGTGAAAAAGAAGAAGCATAACAAAAAGGGCAAGGCCAAATCGTCAAAGGCTTCTGGGAAGCCAAATGACAAATCTCAGGATGTTTGCCTACAGTGAGGCAAGCGGGGTCACTGGAAGCGTGACTGCCGCGAGTACAAGGCGCTTCAGAAGGAGATTAAAGCGGGCAAGGCACCGGCTTCAGGTATGTTTGTTATTGAAATAAACATGACTACTTCTAGTTTTAAAAATTGGATTTTTGATTCTGGTTGTGGTACTCACATATGTACTGATGTGCAGGATCTACAGATTAGCAGGAGACTGACCTGAGGGGAGATTGATCTACGTGTTGGAAATGGGGCACCAGTCGCCGTTTTGGCCGTTGGCACTTTTGTTTTAGAACTGCCTTCGGGGCATGTACTTAAACTTTCAGACTGTTATTATGTACCTAGTTTGACTAGGAATATTATCTCTGTATCTTGTTTGACCCAATGCGGGTACACTTTTGTATTCCGAAACACTGGATGTTTTGTTTATAAAGATGATTTTGAGATATGTTCTGCTGATGCTAATAATGGTCTTTATATTTTGAATATAAATCAATCTCAAACATATAATGTAACAAACAAAAGGCTCAAACTAAGTAACAAAGATGAAACTTAAATGTGGCACTGTCGTATGAGACAAATTAACAAGACTCCCATATCCACACTTTCGAAGAGTGGATACTTGGACGGATTTGATCCAAATTCATATGACGTCTGTGAATCTTGCTTATTAGGTAAAATGCCTAAATCACCTTTTAGTGGTAAAGGTGTACGCGCCACCGAACTGTTAGCCCTCGTTCATAGTGACATTTGTGGGCCCATGTCTAGCCAGGCTAGAGGTGGATACGAATACTTCGTAACCTTTACGGATGATGCATCGCGTTATGGTTATGTGTATCTTATGAGACACAAGTCGGAAACTTTTGAGAAATTCAAAGAGTTTCGACACGAAGTTGAAAAACAGACCGGCAAGAGTATAAAGACATTACGGTCGGACCGTGGTGGCGAATACTTAAGCAATGAGTTTCTAGATTACTTGAAAGAATATGATATTCTTTCACAGTGGACACCTCTTGGAACACCGCAATTAAACGGTGTATCTGAACGGAGAAACCGAACTCTGTTGGACATGGTAAGGTCTATGATGAGTCGCACTGAGCTACATATTTCCTTATGGGGATATGCATTAAACAGTGCAGTTCTTATTTTGAATAAGGTTCCGTCAAAGTCTGTACAACAGACACTATATGAGATATGGACAGGAAAGAAACCGGGTTTATTATTCCTAAAGATTTGGGGATGCTGGGCATACGTCAAACGTTTGGAAGGTACCAAACTTTAGCCCAAATCGGATAAATGCCTATTCGTAGGATATCCTAGGGAACCCAAAGGATATTACTTCTATCACCCACGAGAGAACAAAAGTATTTGTTGCTCTACATGCGGTTTTCCTTGAGAAGGAATTCCTAATTACAGTGGTTAGTGGAAGGAAAGTAGAACTCGATGAAAATCGGAGTGATACTGTTCCTGGCATAGAATCCTCAACGGAACAAGAACAGTCCATCCGGGATGAGACTGTACCACAATCTTCTATTACACAAGGACCGCGTAGGTCGGAGAGAGTCAGGAACCAACCTGAGAGGTATGGGTTTCTAATCTCACCTCATGTAGATATTAATCTCATTGAGGATAATAAACCGGCTACGTATGAGGAAGCGATACAAGATATCGATTCCGCTTTATGGCAAAAGGCCATGAAGTCCGAAATGGATTCCATGTACACCAACCAAGTTTGGACACTGGTTGATACACCAGAAGGCGTAAAGCCTATTGGATGCAAATGAATCTTCAAGAAGAAGATCGACATTGAAGGCAACGTACAAACGTACAAAGCTAGGCTTGTAGCGAATGGGTATCATCAACGACATGGTGTCGATTACGATGAAACTTTCTCACCCGTTGCCATGATTATATCCATTCGGATAATTCTTGCTATTGCTGCATATTTCGATTACGAGATATGGCAGATTGACGTTAAAACCGCTTTCCTTAACGAAAACCTTTTGGAGGATGTTTATATGCAACAGCCTGATGGTTTTATCGTGCCTAGACTTGCAAACAAGATTTGTAAGTTAAATCGGTCCATCTATGGACTGAAGCAAGCATCGTGGTCATGGAACCAACATTTTGATGAGATCATAAAAGAATATGATTTCATTCAAAATGAGGATGATCCTTGTGTATAAAAGAAGGTTAGTGGGAGCGCACTGACATTCATTGTCCTTTATGTTGACGATGTATTGCTTATGGGCAATGACATTCCCATGTTAACATCGGTGAAAGCTTGGCTTTCATTAAAATTCTCCATGAAAGATCTGGGAGAAGCAGCCTTTATTCTAGGAATAAAGATCTACAGAGATAGATCTAGAAAGCTGCTTGGACTCTCCCGGAGCACGTACATTGACAAAGTGTTGAAAAGATTCAACATGGATCAGTCCAAGATGGGACTGTTACTAGTGTCACATGGCATCTCTATATCTAAGGACATGTGTCCTAAAACTCAAGATGAGAGAAACAGCATGAGTCGGATACCGTTCGCCTCGGTAGTCGAATCAATCATGTATGCCATGATATGTACACGACCTGATGTCTCGTATGCTTTGAGCGTGTGTAGTCGCTATCAGGCCGATCTAGGTGATGGTCACTGGATGGCGGTTAAGAACATCCTTAAGTATCTTAGACGAACTAAGGATGCTTTCTTAATTTATGGAGATAGAGAACTTGAGGTAACTGGGTATACCGATGCAAGTTTCCAAATGATAAAGACGACTCTAAGTCGCAATCCGGGTACATATTTTGTTGAACAACGGAGCAGTAAGCTAGAAATCTTCCAAGTAAGAGACTGTTGCCGATTCAACACACAAAAGCGGAGTATATTGCTGCAGCTGAAGCAGCAAAAGAGGTAGTTTGGATCCGTAAATTCCTAATTGGATTAGGAGTAGTTCCGTTAGCAGTTGAGTCCGTTCCATTATTTTGTGACAATAACGGGGCTATAGCGCAGGCTAAGGAACCACGGTCTCATCAACGATCTAAGCATGTTCTTCGACGTTTCCATCTGATTCGTGAGATCATACATCGTGGCGATGTGAAGATCGAGAAGGTCGCATCAGATGACAATATTGTAGATCCGCTGACGAAAGCTATTTTACAGCAAAAGTTTGAGAAACATATACACAGTTCAGGTGTTAGATGCTTGAGTGACTGGCTATAGGCCAAGTGGGAGATTGTTAGTCAATTATGACCCATAACGTCACTGTTTGTAAAAGACATTGTGTTTTTGTACAAAATTGACTATGTAGTAATGAAATTGCCTTTTATCATTTCGTAATTTATTTACTTTGATATATAAATGGTAAAAGTCTATATGATTAGTTCCGGATTAAGATGATATGAGACAACATCAATCCATAAAGGTTTAATCATTAAATATCCATAGTCGTAGTATTATCGAGACTGGACATCGATAATATGAAATAGACTAGTATTGCATTTGTGCGCATTATGAGGGCATAACGGCATAGTTCTCATATGTTTAAGTATAGGATTCTTATGCAAGTGCGATAGGAGGTTGTGTTTTACCGATGGTACGGAAAACAGCTTCGCTCTGGATAGACCATACGGAATCTCATTGGTAGTATGTATATGTGTCTATGGGAGTCCGCATCAGGGTAGGTGTATTTGGTCTTAACTTGAGACTTACATCGCTAATACTTGCGACAATCGGTAAACTTTGGTTTTGGTCGTCCTGGGCTTTAACAGGTTCTGTGTACGCCTCTATTGGGTTTATCGAGAATCGTAGTGTATTGGATGTGATGTCAAGACAGAAGTATCACTTCAGACATATGGAGATGATGATCATGCAGGGATTCATAACTAGTTCTCTATTGTGTTGCAACCATGGGTTAATGTGACAAGGTCATGATTATCCAATTCAAAGAGACTAGTTGCTTGATATCCGATATGTGCTTCGTACGGGGCAGCACTATTCCAGCCCCAGGCCTAGCACGTGACATCTGATACTGGATCGCAATACGAGATACTACGTATTCTACACCTGACATAGATTATATATTCCAGTAAGAATATTTCTGGAGAATTGGGTAGGCACGGTGCTTTGCTAGAAGCCAACCATGTCTTGTAAATCGGTAAGCACGTGGTACGAGGTACTCACTTCATCGGATAGTCCGATAATCAGATTTACTGCCAATATATCCAGAGATCTCTTGGGTCGCTTCCCAAAGATTCACCGATGACAGTTGACTTAAATTAGAATTAATCTGGGATTAATTTAGAGAGAGAAAATTAATCTGGGATTAATTTCGAGAGAGAAAATTAATCTGGGATTAATTGGGGCTTTATTTAATCTAGGATTAAATGTGTTCAGTAGAGATAGAACGCGATTAATTTGGAATTAATCGTTAAAATAAATTTAATAGTTAAATTTGATTTTTCTATTTAATTTATTCAAATAGGCTAAAATTAATATATCGGATATATTACTATGAATTGGATTTCATTACGAGATTAAAGTCGGACTTTAATACGAACGAACAAATTAATTTAGAATTAGTTCGTGAACGACGTTCGTAATATATTTGCGAGGCATCGTTATTTAATTAAATTAGATTTAATTATTTAGCGACGAAGGTTCATTTAATCGGATTAAACGGAACCGAGCCGCGGTAAATGTTCGTAGAGATATTTGAATTTTGAATTCAAATAAGTGGGGCCCACTTCACATGTGTGGTAGGTGGTGGTAGTTGGCATTTATGCCAAGCCACCAACCAACCAACCACCTTGTATTGGTTTTGGTAAAACCATTTACCCAACTACCAAGTTTTGGTGAAAAGGGTAAAAGGGTTTTACCAAAACAAATCTCTACACACTTGACACAAGTTGGAAAAGAAAAACCCTAGCACTCCTCTCCCTTGGGCGTGAGCTTCCTTCTCCATCTCTATTTGATTTTGTTCTTCAAATCAAAAGCTAGCACTTGAGCAAGTCAACAAAGGTGATATGGAAACATCTTCAAGAGTTGGAATCAACACTTTGCTTGGATCTTGGAGATCATCTTCACAAATTTTTTTAAAGCTGAAATCCGTTCGTTGTAAGTATTCCGCAACTTATAATGTTCTTATTCAATGTTTTTCATGCTTATTAGATCCTTGGCATGTTCTAGGAACACAAACAAATTAAATTGTGAAATTTTTAATTTTGGTAATTTAATTAGTTGGGCCAAATTTGGAATTGGGCTTGTAAAGTTGTAATTGGGCTTAATGGCCTTGATTGGGCCAAGTACGGTTTAGGTTAATTGGTTGGATCCAATTGGGCCCAAAACCATATTCATAAAGTCCAAATATAACTATTGGGCCTTTAAAGGTTAATTGGGCCTAATGGGCATAAATTATTTCTTGGCAAATAAGGGTGATTCCTTACTTGGGCTTTGGTATTTGGGTTTGACCCATATTGACCAAAGTACATGCCTTATGAATTTAATCGAAAGCCTATTGGACTTTAATTAAACGACATTGGATGTTATCGGGCTTTGAGACCCGTTTAGACTAGATTTAGAATTTCAGTCGCAAAGGCTCATTGATAAAGTGTAGTTATTTAATTTGGAATTAAATAGAGAATTAGTATTTAATACGAATTGAATTGGATTTAATGTTATAGTTCGATATAATTCAAGAATTCGTACTTCGAGTACTTATTCTAAAACGAGTCGGACTCGCGCAAATCAAATCGTTGTTTGAACAGTGGATGGTCATTAATTTCAGATTAACTAATTGGATTAGATTGATTGATAACATGCTTTGTGTGAATACATGGATGTGATGTATGAATAATGTATATCATATGGATATTAGATGGGTGAGGGCAATTTTAGAAATTGTTGTAATAAATTTAGAATTTATTAAATTGGACCTACTTGTCCAGCCTATTACCTCTTGACTCTTTGTTTTTATCTTCTCACCTATTCCCCTCAATGTAAATGAGGTTTCTTTAGAAGTGTTATGTAATTGGGTAGAAGTAAGATTTGTGCTAGCGGGAGAGAGGAAAGGGATAGATTTGTGCTAGGAACAAAGTGTTTAAGTATCCATCCGCATATCATTATTAAATTTATTTACGCGCCTTATTATGTTTTTAGAATGCATGATTAAGGGTGTATGATGATGAAACCTTAACAAAGATAATTAATTGGTTGCCAATTACGCGAAAAACCCTCAAAACATATTAAGTGTTTTTCCTTCCATTGAGTGATTCTCTCTAAAGATCCAAAATTGGCACTGGTTTGTTGGCCAAAGTCAAGACCTTTGTTCGTCGCGGATGTGTTTGAATCATGAAGGCTTTGTTCCATATTGGTGTCTTGTCCAAGTTGTGATTTGTTGGCCAAAGTCAAGATCACTTCTTGTCCATCGACATCGATCACGAAGCTTTCCAAGGTCAATGGGTTCTGCTTAACTGGGATCATTAAGTTTATTGTGCCAAAGCCAAGGCTTAGTTGATTCAGAGGAAAAAGGTTAGGGAATATATTGGATATATTGGCATATATGAGATATATGTTTCGGACTTGGATGTCCACCTACTGGATCTAGGAATTGGATGGGATCCAATTGATCTTAGAGATCTACCTAGTTAAGTATCATACAATTTGTTGGCCAAAGTCAAGATTGCGTGTTATTTAACGGGATCCTAGCCCACTAGGAAACTAGATTTCCCGAGTACTCAACAGAGGGTTAGAGGCTCGCTGAAAAATAGTGGGAGGCAAGTATTAAATTTGCAATTTCGTTTAGATACTTGCCATACACGCTCATTTCATTATTCGTCGAAATATAATCGTTGTTTTAATTAAACAGTTGGACTGTATTCAAACTATTTCAATTTATAGTTGATTTTATAATTGGATTATAGTAATCAATATAATTGAATTTAACTAATTTAATTATAGTTGATTATGTAGTTAGACTAGAGTAATCATTTTATTAAATAGTACCTGAAATCGTTCATTAAATAGTTGGACTATTAGAATCAAGATATACTGAAAGATTAATGTCTAGAATATAATCCTGGGTGAAAATGTATTTAAATGGTTTAATTTTCAGATTGGGAATAAAACCTCAGGATAGTCCTGGAACCGAGAGATTACTTTATTTGATAAAATGACATATCAAGCCTAAGCCCAGAGTTAAACAAATAGTGGAGCATGATCTTTGCAAGATTCATGTGATGATAACATTAGTGCTTAATCCTTTATCCTTGTCATAATGACTCCTTAATTTCTTCATCATAACTAAGGATTAGATCTTTAAACCATGATGTTGAAATTGAAGGATCTTCATAGATATTTTCATAGATCTTAGAACTACAGATTGCAAATGACAACTCTTGGAGAGTTAATGGCTATGCTCAATGAGACAAAGCCAAAGTTTGCAAAAGGGCAAGAAGCGCAAGGCGCATCCTACTTCGACATCCCAGAGGGCCAAGGCTTGGCCAAAGACTTCTGAGATGTGGAAAAGGGCAAAGGTAAAATCATCTCAGTCTTCTAGGAAGACAAATGACATATTCGAAAATGTCTGCTAAGAATGTGGAAAACGGGTACTGGAAGCATAATTGCCTTATGGACAAGACAGACATGAAGGAAATGAAGACGGGTCAAGGTTCCGGCTTCAAGTATGATTGTTATAAACATGTTCACTACTAGTATTAAAATTAGATTTTAGATACTAAATGTGGTACATATATATGTACTGATGTGCAGAATCTGCTGATTAGCAGGATATTGAGTTCAGATGAGATTTATCTATAAATCGGAAACGGGACGTGAGTCACTGTTTTAACCGTAGAAACCTAAGTTTAGGAACTGCCCTTTGGGTATGTACTTAAATTAGGAAACTGTTATAATATACCTAGTTTGACTAGAAACATTATCTCTATATCGAGTATAACTCGTTGCGAGTATACCTTTATATTCTGGAACACTAAAGTGTTTTATTTTATAAAGATGATATTGAGATAAATACATTAGATGTAAATAAAAGTATTTATATTTTGAATATAAACAAATCTCAAACATATAATATGACAAACAATAGCTCAAACTGAATTAATTAGATGAAACTTATTTATGGCATTGTTGTCTGAGACACATTAAACAAGACTCGTATATCCACACTTTTGAAGAAGTGGGTACTAGGACGAAATTTGATTCTAATTCAAATAATTTCTACGAATCTAGTTTATTGGGCAAAGTGCCTAAAATACCTTTTACTTGGTAAAAGTGTAAGTGCCACCGATCTGTTAGCCCTCGTTCATAGTGAAATTAGTGGGCCCATGTCTAGCTAGGCTAGAAGTGGATATGACCACTTCGTAACCTTTACGGATGTGGCATCGCATTACGGTTATGTGTTTCTAATGAAATATAAATCGAAAACTTTTGATTTAATTCAAAGAGTTTCGACACGAAGTAGACAAATAGATCGACAAAAGTATTAATACCGTCACGGTAAGACCATGATGGAAAATACTTAAGCAATAAGTTTCTTGACTAAATGAAAGAGTATAGTATTCTTTCACTGTGGACTCTTCTCGGAACACCTCAATTCAGCGGTGTGTCCGAACAGAGAACCGATTTTGTGGGACATGATAAGGTTAATCATGAGTCACTCTAAGCTACCATTTTCCTTCAAAGGGATAAGCATTAAACAGTGCAATACTTATTTTGAATAAGGTTCCATGAAAACCTGTTAGACAGAATTCATATTAGATATGAACATGAAAGAAACTGGGTTTTCTCATTCCTATGGATTTGGGAATGCTGGACATATGTTTCGATGATACCAAACTAGTACCCAAATCAGATAAGTGCCTAATTTGTAGGTTGTCCTAAGGAAACCTAAGTATAGTACTTATACAACTCACAAGAGAACAATGTAATTGTTGCTCGCCATGCGGTTTTCCTAAGAGGAATACCTATATGAGATGGTAAGTGGGAGGATAGTAAAACTTGATGAAAATCAGAGTAATACTGTTTAAGGCACCGATTCCTTAATGGAACACAAATAGTTCATCAGGGATGAAACTATATCAATAATCTTCCAATACATAAGAACCACGAATGTCGAAGAGAGTCAGAAGACAACCTGGGAGGTATGGGTTTCTGATCTCACCTCATAAAGATGTCAATCTTATTGAGGAAGATAAACTGGCTACGTATGAGGAAGTGATAAAACTTATCGACTCCCTATTATGGTAAAGTGCCATAATGTCCGAAATGGATTTCATGTATACCAACCAAGTTTGGACACTGGTTGTTGTACCGTAAGGCATTGTGCTTATTGGTACTATGTGGGTCTTTAAGGAAGACATACATGTATGGAAACAAACAAACGTGCAAAGCTAGACTTGTAGCTAAAAGGTATCGTTATCAACATTTTGCTGATTATGACGAAGCCTTTTACTTGTTGCCATGGTTAAATCCATTTGGATAATGCTTGCTAATGCTGCATGTTTCATTTATGAAATATGGTAGTTGTATGTCAAAATCTCTTTCCTTAAACCGAAACCTTTTGGAGGGTGTTTATCAACATCCTAACGGTTTTGTCGTACTAAAGCATGCAAACAAGGTTTGCAAGTTAGATTAATCCATTTATGGATTAGAGCAAGCATTATGTTCTTGGAACTGATGTTTTGATGTAATCATATTGGTATATGATTTAATTCAAAACGAATATGATTTTTGTGAATATAAGGAGGTTAGTGGGAGGTTAGTGGGAGTGCACTAACAGTGAATGTCCTATTTAATGATGATATATCATTTCTTGGAAATGAATTCCCATAATACAATCGGTGAAAGCTTGGCTTTCATAGAAATTCTCCGTTGAATTCTTGGGAGAGACAACCTTTATTCTAGGAATAAGGATCTACTGGGATAGATCTAAAAGGTTGTTGACACTCTCCGAGAACTCGTACATTGAAAAATATACGTGACCTGGTGTCTCATATACTTTGAGCATATGGAGTCACAATCAGGCAATCCAAGTGAAAGTCACTGGATTGATGTTAAGAACATCCTTTAGTATCTTAGATGTTCTAAGGATGTTTTCTTAAGTTATGGAGAAAGAGAACTTGAAGTGACTGGGTTCACTACTGCAAGTTTCCATACCGAAAAAGACGACTATAAGTCGCAAAACGGTAATATATAGTTTGAATAACGGAACAGTGAGCTGGAAATCTTCCAAGCAAGATACTGTTACCGAATAAATAATAAAAATGGAATATTGCTGCAGCTGAGGCAGCAAAGGAAGCCTTTTGGATCAATAATAAATCTAATTAGATTAGATATAATTCTGTTAGCAGCTGAGCTAGGCTACAACATAGGCTAAAGAATTAATGGTCTCATCAATGATCCGATATGTACTTCATATGGTTTCATCTGGTTCGTTGGATCATACATCGTGGCGATGTGATGATCGAATAAATCGCTTCAGATGATAACCTTATAAATTCTCTAATGAAAGCTGTTTCGCAATAGAAGTTTGAGCCAGACGTATATAGTTCGGGTGAGGACACTTGAGTGATTGGCTATAGGCCAAGTGGGAGATTGTTGGACAATTATGACACATAGCATCACTATTTGTACAGATCATGGTGTTGTTGTACAAATTAACTATGTGACAAAGGAAATTACTCTTTTATCATTTGTAATTGGATTACCATGATATATAAATGATAAAAGTCATTATGATTAGTTCCGGATTGAGATGATATGAGACAGTATCAATCCATAAAGGTTTAATCATTAAACATCCCTAGTCGTAGTATTATCGAGACTGGACATCGATAATGCGAAATAGACTAGTATTGCACTTGTGCGCGTTGTGGGAGCATAACGGCATAGTTCTCATATATTTATGTATTGGATACTTATGAAAGTGTGATAGGAGGTTGTGTTTTACCGACGGTACGGAAAACAGCTTCGCTCTGGATTGACCCCGCGGAATCCCATCAGTGGTATGTCTATGTGCCTATGGGAGTCCGCTTCAGGATAGGTGTATTTGGTCTTAACCTGAGACTTGCACCGCTAATACTTGCGACAATTAATATACTTTGGTTTTGGTTATCCAGGGCTTTAACCGGTTCTGTGTACGCCTCTTCTGGGTATATTGAGAATCGTAGTGTATTGGGTGTGATGTCAAGGTGGAAGTATCACTTCAGTCATAGTGGAGATAATGATCACGTAGGATACGGAACTGGTGCTCTTATATGCTGCAGCTATCAGGATAATATGACTAGGTCATGTTTATCCGATTATAGAGATTAGTTACCAGAGATCCGATATGTGCTTCGTACGGGGCATACATATTTCCAGCCCCAGGCCTTGCAGGTGGACATCTAATATTGGATCGATATACACAATACTAAGTATACTAGACATAGATCGCATATTCCTTTAAGAATATTTCTGGAGAATTGGGTAGGCACGGTGCTTTGCTAGAAGCCAACCATGTATTATAAATCGGTAAGAACGTGGTACTAGGTACGCATGTATTCGGATATTCCGATAACCGGATTTACTGCCAACATATCCGGGGATCTCATGGGTCGCTTCCCGAAGATTCATCGATGACCTATGACTCGCACATTATTAATCTGTGATTAATTAGATGAGAGAGAAAATTAATCTAGGATTAATTACGGAGATATTTTATCTGGTATAAAATACTATTTAAAGAGAGAGAACGATTAATTTGGAATTAATCGATAAAATAATATATTCAATATATTATACAAAATTGGATTTCGACGCGAAATTAAAATTAGATTTTAATTCGGGTGAACGAGTTAATTTATAATTAATTCATGAGCGATGTGAATAGTAATTTTGCTAGGCATAATTATTTAATTAAATTTGATTTAATTACGTCACAACGGAAAATTCGTTAATTCGAAATTAGCGAACCCGAGCCCGGGAGTGTCTGCGGGGCCGCTCGTATTTTGAATCGAGTGGAGCCCATAAGTCACATCAAGCGTCAAATCAATAGTCATTCAAGTGATGGATGTCTTGTCACTTTGAGTGATTGACAACCACTCACTATTCATGAGTGATGTGGGTGGTTGAAAGGTTATTTTGCCTTGTACTTTTTGACTTTGATTTTGGTATTAGTTTTTTGAAAACAAAATACACAAATCAATCTCATTTTTTCACATTTCTCTCCTCTCCCCAACCTCACGGCCTTGGGCCATTTTTCTTCTCTCAAATTTCTTCTTCCATGGCCGAATCTTGGAGGATGAAGATAGTGAATTTGTGGCAAAAATCACCAAGAGCTAGCACTCAAAAGAGTATATACAAAGGTGATAGAGAAACCTTTCCCATGAGCATGGAATCACCAAATGAAGCTTGGAGCTTGAAGACTTCCATGGAGCACAAAAGAGGAGCATGGCCGAGAGCTTCTAGGAGGAGCAAAAGTTTTCGTGTTCGTCGCATCGCAAGCCGATCATTGTACGTATGATTCTGCCATACTTATTTATTTTATTCACATGATTTCATTGCTTGAATTGATCTTGGGACTATAATAGAAACCCAACACTTACATCACTATGAACGGGGGCTAACAGATTGGTGACACTTACACTTTTACCAAGTAAAAGGTATTTTAAGCACTTTGCCTAATAAACTAGATTCGTAGACAATATTTGAATAGAATCAAATCTGTCCTAGTATCCACTATTCAAAAGTGTAGATATGTGAGTCTTGTTTATGTGTCCCAGACAATAATGCCCCAAACAAGTCTCATCTGATTAATTCAGTTTGAGCTATTTGTTTGTCATGTTATATGTTTGTGATTCCTTTATATTCAAAATATAAATACTGTTATTCACATATAATGTGATTATCTCAATATCATTTTTATAAAATGAAACACTTTAGTGTTCTAGAATATAAAGGTATTCCCGCAACGGGTTAAACTTTGATATATAGATAATGTTTCCAGTCAAACTAGGTATATTTTAACAGTTTCCTAATTTAAGTACATACCCAAAGGGTAGTTCCTAAACTTAGGTTTCTACGGTTAAAACAGCAACTTTCGTCTCGTTTCCGATTCACAGGTCAATCTCTACTGAAGTCAGTATCCTACTTATCAGCAGATTCTGCACATCACTACATATTTATGTACCACATATAGTATCAAAAATCCAATTTTGAAACTAATAGTGAACATATTTATGACAAATATATTTGAAGCCGGAGCCTTGCCCCGTCTTCACTTCCTTCATGTTTGCCTAGTCCATATGGTAGTCACGCTTCCAATGACCCCGTTTGCCACAATTTTAGGCAGACATCTTGGGATATGTCCTTTGTTTTCCTAGATGACTGTGATGATTTTGCCTTTGCCCTTTTGTAAACTTTGGCTTTGTCACCTTGAGCATAGCCATTAACTATCCAAGAGTTTAAAATTACAATTAATACTTCTAAGATCTAAGTATAGATCTATGAAGATCCTTCAATTTCAATATCATACTCTAAGGATCTAATCCTTAGTTCTGACAAAAAAAATTAAGGAGTCTTTGCGGCAAGCATAACGGATTGAGAACTAAAGTTATCATCACATGAATCTTCCAAAGATCATGTTCTACTGTTTGCTTAACTCCGGGCTTAGGCCTAAAATGTCACTCTATCAAATAGAATAACCTCTCAGTTCCTAGGACTATCATGAGGTTCTATTCCCAATTTGAAAATTAGAGCCGTTTAATGACATTTTCACCCATGATTATGTTTTAAACGCTAATCTTTCAGTTATCTTGATTGCTATAGTCCAACTATCCAATCAACGATTTCAGATACTATTTAGTATAATGATTACTATAGTCTAACTATATAATCAACTATAATTTTAATTTGATTAAATTCAAATATATTTATTACTATAATCCAATTATATAATCAACTATAAATTGAAGTAATTTGAATACAATCCAACTGTTGAATTAAAATAACATTTAAATATTAGTCCAACTAATATATATATTATGACGAAAAATAAAATGAGCGCGTTTTGGCAAGTATCTAAACGAAATTGCAAATCTAATACTTGCCTCCCACTATTTTCGGTGAGCCTCTAACCCTCTGTTGAGTACTCGGGAAACCTAGTTTCCTAGTAGGCTAGGATCCATTTAAATAACACACAACCTTGACTTTAGCCAACAAGCTGTATAATATTTAACTAGGTAGATCTCTAAGATCAATTGGATCTCATCCAATTCCTAGATCCAGTAGGTGAACATTCAAGTCCGAAACATATATCTAATATGTGTCATTATATCCAATATATTCCCTAACCTTTTTCCTGTGAATCAACTAAGTATTGGCTTTAGCACAACAAGCTTAATGATTCCAGTTAAGCGGGACCCATTGACCTTGGAAAGCTTCGTAATCGATGTCGATGAACAAGAAGTGATCTTGACTTTGGCCAACAAATCACAACTTGGACAAGACATGTATATGGAACAAAGCCTTCATGATTCAAACACATCCGTGAAGAACAAAGGTCTTGACTTTGGCCAACAAACCAATGCAAATCTTGGATCTTGAGAATGAATCACTCAATGGAAGGAAAATGCTTAATATCTGTTGAGTGTTTTTCGCGTAATTGGCAACCAATTAATTATCTTTGATTAGGTCTCATCATACACCCTTAAGCATGTATTCTAAGAGCATAATAAGGTGCGGTAAATAAATTAATAATGATATGCGGATGGATATATAAAACATTTTGTTCCTAGAATAAATCTCTCTCTTTCCTCTCTCCTGCTAGCACAAATCTTACTTCTACCAAATTACATAACACTTCTAAAGAAACCTCATTTACATTGAGGGGAATATGTGAGAAGAGAAATACAAAGAATCAAGAAGTAATAGGCTGGACACGCAGGTCCAATTTAATAAATTCTAAATTTATTACAACAATTTCTAAAATCGCCCTCACCCATCTAATATCCATCTGATATACATTATTCATACATCACATCTATGTATTCACACAAAGCATGTTATCAATCAATCTAATCCAATTAATTAATCTTAAATTAATGACCATCCAATGTTCAAACAACGATTTGATTTGCGCGAGTCCAACTCATTTGAGAATCTCAAAGTACGAATTCTTGAATTATATTAAACTACAATATTAAATCCAATATAATTCGTATTCAATACTAATTCTTATTTAATTCCAAATTAAATAATTACACTTTTAATGTGCCTTTGCGACTTAGATTCCAAATCCAATCTTAATGGGTCTCAAAGACCAATTAACATCCAATGTCGTTTAATTTAAAGTCCAATGGGATTTCAATTAATTTCTTAAGGACTTTGGTCAATATGGATCAAACCCAAATACCAAAGGCCAATTAAGGAATCACCATAGTTGTCACGAAACCAATTTCGGACCATTAGGCCCAATTAAACTTAAAAGGCCCATTCATCATATTTGGACTTTGCGGAAATGGTTTTAGGCCCAATTGGATCCAACCAATTCTCCTAAACCATACTTGGCCCAACCAAGCCCATTAAGCCCAAATACAAATTTATAAGCCCAATTCCAAATTTAGCCCAACAAATTAAATTCTAAAATTTCAAATTTCATAATTCAATTAACTAAAGTGTATTAGCCATAATTGACTACTTAAATCAACATTTCCAAAATACCAATTTACATAATTAATCATGCTTTCTAATTATCAATTCATGTCCAACATAATTGATGCAAAATCAATCCCATTCATGTTTTGGAGCTCACGGCAATAAGAGGGATTTTAAATCCGATTTCAATTTCAATCCAAGTAAATCCTTAATCAATTTATCCCATATCTTCCAACTCATCCAATGATCAAAAAACAAAATTACCATGACTTTAGGGCATACTTAAACTTTCGGCCAAGCCAAACATTTGGGGAAAAATAATCAAATTCAATTTTCATCAAATTAATCATGCATAACTCTAAGTTATCATCATTCAAGCATATTCAAACAAACAATTTCATCAAATTATGCTCAAATCAATTTTACCCAAATTAAAGTTAAGAACCCTAAGTTTCAAATTCATGCTTAATCATGGCTCTGATACCATTGTTTGGGTTTTCTAGGTCAAACCAAGATCTAATTAAGCGATGAAACATGCGAATACATCAAAATAAAGTAGCGAAAATACTCACTTTGATCGGCTTTTGGATGCGATGAACACAAAAATTTCTTCCTTGAAGTTTCGGCCAAGCTCTTTGTTATGCTCCTTGAGTTGATCTTCAAGCTCCAAGCTTTGAGATCGAGTTCCAAACTCTTGGGGTGAGTATCCCTATCACCTTCACTTGACTCCTTTAAGTGCTAGCTTGAATAAAAGAACCAAAATCACCCTCCAAGAGAAGCATTTTTCGGCTTAGGAGAGAGGGATCCAATCGGCCTTGAGGAGCAACCCCATTCGGCCTAGTTCAAGGCCATTCGGCCAAGGTAGAGAAAAGAGAGAGAGAATAGACTTTTGATTTGCTTTCTAAAACAAAACTTAATCCCAAAAACCTTCACACAAATTGGTATATGCTTTTCCAAAAAGCAAAAAGCAAAATGGAGGGAAAATGGCATTCAATGCCTTCAACAACTCCCATCATGAATAGTGACTGGTTGTCAATCACTAAAAGGTGACATGACTTCCATCACTAAAGTGACAGGTGATGTGACTTGCGATGTGACGTGTGAGCTGTACTTAATTCAAAATGCGAGTGGGCCTGCAACACATTCCGGGCTCGGGTTCGCTAATTCCGAATTAAAGAATTTTTGTTGCTACGTAATTAAATCAAATTTAATTAAATAATTATACCAAGCAAATTTCTATTCTCGTCGCTCGCGAATTAATTCTAAATTAACTCGTTCGCCCGAATTAAAATCTAATTTTAATTCCGCAGTGAAATCTAATTTCATTTAATATATTGAATATATTATTTTATCGATTAATTCCAAATTAATCGTTCTCTCTCTTTAAATAGCATTTTATCCCAGATAAAGTATCTCCGCAAGTAATCCTAGATTAATTTTCTCTCTTTTATAATTAATCTTAGATTAATTATGTGTTCGAGTTAAATATTATCGGTGAATCTTCGGGTTGCGACCCAAGAGATCCCTGGATATGTTGGCAGTAAATCCGATCATCGGACTATCCAAACACATACGTACCTAGTACTATATTTTTACCGATTTACAAGACATGGTTGGCTTCTAGCAAAGCACCGTGCCTACCCAATTCTCCAGAAATATTCTATAAACGAATATGTAATCTTTGTCAAGCGTAGTATACGTAGTATTGCGTATTACGATCCAGTATCGGATGTCACATGCTAGGCCTGGTGCTGGAATTGTGTCTGCCCCCGTACGAAGCACATATCGAATCTCTGGTAACTAGTCTATATAATCGGATAACTATGACCTTGTCATATTATCCCGATAGATGCAGCATAAAAGAGTACCAGTTCCGTATCCTACGTGATCATCATCTCCACTATGACTGGAGTGATACTTCCATCTTGACATCACACCCAATACACTACGATTCTCAATATACCAAGAAGAGGCATACATAGAACCTGTTAAAGCCCTGGATGACCAAAACCAAAGTTGATTGTCGCAAGTATTAGCGGTGCAAGTCTCAAGTTAAGACCAAATACACCTACCCTGATTCGGATTTCCATAGACACATAGCCATACTACCAATGGAATTCCGAGGGGTCTATCCAGAGCGAAGCTATTTCCGTACCATCGGTAAACACAACCTCCTATCACACTTGCATAAGTATCCAATACTTAAATATATGAGAACTATGCCGTTATGCTCCCACAACATGCACAAGTGTAATACTAGTCTATTCCGCATTATCGATGTCCAATCTCGATAATACTAGGACTAGGGATATTTTAATGATTAAACCTTCGTGGATTGATACTGTCTCATATCATCTCAATCCGGAACTAATCATAAGGACTTTTATCATTTTTATATCCCAGTAATCGAATTACAAATGATAAAAGAGTAATTTCCTTTGTCACATAGTTAATTTATACAACAGCACCATGTTCTGTATAAATAGTGATGCTATAGGTCTTAATTGTCCAACAAGTCCTTCCTTGTTGCTTTCTTCAGCTTCTGGTAGTCCATGCATACTCTCCATCCAGTCAATGTTCTTGTTGGAATCAGCTCATTCTTTTCATTTGTGACTACAATAATTCCTCATTTATTCGGCACACACAACATAGGACTCACCCAACTTCTATCTGAGATTGGGTAAATGATGCCAGCATCCAACCATTTGATAATTTCTTTCTACATGACTTCCTTCATGATTGGATTGAGTCTCCGTTGATGTTCCACTGTGGGTTTATACTCATCGTTTATCAGAATCTTGTGCATGTAAAATGATGGACTAATACCTCGGATGTCTGCTATAGTCCAGCCAATGGCTCTCTTGTGTTCTCGTAATACTCTCAGTATTTTTTCTTCCTATTCCAATGTTAATAAAGAAGAAATAATTACAAGTAATTTAGAAGAGTTTCCAAGAAATGCATACCTGAGATGGCTCGGAAGTAACTTCAACTCCAACTGCGGTGGTTCTTCAATTGAGGGCTTGATTCAATCTTTCTTCGGGAGTTCCAGGCTTTCAACTGGTGGTTCTGATTTGAAGCGGAACGACTTGTTCAGATAGTTGATGCATTCCTGAATTTCAACATCATCTTGCTATCAGTCATGTTGGTAATGCAAGCTTGAAGTTTGTCTGTGGGAATTGTATCTGTATCTTAGATGATACCATCAACAACATCAATTCTGAAACATTCCTCTTCTTTTTCATCACTCAGAAATTCCATGGCTTTGAAAACATTGAAGGTAATTTCTTGGTCCTGAACTTTCATGGTTAGTTCTCCTTTTACACATCAATCACAGTTATACCTGTATCCAAGAATGGTCTCCCAAGAATGATAGGACATCCTTGTCTTCTTCCATGTCAAGAATGATGAAATCTGCTGGGAGAATGAGTTTGTCAACTTTGACCAGCACATCTTCAACCACTCCTCTCGAAAATGTGATCGTTCTATCAGCAAGTTGCAAAGAGACTGAGGTAGGCATTGCTTCTCCAATTTGCAATTTCCTGTAAATAGAAAAAGGCATCAAATTAACACTTACACCTAAATCACATAAAGTCTTACCAATATAATGTTCTCCAATGGTGCATGGGACAGTGAAACTGCCAGGATCTTTCAATTTCGGGGGAAGTTTCCTCTGAATGATGGCACTACATTCTTCCGTCAATGCTATTGTCTCGTAATCTCCCAATCTCCATTTTCGTGAGAGAATGTCTTTCATGAATTTGACATAGTTGGGCATTTCTTCCAAAGCTTCTTCAAATGGAATGTTGATGTGAAGCTTTTTGAACACCTCCAAGAATCGAGCAAACTGCTTGTCCAATTTATTTTTCTGAAGACGCTGAGGAAAAGGTGGAGGTGTATTGATTTTTGATCTTTTTCTTTTTCCTTCGCTTCTTTTTCCTCCATATGTGGAACTACATCTTTTGGAACTTTTCCAATGGTTTCCTTGATTCCAACGTCTTTGTTGATTTCAGTACCGCTTTTCAAGGTTATGGCTTGACATTGCTCATTCCCTCGGTTCCTTGGATTTGGCTCTGTGTTGCTGGGAAGATTTCCTAGCGGTCTGTAACTCTGAGCATTGGCTAGTTGTCCATTCTGATTTTCCAGTGCTTTGATAGAAGTTGATTGGATCTGAAAGATAGCATCATATTTTTTTAACTGAGCCAGCACTTCTGCTATTCCTGGTTCACTTGTCTGCTTCTGACCTTTGTTCTGTTGCTGTTGGAATCTGGGTGGTAGATATTTCTTTGGCGGCCCTGAATTATTGCTCCATGAGAAATTGAGATGATTCCTCCACTCTTGGTTATAGGTGTTGGAATATGGATTGTTCCACTGTCTGTTGAAATTATTGACAAAATTCACTGTGTCTTCAAGTTGGTTTGGTTCTGGTGCTCCTCCACAAGGTGAACTTGTGGATCCAATGTTACTTTGTGTGCTGAGAGTCTCTATGAATTTGCTTATCTGATCCAGCTTAGCGTTGACTGTTGTATTGGTTCCAACTTCATAAATTCCAGCAATTCTTTGGATCATGCTCCTTTCTATTGGCCACAAGGAATTATTGTTGGCCATTTCTTCGATTAGGTCCCAGGGTTGATCTTCTCCTTTTGCCATCAAAGCTCCTCCAGCAGCAGCATCAATTGTGGTTCTCATCAATCTTGAAAGTCCATTATAGAAAATTTTGGACTTGAAGCCATTTTGGACTCTCATGGTGTGGATATTTTCGAATCATTGTACCTTTCCCATGCTTCCTAAAGGGATTCTGAATCTTGTTGCATAAAGGATGTGATTTTATTCCTCAGTTTTTCTGTTCTAGCTGGTGGAAAGTACTTTGTAAGGAATTTAGTGGCTAAAGTATTCCAATTGGTGATGGAACCTGCTGGTAGTGAATGTAGCCAAGCTTTTGCTATATCTTTCAAGGAATATGGAAAAACTCGCATCCTCATTACTTCTTCAGCTCCTCGGTTGTAATTGGAAGTGCCTTAAACTTCCAGGCAGTTACTGATGTGGGCATTAGGATCTTCAGTTGCATTCCCCTCGAACTGAACTGACTGTTATATCATATGAATGCAAGTTTGATGTCACCTGCATTTGCTGGTAAGGGAGGAAGTACAATACAGGAAATGAGACCATCTACCACTGGAATGGTTCTGTCTCGAATTGGAATTGGTGGTGAAACCTCTAAAGATTCAGGTTCCATGTTAACGATTGCTTCTTGGCCTTCTCACCTTTCCCTTCTCAATTGTCTGATGGTTCTTTCAATTTCTGGGTCAAGCGGTCGGAGTTCAAAGCTTCTGGTTCGTCTCATATAGGGTATGAGAACCTGAAACATAAGAAAATAAAAATAATAAGCAAAAAGAAAATTAGATACAAGTAACGGTATCTAACCTTAAAACTAATAGTGAAAAGATAAATAAGTCCCCGGCTACGGCGCTAAAAACTTGACTGGTGCGTAATCACACGAATATAACTTCAAGCGCACATATCGTTCAAGTAGTATAAAAAGTATCGATCCCACGCGGACTTAATACCTAATCTATTAATTATATGAAACCAAATGATTACTAGTATCTAGTAGATTGATTGTTTGATTGGAATGGTGACTTTAAAATTTAAAACAAGTAAATAAAAAGATGTGAAAGTAGATTAAAGAAAATTCAAATTTATAAAAACTATCCAGGGTTGTGATTACCTCCAATATCTAATTAAAGATGAAGTGGTTATTTTAAGTTTGTATAATAAATCAGTTTACTAAAGTGGAACACAAAATTATACAAAAGCCTTTGTCGATGGTCAGCTGCAAATACCCAGTGTAATCCAATTAAACCATATGTCTATGTTAACCAAATTACCTGTATACATTAAGATTAAGTTCCAATTATAGTTACCCCCGCCCGACAGGTATATGTCTATCATATAAGGAAATCTATTAAAGGGTTATCTATCCTCAAGGAAGATCGTGGGCTATCAAGTCTAAGGCTGAAACCTAAAATTCCTTTGTCAAGTTTATTTTAAGTTTACCAAATCAATCTTATTAGTGGCTAGTTAACAAGACGCTAGCTTAAGACTTAATAAGTAAATCTTTATATTACCCAAACTATAAAATAACCCATTATAACCCGATGATAATGGAATTCATCACAATCCCAGATAACAGACTTAGTTACAACACATATCTAAGGCTAATAAAAGCTTAAATAAAATAAAAGACATAAAGTAAATGCTGGAAATTAAAAATATAAAAGTACAAGAAAAGAAAATGTTGGGGGTTAGATGATCCACTTTTAATATTTCAAAATTAGAAATCTCCATTATTCTCAATATTTATCGATTAATTAACCAGACCATAAAGGCGATAATTTTATTTGTCTCAATTAAATCCAACCGACCATATAGGCTGTAACAAGGTTATTACCTAAACTAACCATATAGGCGGAAACTATGTCTGCAATGAAAAACCGACCATTTAGGCAGTAAATAAGGTTGTCACTTAAACCGGCCATATAGGCGGTAACTAATTAATCCAAATTTTAATTAAAATAAGGGAGATTAATCTAATTTATTATATTAAAAGTCTTACCTCTTCACCCCAGCAGAATGAGATTACCTGCTCATGCTGTAAAAGAAAACACACATAATTTTATTAAATAAATAAAAAGAAAAATACAAGAAAACTTAAATAATATACAAGACACTTTCCTTTAGGTTTTCATGGAGAAATTTCTCTAAAGAAAGCATGAAAAATTTACAAAGTTAAGCTTGGTATTTATAGGAAAATCTAAAGCCTTCCATCAATTTCTCCACCAATTGCTCCACCAATTGTTCCACCAAACATGGAAATAAACATGGCATCAAACATGCCACCAAACATGGCACCAAACATGCAAGCATGTTTGGTGGAAGTTTGACAATTTTTACTTTTTTATTTTATTAATTTTATTTTATATTTTGAAATGACTATAGTAATTACAGAAACTACACTAGAGTATTCATCAATTTCGGCCTTCTAAACTTTAGAATTCAAAAATATTTAAATCTTCAAAGTTGTATATATTTCTGTCTTCTTTAATCTGACACTTGAATCAGCTCAATCGGATATCGTATGAAAAATTTATGGCCAAAGAATCAAACTTACGTAAAATTGGAATTTAGGACTGCACTTCGTGAAGCGTATAGTAAATTTCCGTTTTCGCCATTTTTTACTCCGAATTTCATCGTTTTAGCCTCGATTTGATTCCATTAAGTCCCAATACTTTTTTATCTATAAAATACATAAAACCACGTCAAAACGTTCATCAAACCCGAGAAACTAAACAAAATATTAGGTAAAATAGACGGTAAATATTGATATATTTTCCGCTCATCAACCTACCCTGATTCAGATTCCCATAGACACATAGTCATACTACCAATGGGACTCCGATGGGTCTATCTAGAGAGAAGCTATTCCCGATCCAACGGCTAATAGAACCTCCTATCACACTAATATAAGTATCAAATACTTAAATATTTAAGAACTATGCCGTTAAGCTTCCATAACGCGCACAAGTGCAATACTAGTCTATTCCGCATTATCGATATCCAGTCTCGATTATGACTAGGGATATTTAATGATTAAACCGTTCGTGGATTTATACTGTCTCATATCTTATTAATCTGGAGCTAATCATAAGGACTTTTATCATTTATATATATATATATATATATATATATTCAAGTAATCTAATTACAAAATGATAAAATAACAATTTCCTTTATCATATAGTTAATTTATATAAAAACCACAATGTATTTTACAAATAGTGATGGTATGGGCCATAATTATCCAACAATCTTCCATTTGGCTCATAGCCAATCACTCAAGTATCTAACACCTGAACTATGTATATATCGCTCAAACTTTTGCTGAGAAATAGCTTTCATCAGCGGATCTGCGATGTTGTCATTTGAAGTGATCTTTTCGATCTTCACATCGCCATGATGAATGATCTCACAAATCAGATGGAAACGTCAACGTACATGCTTGGACATTGATGAGACCACGGTTCATTTGCCTGTGCTATAGCCCCGTTATTTTCACATTACAAAGAAACAGACTCAGCTGCTAACGGAACTACACCTAATCTAATTAGGAATTTACGGATCCAAACTGACTCTTTTGCTGCTTCAGCTGCAGCAATATATATACTTCTTCTGTTGTTGAATTGGTAACAGTCTCTTGCTTGGAAGATTTCTAGCTCACTGCTCCGTTCTTCAAATAAAATATATACCTAGATTGCGACTTAGAGTCATCTTTATTGGTTTGGAAACTTGCGTCGGTGAACCCTGTCACCTTAATTTCTCCATCTCCATAGACTAAGAATGCATCATTAGTTCGTCTAAGATACTTAAGGATGTTCTTAACCACAATCCATTGACCATCACCTGGATCGGCCTGATAGCGACTACACATGCTTAAGGCATGTGAGACATTAGATCACGTGCATATCATGGCATACATGATCAATTCGAATACATAAGCGAATGAGATCCGACTCATGTTGTCTCTCTCATCTTGAGTTTTAGGGCACATGTCCTTAGTAGAGAGATGCCATGTGACACTAGAAGCAGTCCCCTTTTATACTGATCCATGTTGAATCTCTTCAACACTTTGTCAATGTATGAGCTCTGGGAGAGTCCAAGCAGCTTTCTAGATCTTTCTCGGTAGATCCTTATTCCCAGAATAAAGGCTGCTACTCCCAGCTCTTTCATGGAGAATTTTAATGAAAATAAACTTTCACCGATTGTAGCATGGGAATGTCATTGCCAATAAGCAATATATCATCAACATAAAGGACAATGAATAACTGTGCGCTCCCACTAACCTTCTTATATCCACAAGAATCATCTTCGTTTTGAATTAAACCATATTCTTTTAATATCTCATCAAAATGTTGATTCCAAGAACGTGATGCTTACTTCAATCCATAAATGGATAAATTTAACTTGAAAACTTTGTTTTCATGTTTTGGTATGACAAAACCGTCAAGCTATTGCATATAAACATCCTCCAAAAGGTTTCCATTAAGGAAAGCAGTTTTGACGTCCATCTGTCATATTTCATAATCGAAATATGCAGCAATAGCAAGCATTATCCTAATGAATTTAATCATGGAAACATGTGAAAAAGTTTCATCGTAATCGACACCATGTCGTTGACGATACCCTTTCACTACAAGCCTACCTTTGTACGTTTATATGTTGCCATCCATGTCAGTTTTCTTCTTGAAGATTCATTTACAACCAATCGGCTTAACGCCTTCTGGTACATCAACCAGTGCCTATACTTGGTTGGTATATATGGAATCCATTTCGGACTTCATAGCATCTTTCCATAAAGTGGAGTCGATACCTTGTATCGCTTCCTCATACATAGCCGGTTCATTATCCTCAATAAGATTAATATTTACGTGAGGTGAGATCAGAAACCTATACCTCTCAGGTTGTTTTCTGACTCTCTTCGATCTACGTGGTTCTTGTGTATTAGAAGATTATGCTACAGTCTCATCCCTGATGAACTATTCGTGTTTTATTTGGGACTCAGTGCCAGGAACAGTATCACTACGATTTTCATCGAGTTCTACTTTCCTCCCACTTACCACTGCATTTAGGAATTCCTTTTCGAGTAAAACTACATAGAGAGTAACAAATACCTTGTTCTTTATGGGTTGTAGAAGTGATACCCTTTGGTTCCCTA
Organism: Zanthoxylum bungeanum; assembly: GCA_019454045.1. Lineage (NCBI taxonomy): Eukaryota > Viridiplantae > Streptophyta > Magnoliopsida > Sapindales > Rutaceae > Zanthoxylum > Zanthoxylum bungeanum. Next base: position 47,590 of record SKCR01005091.1, on the reverse strand, counting down.
GGATAACCTACCAATAGACACTTATCCGATTTAGATTCTAGTTTGGTACCATCCAAACGTTTACGTATGTCAAGCATCCCCAAATCTTCAGGAATGAGAAACCTGGTGTCTTTCCTGTCTATATTCATATAGAGTCTGTTCAACAAACTTTATTGGAACCTTATTCAAAATAAGTATTGCACTGTTCAATGCGTATCCCGGAAGGAAATTGGTAGCTCAGTATGACTCGTCATAGACCTTACCATGTCCAATAATATTCGGTTTCTCTGTTCAGACACATCGTTTAATTGAGGTGTTCCAAGAGGAGTCCATTGTGAAAGAATACCATACTCTTTAAAGTAATAGAGAAACTCATTACTTAAGTTTTCACCATCATGTTCTGACCGTAATGTTTTAATACTTTTACCGGTATATTTTTCTACTTCGTGTCGAAACTCTTTGAATTTCTCAAAAGTTTCCGAATTATGTCTTATAAGATACACATAACCATAACGTGATGCATCATCCGTAAAGGTTACGAAGTATTCATATCCACCTCTAGCCTGGCTAGACATGGGCATACAAACATCATTATGAATGAGGGCTAACAGTTCGGTGGCATGAAAACCTTTACCACTAAAAGGAGTTTTAGGCATCTTGCCTAATAAACAAGATTTCCAGACGTCGTATGAATTGGGATCAAATCCGTCCAAGTATCCACTCTTTGAAAGTGTGGATATATGAGTCTTGTTTATTTGTCCTAGACGACAATGTTGGATATGACCCATAGCGTCACTATTTGTACAGATCATAGTGTTGCTGTACAAATTAACTATGTAACAAAAGAGATTGCACTCCTATCATTTGTGATTAGATCACCTTAGATATATAAATGATGGGAGGTCCTTATGATTTGTTCCTAGATTGAGAATGATATGAGACAGTATCAATCAACGAAAGATAAATCATTAAATATCCCTAGTCGGAGCATTGTCGAGATTGGACATCGATAGATGCGTAAAAGACTAGTATACACTTGTGCGTGTTATGTGAGACATAACGGCATAGTTCTCGTATATCTGGGTATAGGATACTCAGGCAAGTGTAATAGGAGGTTGTGTTTCACCGATGGTACGGGAAACAGCTTCGCTCTGGATTAGACCACCGCAGAATCCCATTGGTAGCATGACCTTGTGTCTATGGGAGTCTGCAATCAGGGTAGGTGTATTTGGTCTTAACCTGAGACTTGCACCGCTAATACTTGCGACAATCAATATACTTTAGTTGAGGTCGTCCAGGGCTTTAACGGGTTCTATGTACGCCGATGCTGGGTATATTGAGAATCATAGTGTATTGGGTGTGATGTCAAGACGGAAGTGTCACTCCAGTCATATGGAGAAGATGGTCACGTAGGATACGGTATTAGTGCTCTTATATGCTGCGCGGCTATCGGATATTATGACTCGGTCATGTATATCCGATTATAGAGACTAGTTACCAGACATCCGACATGTGCTTCGTACGGGGCAGACACATATCCAGCCCTAGGCCTAGCACGTGATCATCCGATACTGGATCGAAATACGCAATACTACGTATACTACGCCTGATATAGATCACATATTCCTGTAAGGATATTTTCAGAGAATTGGGTAGGCATGGCGCTTTGCTAGAGGCCAACCTTGTCTTGTAAATCGGTAAAACGTAATACTTGGTACTTACGTGTTCGGATAGTCGACGACCGAGTTTACTGCCAATATATCCAGAGATCTCATGGGTCGTTTCCCAATGATACACCGATGACGTATGACTCGCATTATATATTAATCTGGGATAATTTGAAGAGAGAGAAAATTAATCTGGGATTAATTACGGAGATATTTTATCTGGGATAAAATATCAATTTAAAGAGAGAGAACGATTAATTTGGAATTAATCGATAAATAATATATTCGATATAGTAAACGAAATTAGATTTCGATTAAGAATTAAAATTAGATTTTAATTCGGGCACTTGAATTAATTTAGAATTAATTCTCGAGCGACGTGATTAGTAAATTGGATTTATTAACGAGGCATCGAGATAACCGTTAATTTAGAATTATCGAAACCGAGCTCGGAATATGTTTGCGACGTTACGTCGATTTTGAATCACGTGCCGCAAGTCGCATCGCAAATCACATCGCAAGTCATAAAAGTCAAATCACCTTTTGGAAAAGTTACTTTGACTCTTTGACTTTGACCATTAAAATTGGAGGGAAAATTGGGGGGAAAAGTTTTGATTTTTGGAAAAAGTAAGTTTTTCCCTTTCACCTTTTACCAAGGGTAAAAGAAATTAATATAAACATTTACAATTTTTTTATTGTTTTAAAAGAGATAAAACAATTGGTAAATGATTTAATATATTTTGGAAATATAAGCAAGTGTTGTGTTGGAACATTTTCCCTTAACCAAAACCTAAAATCTCATCTCTCTTCCCTCTCTTTGCTCACGCCCAAGGCAGTGGACTGCACTGCTTTGGGCGTGAATGATGATGCCTTTAGCATGATGTTGTTGTGGCTTAATAGCCAAGTGCTAGCACACCGAGAGTTATACAAAGGTGTTAGGGAAACCCACCCACGAGCGAATCGGGAATCGTTAGACGAAGCTTGGAGCTTCAAATCTCAGCTCAAAATCTGAAATTGCAAGCAGTGGACTGCTCACTGCCTTGGCGAATTTGAAGGAAAAAATCGTTTTGTTCGTCTTCAATCGTCTCAACCGATCGATGTGAGTATTCCGCAACTCCTTTGAGATGTATTCATCACTTTATCATGCTTGTTTAATGATCTTGGGACCTAGATAATCACCAACAATGGCATCAAGAGCCTAGGTTCAAGCATGAAAGTTTAGGGCTTAAAATTTGGGTATTTTGTATTTGAGCATGATTTGAATAAATTGGATGTTTAAGTATGCTTAATACATGTTTAATTGAATATTGATTAGATCAATTTCATGAATTAATGTTAGAAACATTTTTCCCCAAATATTAAAGTTGGCCTAAAATGATAAATTGGGTATTTTCAATTTGAGCATGATTTTATGAAATTGGATGATTAAGTATGCTTAAATATAGTTGAATTGAAGATTGATTGGATCAATTTCATGAAAATGTGATTGGATCATTTTTCCCCAATTTCTTATGTTGGCCGAATTTGATAAGCCCAAATTGTCTTGGAATTTTGATTTTTTGTTCATTAGATGAATTGGAAATCATTTGGGTATATGATTTAATGTCGATTGTGTAATTGATTGGATTGAATTTGAATCGGACATAAAATCCCCAAATTGCCAAGACTTTGAAGCATGAAAATGGGTTTGATTTTTCATTAAATGTGTGGGCATGTGATAATGAAATTGTGCATGATTAATTGTAAAAAATTAATGTTTTAGAAATGTTAATTTGGGTAATTAATCATGTAATACACTTTAGGTTAATTGAATGTAAAATTGGATTTTTGTATTTAATTAATTGGGCCTTGAAATTGGATTTTGGCTTTTAAAGTTGTCATTGGGCTTGTTGGGCTTTGTTGTACAAAGTTAGGTTTAGGCAAATTGGATTGGATCCAATTGGGCCCAAAACCACTTCCATAAAGCCCAAATGTGATTTAATGAACCTTTAAAGTTTAATTGGGCCTAATGGGCCAAGATTGATTTATGGGCTAATGGGGTAAATCCCGGATTGGATTTTGGTTATTCGGTTTGACCCGAGTTGACCAAAAGTCCACGCCTTAAGAAATCAATTAAAAGCCCATTGGACTTTAATTGAATTGACGTTGGACGTTAATCGGTCTTTGAGACGCGTTGCGATTAAATTTGGAATTTAAGTCGTAAAAGGTTTATTATTAAAGTGTAATATTTAATTTGGAATTAAATAATGAATTAGAATTGAATGCATATTAAATTGGATTTAATGACGTAGTTTAATTTAATTCAAGAATTCGTACTTTGAGTACTTATTCGCAAAACGAGTTTGACTCGATCAAAATCAAATCGTTGTTTGAACATTGGATGATCACTAATTATCAGATTAATTAATTTGATTAGATTGATTGATAACATGCTTGTGTGAATACTTGGTTGTGATGAATGAATAGTGTATGTCGGATGGATATTAGTCGGGTGGGGGCAATTTTGGAAATTGTTGTAATAAATTCGATTTATTAAATTGGACCTGCGTGTCCAGCCTTAACACCTCTTTTCTATTTGTATTCTCTTCTCATCTATTCCCCTCTATATATATGAGGTTTCTTTAGAAGTGTAGTGTAACGGGTAGAAGTAATACAAGTGCTAGTTATGAGAGAGATAAAAGAGAGATTTGATCTAGGATCAATTTGTTAAGTATCCATCCGCATATCATTATTGTTTATTTTCATATGCGCTTTATTATGTATTTAGAATGCATGTTTAAGGGTGTATGATGATGAGACCTTAACAAAGATAATAAATTGGTAGCCAATTTGCACGCGAAAAACCCTCATCAAATATCATGCGTTTTTCCTTCCATTGAGTGATTCATACTCAAGATCCTAGATTGGCATTGGGTTGTTGGCCAAAGTCAAGCCCTTTGTCCGTCGAAGATGTGTTTGAATCACGAGAGTTTTGTTCTATATTGGTGTCTTGTCCAAGTTGTGGTTTGTTGGCCAAAGTCAAGACCATTTCTTGTCCATCGACATTGATTACGAAGCTTTCCATGGTCAATGGGTCGCGCTTGACTGGGATCATTAAGCTTGTTGTGCCAAAGCCAAGGCTTAGTTGATTCAGAGGAAAATGGAGGCAATACATTGGATGTATTAGCATATATAAGATATATGTTAAGGATTTGGATATCCGCCTACTGGATCTAGGAATTGGATTGGATCCAATTGATCTTAGAGATCTACCTAGTTAAATATCATACAATTTGTTGGCCAAAGTCAAGATTGTGTGTTATTTAACGGGATCCTAGCCCACTAGGAAACGCGGTTTCCCGAGTACTCGACAGAGGGTTAGAGGCTCGCCGAAAAATAGTGGGAGGCAAGAATTGAATTTGCAATACTCGTTCAATTACTTGCCATACGCGCTCAATCAAATATCACTCGTCGTTATGATTTAAATATCAGTTAGACTAATATTTAAATTGTTGTTTTATTAAATAGTTGGACTATATATATTCAAACTATTCAATTGTAGTTGATTTTATAATTGGATTATAGTAATCAATATAATTGATTTTAAACTATTGAATTATAGTTGATTAAATAGTTAGACTATTGTAATAATTATAATTAGTACCTTAATTATTGATTAAATAGTTGGACTATTAAAATCAAGATATATTGAAAGATTGGACATTTAAAACATAATCTTGGATTGAAATGTTTAAATGGTTTAATTTTCAAATTGGGAATAATTTCAGGATAGTCCTGGAAATAAATAATAGTACTTTATTTGATAAATAACTTGTTAAGCCTAAGCCTAGAATTAAGCAAATAGTAGAGCATAATCTTTGGAAGATTTATGTGATGATAACTTAAAGTGCTTAATCCACCATACATGTCATAAATCTATGTTAAGATTAATGAAGTATTAAAATTGTAATTAATAACTCTTGGAGAGTTAATGACTATTCTCAAGGAGATAAAGTCAAACTTTACAATTAGGCTAATAGCGCAAGCGCACCTTACTTCGATATTCTAGAAACCCAAGGCTTGGCCGAAGGCTTCTGAAATATTGAAAAAGGTAAAGGCAAGATCATTATGATCTTCTGGGAAGATAAAGAACATATCCCTAAATGACTGCCGTTTGGATATGGCAGACATGAAGGAATTAAAGAAAGAGCAAGGCTCTGACTTTAAATATATTCGTCATTATTATGTTCACTACTAGTATTGAAATTGGATTTTAAATATAGTGTGGTACATAAAATATATGTATTGATGTTCAGAATCTGCTGTGAGCAGAATACTGACTTCAAGCTGAGGTTAATCTGTGAATCGGAAACGGGACGAAAGTCGCTGTTTCGACCTTAGATACCTAAATTTAGGAACTACCTTCGGGTATGTACTTAAATTAGGAAACTGTTATAATGTAACTAGTTAGACTAGAAACATTATCTCTATATCAGTGTTTAATCCATTGTGGATAAACCTTTATATTCTAGAACACTAAAGTGTTACATTATATAAAGATGACATTGAGATAAACACATTAGATGTGAATAACAGTATTTATATTTTGAATATAAATAAAATCTCGAACATATAATATGACAAACTAATAGCTCATACTGATCTGATCAGATGAAACTTAAATGTGGCATTGTTGTCTAGGACACAATAAACAAGACTCGTATATCCACACTTTTGAAAAGTGGGTACTAGGACTGATTTGATTATTCAAATAAAGTCTACGAATCTAGTTCTTTAGGTAAAGTACCTAAAATACTATTTACTTGGTAATAGTGATAAATGCCATCGATCTGTAAGCCCTATTCATAGTGAAGTTAGTGGGCCCATATCTAGCTAGGCTGGATATGGATATGAATATTTCGTGACCTATAAACGGATGTGGCATCACGTTATGGTTATGTGTTACTTTTGAAGAACACAAATCAGAAACTTTTAAAGTTTCGACACGAAGTAGACAAACAGATGGCTAAAGTATTAAACCGTCACGGTAAGACCGAAATGGAAAATACTTAAGCAATAAGTTTCACATATACTTGAAAGAGTATAGTATTCTTTCAAATGAGGACTCCTCCCGAGACACGTCAGTTTAACGGTGTGTTCGTATGGAGAAACCGAATTTTGTTGGACATGATAAGGTTTATCATGAGTCGCTCTGAGCTACCATTTCCTTCAACGGATATGCATTAACAGTGCAAAACTTATTTAGAATAAGGTTCCATGAAAATCAATATGACAGAATTCATATTGGATATCAAAGGGATAGAAACAGAGTTTCTCACTCCTAACGATTTGGGTATGCTGGGCATATGTTTGGATGATGCCAAACTAAAACCTAAATCGGATAAGTGCCAAATGTAGGTTATCCTAGGGAAAACCATAAGTATAGTACTTATACAACTCACTAGAGAACAATTGTAATTGTTGCTCACCATACGGTCTTCCTTAGAGGAATACCGATATGCAGTGGTAAGTGGGAGGACACAAAACTCGATGAAATCGGAGTAATATAGTTCAAGGCATGAAGTCCTTAATGGAACACAAACTGTTCATCAAGGATGAACATATATCATTAATCTTCGTACACACAAGAACCGCGTAGATCGGAGAGTCAGAAAACAACCTAGGGTATGGGTTTCTGATCTCACCTCATAAAGATATCAATCTTATTGAGGAAGACCCAACTACGTATGAGGAAGTGATACAAGGTATCGACTCCCTATTATGGCAAAGTGCCATAAGTCCGAAATGGATTCCATGTAAAACAACTATGTTAAAATACTAGTTGATGTACCATAAGGCATTGTGCCTATAGGTACTGTATAAGTCTTCAAGGAAGACATACATGGAAGGTAACATACCAACGTACAAAGCTAGGCTTGTAGCGGAAAGGTATCGTTATCAACATTGTGTTGATTACAGTTCAACCTTTTACCTGTTGCCACGGTAAATCCATTTGGATAATGCTTGCTGTAGCTGCACGTTTCATTTATGAAATGTGTCAGTTAAAGGTCAAAATCACTTTCCTTAAAAGGAAACCTTTTGGAGGATGTTTATAACATCCTGACGATTTTGTCATACTAAAACCAGCAAACTAGGTTTGTGTGTTGTTCGATCCATGTTTGGATTGAAGCAAGCATAAAGTTCTTGGAACTATTGTTTTGATGTAATCATGATAGTCAATGATTTGATTCAAAACAGAATGATTCTTGTGTATATGAAAGGGTTAGTGGGAGCGCACAGACAGTGGCTGTCCTTAAAATAATAATGATAATGTAATATATATTCATTTCTTGGAAATGATATTCCCATATAATAATCGGTGAAAGCTTGGCTTTCAAGAGAAAATTCTCCGTAGAATTCTCGGGAGAAACAACCTTTATTCTAGGAATAAAGATCTACTAGGATAGATTTAAGTTGTTAATACTCTCTGGGAAATTGTACATTAAAATGTACGCGACCTGGTGTCTCATACGCTTTGAGCATATGGATTCACAATCAGGCCAATGCAAGTGATAGTCACTTGATTGATGTTAAGAACATCCGTTAGAATCTTATAGATCTAAGGATGCTGTCTTAATCTGTGGAGAAGGAGAACTTGAAGTGACTGGGATCACTACTGCAAGTTTCCAAACCGATAAAACGACTAAAAGTCGTAAACGGTACTATACAGTTTGAATAACGGTACAGTGAGCTAGAAATCTTCCAAGCAAGATACTGTTACCGAATAAATAACACAGGCGGATTATTGCTGCAGCTGAGGCAGCAATAGAAGCCATCTGGGTCAATAAATAAATCTAATTGGATTAGATATAGTTCTGTTAGCGGCTGAGCTGGGCGTCAGCACAGGCTAAAGAATTAATGGTCTCATCAACGATCCAGATACATACTTCGACTATTCATCTGATTCGTTCGGATCACACATCGTGGCGATGTGATGATCGTATAAATCGCATCAGATGATAATTGTGCAAATCCGGTGACGAAAGCTTTTCTTAGCAATTTGAGCCAACCGTACATAGTTCGGGTGTTAGGCACTCGAGTGACTGGCTAAAGGCCAAGTGGGAGATTGTTGGACAGTTATGACCCATAGCGTCACTATTTGTACAGATCATAGTGTTGCTGTACAAATTAACTATGTAACAAAGGAGATTGCACTCCTAGAATTTATGATTAGATCACCTTAGATATATAAATGATGGGAGGTCCTTATGATTTGTTCCTAGATTGAGAATGATATGAGACAGTATCAATCAACGAAAGATAAATCATTAAATATCCCTAGTCGGAGCATTGTCGAGATTGGACATCGATAGATGCGTAAAAGACTAGTATTACATTTGTGCGTGTTATGTGAGACATAACGGCATAGTTCTCGTATATCTGGTGGTATAGGATACTCAGGCAAGTGTAATAGGAGGTTGTGTTTCACCGATGGTACGGGAAACAGCTTCGCTCTGGATTAGACCACCGCAGAATCCCATTGGTAGCATGACCTTGTGTCTATGGGAGTCTGCAATCAGGGTAGGTGTATTTGGTCTTAACTTGAGACTTGCACCGCTAATACTTGCGACAATCAATGTACTTTAGTTGAGGTCATCCAGGGCTTTAACAGGTTCTGTGTACGCCGATGCTGGGTATATTGAGAATCGTAGTGTATTGGGTGTGATGTCAAGACGGAAGTGTCACTCCAGTCATATGGAGAAGATGGTCACGTTGTTGAGTTTTTATTAGGTCCCAAGATCAAATCAAGACATGAAATCATGAGTGAATACATCAACGGAGGTAGCGGAATACTCACATCGATCGGTTGAGTCGATTTGGAGACGAACGAAGCAACAAAACTCACTGCCATGGGCGTAAATCTGCTGCAGTCCACAATCTGAAATTTCAGTTTTGAGCTGAGAAAACGGAGCTCCAAGCCTCGTCCGACGGATCCCGGCTCATGGGTGAACCTCCCTACCACCTTCGCAAGACTCGTAAGTGTGCTAGCACTTGAGTTTTTGCCACAAAAACCCACCCTTGCTCCCCTATGGCTCACGACATTTCAGTTCCAAAACCAGTAACTTTTCATGCTATGGGCGTGAACAAGAAGAGAGAAAAGAGAGAGATGAAATGTGTGTTAAATTGAAATGAAATGCATTAAGTATATCTTATATACTTGTTGTGAAATTAACTTAATTTCCCTTGCATTTGCATTTCATTTGCCTTTTAAATGTCAAACCATTAAAAGCCAAACACTATTCACATCAACTTTAAGTCATGTCAACTTTAAGTCATGTCTCAAGTCTTTTCAATCAATCAATCACTCACATCAATCAATCAAATGTCACATCACTCAAAGTGATGCTTGATTTGACGCTTGATGTGATGAATGACTTGACGTTAGATTTGACGCTTGATGTGACTTGCGTCGCCGCACTCGAATTCGAAATACGAATGCGCTCGCAATCACACTCGGGCTCGGGTTCGCTAATTCCAAATTAACGATTTTTCCGTCGCGTCGTAATTAAGTGATTACGCCTAGCGAATTCACTATTCACGTCGCTAACGAATTAATTCTAAATTAATTCGTTCGCCCGAATTAAAATCTAATTTTAATTCCGCGTCGAAATCCAATTTCGTTTAATATATCGAATATATTAATTCATCAATTAATTCCAAATTAATCATTATCTCTCTCTCGACGATATTTTATCCTAGATAAAATATCTCTGTAATTAATCCTAGATTAATTTTCTCTCTCTTCTATATAATCCCATATTATTCAAGAGTGCGAGTTGTACGTCATCGATGGATTATCGGGAAGCGACCCATGAGATCTCTGGATAAGTTGGCAGTAAATACGGTTGTCGGAGTATCTGAATCACGTATGTACCAAGTACTACGTTCTACCGATTTACGAGACAAGGTCAACTCCTAGCAAAGCACCAAGTCATCCCAATTCTCCGGACATATCCTTTTAAGAATATTTAAGATCTATATCAAGCGTAGTATACAATCGTATTGTGCGTATCGGCCCAGTATCGGATAGTCACGTGCTAGGGCTAGGGCTGGATAAGTGTCTACCCCGTCCGAAACACATATCGGATGTCTGGTAACTAGTCTCTATAATCAGATATTCATGACCTGGTCATAATATCACGATTGGATGCGCATCACTTAAGAGCACTAATACCGTATCCTGCGTGACATCATCTCCACTATGACTGGAGTGATACTTCCGTCTCGACATCACACCCAATACTCTACGACTCTCTGATAAACCCAGAAGTGGTGAACACAGAACTTGGTCAGAGCCCCCAACCACCAAAACCAAAGTTTATCGATTATCGTAAGTATTAGCGATGCAAGTCTCAGGTTAAGACTATACACACCTACCTTGACTTCGGCCTCCCATAGACATATAGTCATAATACCAATGGGATTCCGAGGGGTCTATCCAGAGCGAAGCTGTTTCCAGTACCATCGGTGAAACACGACCTCCTATCGCACTTGCATAAGTCTCCAACACTTATATATATGAGAACTATGCCGTTGTGCCCTCACAACGCGCACAAGTGCAATACTAGCCTATTCCACATTATCGATGTCCAGTCTCGATAATACTACGGCTAGGGATATTTAATGATTAATCCTTCGTGGACTGATACTGTCTCATATCATCTCAATCAAGGAACTAATCATAGGGACCTCTCTTCATTTATATATCTATGGTGATCTAATCACAAATGACGATAGTGCAATTTCCTTGTTACATAGTTAATTTGCTACAACAACACAATGATCTGTGCAAATAGTGATGCTATGGGTCATATTATCCAACACACGTAGGATACGGTATTAGTGCTCTTATATGCTGCGCGGCTATCGGGATATTATGACTCGATCATGTATATCCGATTATAGAGACTAGTTACCAGACATCCGACATGTGCTTCGTACGGGGCAGACACATATCCAGCCCTAGGCCTAGCACGTGATCATCCGATACTGGATCGAAATACGTAATACTACGTATACTACGCCTGATATAGATCACATATTCCTGTAAGGATATTTTCGGAGAATTGGGTAGGCATGGCGCTTTGCTAGAGGCCAACCTTGTCTTGTAAATCGGTAAAACGTAATACTTGGTACTTACGTGTTCGGATAGTCCGACGACCGAGTTTACTGCCAACATATTCAGAGATCTCATGGGTCGCTTCCAATGATACACCGATGACGTATGACTCGCATTATATATTAATCTGGGATTAATTAGAAGAGAGAGAAAATTAATCTGGGATTAATTACGGAGATATTTTATCTGGGATAAAATATCAATTTAAAGAGAGAGAACGATTAATTTGGAATTAATCGATAAATAATATATTCGATATATTAAACGAAATTAGATTTCAATTAAGAATTAAAATTAGATTTTAATTCGGGCACTTGAATTAATTTAGAATTAATTCTTGAGCGACGTGATTAGTAAATTGGATTTATTAACGAGGCATCGAGATAACCGTTAATTTAGAATTATCGAAACCGAGCTCGGAATGTGTTTGCGACGTTACGTCGATTTTGAATCACGTGCCGCAAGTCGCATCGCAAATCACATCGCAAGTCATAAAAGTCAAATCACCTTTTGGAAAAGTTACTTTGACTCTTTGGCTTTGACCATTAAAATTGGAGGGAAAATTTTGGGGGGAAAAGTTTTGATTTTTTGGAAAAAGTAAAAGTTTTTCCCTTTCACCTTTTACCAAGGGTAAAAGAAATTAATATAAACATTTACAATTGTTTTTATTGTTTTAAAAGAGATAAAACAATTGGTAAATGATTTAATATATTTTGGAAAATATATAAGCAAGTGTTGGACACATTTTCCCTTGAACCAAAACCTAAAATCTCATCTCTCTTCCCTCTCTTTGCTCACGCCCAAGGCAGTGGACTGCACTACTTTGGACGTGAATGATGATGCCTTTAGGGCATGATTTGTGGCTTAATAGCCAAGTGCTAGCACACCGAGAGTTATACAAAGGTGTTAGGGAAACCCACCCACAAGCCGGGAATCGTTAGACGAAGCTTGGAGCTTCAAATCTCAGCTCAAAATCTGAAAATTGCAAGCAGTGGACTGCTCACTGCCTTGGCCGAATTTGAAGGGAATAAATCATTTTGTTCGTCTTCAATCGTCTCAACCGATCGATGTGAGTATTCCGCAACTCCTTTGAGATGTATTCATCACTTTATCATGCTTGTTTAATGATCTTGGGACCTAGACAATCACCAACAGACAATGCCACAGATAAATTTCATATGCTTTACTCATTTTGAGCCTCTTGTTTGTCATATTATATGTTTGAGATTCATTTATATTCAAATTATAACTATTATTAGAATCATCAATACATATCTCAAAATCATCTTTATAAACAAAACACTCAGTGTTTCGGAATTCAAAAGTGTACCCACATTGGGTCAAATAAGATACAGAGATAATGTTTTTATCAAACTAGGTACATAATAACGAGGGCAATTCCAAAATATAGATCCCTATAGCTAAAATAGTGACTCTGGTCCCGTTTCCAACTCGTAGGTCAATCTCGTCTGAGGCCAGTCTCTTGCTAATCTGTAGATCTTACACATCAGTACATATATGAGTACCATATCCAGAATCAAAAATCCAATTTTAAAACTAGAAGTAGACATGTTTATTTCAATAAAAAACATACCTAAAGTCGGTGCCTTGCCTGCTTTCACTTCCTTCATATGCGCTTTGTAGTCACGGTAGTCATGCTTCCAGTGACCCCGTTTGCCACATTACAGGCAGATATCTTGGTATTTGTCCTTTGTCTTCCCAGAAGACTTTGATGATTTGGCCTTGCCCTTTTTTCTTCTTCTTCACACCTCTAGTAGCCTTCAGCCAAGGTTGGCTTTTTGAGATGTCGAATCGAAGTGCGCCTCGCGCTTCTTACCCTTTAAAAGCTATTTTTCTGCCTTTTTCAGCATTTCCATCAACTCTCTAAGAGTTTTTTGTTGGTTCATCATATTATAGTTCATGATGAACCCGCTCCAACTGTCAGGAATAGACTGTAAGATCAAATCTATGGAAGTCTCAACCTCAAAGGTTTTGCCCAGCTGACCCAACTGTTCGATGTCAGCAATCATCTGCGACACATGGTGCTTGACAGATGTACCCTATGACATACGAGAGCAAAAAAACATTTTCTACAACTCATACTTCTACGATCTAAGGTTAGATCGGTGAAGGTCCCTCAATTTCAACATCATTTCATATGGATCCAATCCCTTATTTTGACGACTCAATTGTGGGGTCATTGCAGTAAGCATGGCAGATTAAGCAGTTGAGTTATCATCACTGTGAGTCTTCTAAAGCTCAAGCTCAAGCTCAAGTGGCTGCTCAATGCTAGGCTTAGGCCCGAGAGGTTTCTCTATCGTATAGAGCATCTTCTCAGGCCCTAGGACAATCCTGAGGTTCATATCCCAGTCAGGAAAGTTCACACCGTTAAAGATATTTTCGCCCATGATAATGTCCCTAACGTTGATCTTTCCAACCATCTTAATTGTAATAGTCTAACTATTCAATCAATAATTTCAGGTACAGTCCAACTGTTAAAAGAAAATAATAAAATATTAGTCCAACTAATATAAATATATAATGACGAAAATAATTTGAAAGTGCGTATTTGGCAAGTATTAAATGAAATTACAAATTTAATACTGGCCTCCTACTATTTTTCGGCGAGCCTCTAACCCTCTGTTGAGTACTCAGGAAACCCAGTTTTCTAGTGGGCTAGGATCCCGTTAAATAATATACAACCTTCACTTTAGCCAATAAGCTGTATGAAACTTAACTATGTAGATCTCTAAGATCAATTGGATCCCATCCAATTCCTAGATCCGGTAGGTGGACCTCCAAGTCCGAAACATATATCCAATATATATATATATATATATCCAACATATTTCCTAACCTTTTCCTCTGAATCAACTAAACCTTGGCTTTGGCTCAACAAGCTTAATGACAACAAGCTCAATAATTTCGAGTACAATCCAACTGTTAAAAGAAAACAATAAAATATTAGTCCAACTAATATAAATATATAATGATGAAAATAATTTGAAAGTGCGTATTTGGCAAGTATTAAATGAAATTACAAATTTAATACTTGCCTCCCACTATTTTTCGGCGAGCCTCTAACCCTCTAATGAGTACTCGGGAAATCCAGTTTTCTAGTAGGCTAGGATCCCGTTAAATAATATACAACATTGACTTTGGGCAATAAGCTATATGAAACTTAACTATGTAGATCTCTAAGATCAATTGGATCCCATCCAATTCCTAGATCCGGTAGATGGACCTCAAAGTCCGAAACATATATCCAATATATGTATATATATCCAAAATATTTCCTAACATTTTCCTCTGAATCAACTAAGCCTTGGCTTTTGCTCAACAAGCTTAATTATTCTAATTAAGCGCGACCTATTGATAGTGGGAAAACATTGTAATCCCGTCGATGTACAGAAGTGACCTTGACTTTGGCTAACAAGTCACAACTGCCCAAGACATGCAATATATAACAAAGCCTTCGTGGTTTAAACACATCCGTGATAGACATTGATCTTGACTTTGGCCAATAAACCAATGCCAATCTTGGATCTTGAGAAAGAACCACTCAATAGAAGGAAATCGCTTAATATTTGAGTGGGGGTTTTTCGCGTAAATTGGCAATCAATTTATTATCTTTGATTAGGTCTCATCATACACCCTTAAACATGCATTCTAAAAGCATAATAAGGCATGAAAAATTAATAACGATATGCGGATGGATATATAACATATTGTTCCTAAAACAAATCTCTCTATTTCCTCTCTCCGCTAGGATTATTCATACTTCTACCCAATTACATAAGACATTAAAGAAACCTCATTTATATTGAGGGGAATTAGTGAGAAGAGAAGTACAAAGAGAAAAGAGATAATAGGCTGGACACGTAGGTCCAATATAATAAATTCTAAATTTATTACAATAATTTCCGAAATTGCCCCCACCTTTCTAATATATCCGATATATATTATTCATACAATACATCCAAGTATTCACACCAAGCATGTTATTCAATCAATCTAATCCAATTAATTAATCTTTGAATTAATGACCATCCAATATTCAAACAACGATTTGATTTGCACGAGTCCAACTCGTTTAAGAACAAATACTCAAAGTATGTATTCTTGAATTATATCGAACTACAATTTTAAATCCAATTTAATTTGTATCCAATACTAATTCAATTTTAATTCCAAATTAAATAATTACACCTTTTAAGTACCTTTTAGACTTTGATTCTAAATCTAATCTTAATGGGTCTCAAAGGCCCAATTAGTATACAATACTATTTAATTAAAGTCCAATGAGCTTTTAATTAATTCATAAGGCATGGGCTTTAGCCAATATGGATCCAATCTAATTCCAAGGCCCAATTAGAAATCACCATTTGCCATAAAATTAATTTTGGCCTATTAGGCCAAATTAAATATTAAAAGGCCCAAAAGTTATATTTGGACATTATGGAATGGTTTTAGGCCCAATATGGATCCAATCTAATTGTCTTCAACCAAGCTTGACCCAACCAAGCCCATTAAGCCTAAATACAACAAAATTAGCCCAATCCAATTTTAAAGACTAACTTTAATTAATATAACATTCCAAATATCACATTAATTTTAATTAAAGTGTAATAGCCAAAATTAATTAGTTAAACTAATATTTCCAAAAGATCAATTAAACTAATTAATTATGCTTTAATATATTCAATTAATGTCTTACACAATTGAAGCAAAAAACAATCTTTTTCATGCTTATGGTTCACGACAATCTCAAGAAATAATATCCAATTTTGATTTCAATCAAATTAAATCAACAATCAATATTCATTTCATGCTTTAAACATATCCAATAGTCTAAAATCAAAAAATCATCATGATACATGCAAGGGTTCATATTCGACCACTCGGTGAATTTTAGGGAAAATTAATCCAATCAATTTTTCTCAAATTTTAAGATGCACAAATCTAATTCATCATCATCAAAGCTCAACCAAATAACCAATTTGAAAAAATCATGCTCTAAACACAAAAATCCCATATAAAGTCCATAAACCCTAAATGTAAATCATGCTTAGAAAAGGCTCTTGATACCATTGTTAGTATTCCTAGAACATGCCAATGATCTCTAAGTCATGATTTTATGTGAATAAAATCAAAGAAGTTGCGGAAGTACTTACAATGATCGGATGTGGAGATTTCAAAAATCTTTTTGTTTCGGAAGCTCCAAGCTTTGTTTTGAATCTTTAATTCCAAGGTTGAGTTTCCCTATCACCTTAATCAACTCTTGAAGTGTTATCTTTGTTTAATTTTGAAGCAAAATCAAAGGGAGAAGAGAAGCATGTATTCGGCCAAGGGAGAGAGAGAGAGTTGTGTTTTCTTTGTATTTGTTTCAAAAATATAATCCAAAGCCAACTCACAAGTTGTGTATATGCTTTACCAAAAGCAAAAGCAAAGTGTTGGAGGGAAAATGACAATTAATGCCTCCAACCACTTCCATCACTCAAGTTGCCACTTGATAGACTAGTGATGTAAGTTGATGGGACCCACTTTAATTCAAAATTCAAGTGGCTTGCTCAACACATTTTGGGCTCGGATTCACTTAATCCGATTAAACGAATTTTAGTCGCGACGTAATTAAATCCAATTTAATTAAATAGTAATACATCATAAAATTATTACAAAAGTCGCTCGCGAATTAATTCTAAATTAATTCGTTCGCCTGAATTAAAATCCAATTTTAATTCCGTTTTGAAATCTAATTTCAATTAATATATCCAATATATTATTTAATCGATTAATTCCAAATTAATCGTACTCTCTCTTCTAGTCGAATTTTATCCCAGATAAATTCTTGCCGTAATTAATCCCAATTAATTTTCTCTCTCTTAATTAATCCTAGATTAATTCTGTTCGAGTTAAATGTCATCGGTGAATCTTTGGGAAGCGACCCAAGAGATCCATGGATATGTTGGCAGTAAATCCGGTTATCTGACTATCCAAACATGTGTGTACCCAGTACTACGTTCTTACCGATTTACAAGACATGGTTGGCTTCTAGCAAAGCACCGTGCCTACCCAATTCTCTAGAAATATTAAACAAAGAATATATAATCTATATCAGGCATAGTATACATTGTATTGCGTATTACGATCCAGTATCAGATATCACATGTTAGGCCTAGGGCTGAAATTGTGTCTGTCCCGTACGAAGCATATATCAGGTCACTAGCAACTAGTCTCTTTAATCGAAAAATCATGACCTTGTCATATTATCCCGATATGTGCGTCCTATAAGAGTACCAGTTCTGTATCATGCGTGATCATCATCTCTATATGACTGAAGTGACACTTCCATCATGACAACATATCCAATACACTATGATTCTCAGTAAACTCAGAAGAGGCATACACATAACCTATCAAAGCCCCGGACGACCAAAATCAAAATGTACTGATTGTTGCAAATATTAGCGATGCAAGTCTCAGGTTAAGACCAGATACTCCTACCCTGATTCGGTTTCCCATAGACACATAGTCATACTACCAATAGGGCTCCGAATGGTCTATCCAGAGCGAAGCTGTCTCCGATCCAACAGCTAACATAACCTCCTATCACACTTACATAAGTATCAAATACTTAAATATATGAGAACTATGCTGTTAAGCTTCCATAAAGCCCACAAGTGCAATACTAGTCTATTCCGCATTATCGATGTCCAGTCTCGATAATACTACGACTAGGGATATTTAATGATTAAACAGTTCGTGGATTGATACTATCGCATATCTTATTAATCTGGAACTAATCATAAGGACTTTTACCATTTATATATATATATATATATATATATATATATATATATATATATATATATATTCAAATAATCTAATTACAAAATGATAAAATAGTAATTTCCGTTGTCACACAGTTAATTTGTACAAAAACTACAATGTCTTTTTCAAATAGTGATGCTATGGGTCATAATTGTCCAACAATATGTCCCATAGTTCTCGGTGTCAATGACTTGGTGAGTTGATGCCGGGAACTTCATAAAAAATAGTGGTAATGGTTTCCTTTTAAGGAAAGCGATTTTCCGATAAGCTGTCATATTTCATAAATGAAACATGCAGCTTTAGCAAGCATTATCCAAATGGATTTTCCATGGCAACAGGTAAAAGATTGAATCGTAATCAACATAATATTGATAACGATACCTTTCCGTTAAAAGCCTAGTTTTATACGTTGGTATGTTGCCATCCATGTATGTCTTCCTTGAAGACTTATATAGTACCTACATGCACAATGCATTGCGGTACAAAAACTAGTGTCTAAACATAGTTGATATACATGGAATCCATTTCGGATGTCATGACACTTCATCATAATAGGGAGTCGATACCTTGTATCACTACCTCATTCGTAGTCAGTTGGTATACCTCAATAAGATAGACATCTTTATGACGTGAGATCAGAAACCCATACCCCAGGTTGTTTTCTGACTCTCTCCGATCTATGCGGTTCTTGTGTATTTGAAGATTATTGGTAATAGTTTCATCCTTGATGAACTATTTAAGTTCCATTTAAGATTCGGTGCCTTGAATAGTATTACTCCGATTTTCATCGAGTTTTACTATCCTCCCACTTACCACTGGATATCGGTGTTCCTCTTAGGAAAACCGCATGGTGAGTAACAATCTAATTGTTCTCTAGTGAGATGTATAAGTACAATACTTATGGTATCCCTAGGATAACCTATAATTGGCACTTATCCAATTTGGGTTCTAGTTTGGTATCATCCAAACATATGCCCAGCATACCCAAATTATCAGGAATGAGAAACCCAGTTTCTTTCCCGTTCATATCTAATATGAAATATGTCTAACATATTTTATGGAACCTTATTCAAAATAAGTTCTGCACTGTTTATGCTTATCCGTTGAAGGAAATGGTAGCTCAGAGCGACTCATGATTAACCTTATCATGTCCAACAAAATTCGGTTACTCAGTTCGGACACACAATCACTTTGACGTGCTCCGGGAGGAGTCCTCATTGAAAGAATATTATACTCTTTCAAGTATGTTAGAAACTTATTGCTTAAGTATTTTCCATTACGGTCTTACCGTGACGCTTTAATACTTTAGCTGATCTGTTTGTCTATTTCGTGTTGAAAATATAAAAGTTTCCGATTTGTGTTCTTCAAAAGAAACACATAACCATAACGAGATGCCACATCCGTAAAGGTCATGAAATATTCATATCCATCTCTAGCCTAGCTAGACATGGGCCCACTTGCTTCACTATGAACTAGGGTTAACAGATCGATGGCATTAGCACTTTTACCAAGTAAACAGTGTTTTAGGTACTTTATCTAATAAACTAGATTCGTAGATTTTATTTGAATAGAATCAAATCAGTCATAGTACCCACTATTCGAAAGTGTGGATATACGATTCTTGTTTAGTTGTGTCCCAGACAATAATACCAAAAATTAGTTTCTTCTGATCAAATCAGTTTGAGCTATTTGTTTGTCACATTATACGTTTGAGATTTATTTATATTCAAAATATAAATACTGTTATTCACATCTAATGTGTTTATCTCAATATCATCTTTATATAATACAATACTTTAGTGTTCTAGAATATAAAGGTTCATCCGCAATGGATTAAACACTGATATAAAGATAATGTATCTAGTTAAACTAGTTACATTATAACAGTTTCCTAATTTAAGTACACACCCGAAGGTAGTTGCTAAACTTAGGTACCTGCGGTTAAAACAGCGACTTTCATCCTGTTTCTAATCCGCAAATTAAATCTCAACTGAAGTCAGTATTCTGCTCACAGCAGATTCTGCACATCAGTACATATTTATGTACCACACTAAGTATTTAAAATCTAATTTTAATACTAGTAGTGAACATAATGTTGACAAACATATTTGAAGTCGGAGCCTTGCTCGTCTTCAATTCCTTCATGTATGCTTTGTCCAAACGGCAGTCACGCTTCCGCGATCCCGTTTGCCACAATTTAGGCAGACATTTTAGGGTATGTCCTTTATCTTCCCAGAAGATTGTAATGATTTTGCCTTTGCCCTTTTCAACATTCCAGTAGCCTTTGGCCAAGCCTTGGCCTTGTAGAATATCGAAGTAAGGTGCGCCTTGCGCTACTTGCCTTGCGCTACTTGCCTTATAGTCATTAACTCTCCAAGAGTTATGTATTGCAATTTAGTACTTCTAAAATCAAAAGATAGATTTATGAAGATCCTTCAATTTCATTATCATACTTTAAAGATCTAATCCTTAGTTCTGATTAAGAAATTAAGGAGTCTACTGCGACAAGCTTAATGGATTAAGCACTAAAGTTATCATTACATAAATCTTCCAAAGATTATGCTCGGCTATTTGCTTAACTCCGAGCTTAGGCATAATATGTTATTTTATCAAATAAAGTAACTTATTATTTTCCAGGACCATCCTGAAATTTATTCCCAATTTTGAAAATTAAACCATTTAAATACATTTTCCCTAGGATTATGTATTAAATGTCAATCTTTCATTTTTATCTTGATTCTAATAGTCCAACTATTTAATCAACGATATCGATACTATTTATTATAATGATTACAATAGTCCAACTATTTAATCAACTATAATTTAACAGATTAAAATCAATTATATTGATTACTATAATCCAATTATAAAATCAAATATAAATGAATAGTTTGAATATAGTCCAACTATTTATTAAAACAACATTTAAATATTAGTCCAACTAACATTTAATTATTTGACGAATGATATTTGTTTTGAGCGCGTAAGGCAAGTAATTAAACGAACATTGCAAATTCAATTCTTGCCTCCCATTATTTTTCGGCGAGCCTCTAACCCTCTGTCGAGTACTCGGGAAACCGTGTTTCCTAGTGGGCTAGGATCCCGTTAAATATCACACAATCTTGACTTTGGCCAACAAATTGTATGATAATTAACTAGGTAGATCTCTAAGATCAATTGGATCCAATCTAATTCCAAGATCCAGTAGGGGAACATCCAAGTTCGAAACATATATCTTATATATGCCAATACATCCAATGTATTACCTAACCTTTTTCCTCTGAATCCACTAAGCCTTGGCTTTGGCACAACAAATATAGTGATCCCAATTAAGCGCGACCCATTGAACATGGAAAGCTTCGTAATCAATGTCGATGGACAAGAAGTGGTCTTGAATTTGGCCAACAAACCACAACTTGGACAAGACACCAATATGGAACAAAGCCTTCGCGATTCAAACACATCCTCGACGGAAAAAGGCCTTTACTTTGGCCAACAAGCCAATGCCAGTCTCGGATCTTGAGTGAGAATCACTCAATGGAAGGAAAAACGCTTAATATTTTGCGAGGGTTTTTTGAGTGCAATTGGGAACCAATTTATTATCTTTGTTAAGGTCTCATCATCATACACCCTTAAACATGCATTCTAAACACATAATAAAGCGCATATGAAAAACAATAATGATATGCGGATGGATACTTTACACATTGATCCTAGATCAAATCTCTCCATTTCTCTCTCCTGCTAGCACATGTATCATTTCTACCCATTGTACTACACTTCTAAAGAAACCCCATTTACATAGGGGAATATGTGAGAAGAGAATAAAAAGGATAAGGAAGTGATAAGGCTGGACACGCAGGTCCAATTTAAAAAATTAGATTTATTACAACAATTTCTAAAATTGTCCCACCCATCTAATATCCATCCGATCTACATTATTCATGCATCGCAACCATGTATTCACACAAGCATGTTATCAATCAATCTAATCAAATTAATTAATCTGATAATTAGTGATCATCCAATGTTCAAACAACGATTTGATTTTGCTCGAGTCAAACTCGTTTTGCGAATGAGTAGTCAAAGTACATATTCTCGAATTAAATTAAACTACAACATTAAATCCAATTTAATGTGTATTTAATTCTAATCCACTTATTTAATTCCAAATTAAATATTACACTTTATTAACGAACCTTTACGACTTAAATTCCAAATTTAATCGTTACGGGTCTCAAAGCCCAATTAACGTCCAATGTCTATCAATTAAAGTCCAATGGGCTTTTAATTAATTTCTTAAGGTGTGGACTTTTGGTTAACTCGGGTCAAACCGAATGACCAAAATCCAATCCGGGAGTTACCCCATAAGCCTTTGAAACCAATTTAGGCCCATTAGGCCCAATTAAACTTAAAGGTCAATTTAGTCGCATTTGGGCTTTATGGAAGCGGTTTTGGGCCTAATTGGATCCAACCAATTTTGCCTAAACCCAACTTTGTACAACAACGCCCAATAAGCCCATTTACAACATAACAAGCCCAAACCAATTTTAAGGCCTAATTAATTAAATACAAAAATCCAATTTTACATTTAATTAATTCTAAAGTGTATAACATAATTAACTACTTAAATCAATGTTTCTAAAACGTCGATTAGCCTAATTAATCATGCTTATAATCATCATCACATGTCCAACACATTTTGATTAAAATAAAACCCAATTACATGCTTTAAAGTCTTGGCCAAGGAGGAGATTTTATGTCCGATTCGAATTCAATCCAATTAATTCCACAATCGACATTAAATCAACATCTCGAATGATTTCCAACACATCCAATGATCAAAAATAAAAAATTCCAAGACCATTTAGGGCATCCTTATTTTCGTCCAAGCCTCCAAAATTGGGGAAAAATGTTCCAAACATATTTTCATCAAATTGATCCAATCAATCCTCAATTAAACATCAATTAGCATATTAATTCATCCAATTTCATTATACATGCTCAAAATCAATTTTACCCAAATTTTAAGCCCTAAACTTTTCATGCTCAACCTTGCACATATATACCATTTTGGTGTTTGGTAAGGTCCCAAGATCATTAAACAAGCATGAAACAAGTGTGAATACAAATCAACGAAGTTGCGGAATACTCACATCGATCGGTTGAGGGACGCTTTGACGAACAAAACTCCATTTCTGCACCATGGACTGCTCAAGGCAGTGGCAGTGAATGAGTCCTCCATTTTTCAGTTTTGAGCCAAGTTTTAAGCTCCAAGCTTTCGTCAAACGATTCCCGGCTCATTGTTAGACTTCCCTATCACCTTCGCATGACTTTTTAGTGTGCTAGCACTCCCGATTTTGCCACAAAATCAAGGCATTTCTCCCCTCACTACTCATGGTTTTCAACAGATTTTTGAGCCCCTTGGGCTTGTGTGGAGGAAGAAAAAGAGGAGAGATTGGAGGAAAGAGAGAGATAAAAGTGTTAAGTGATTTTTGGTAATTGATTTTCTAAACATATACTAAATATTTGGCTTTAATAAAGTCAAACCAATTAAAGCCAACAATCACATCCATCAAGTCCCATCAATCACTCAAGTGATAATTTGTCACATCACTCAATCAATCAAGTTGTCAAGTCACATCACTCAAAGTGACAAGTGATTTGATGCTTGAAATGACTAGCGATTTGAAGTTTGATGTGACTAATGATTTGACGCTTGATTCGACTTGCGTGCCGCACTCGAATTCGAAATGCGAATGCGCTCCGAAATAATCTCAGGCTCGGGTTCGTTAATTCCAAATTAATGATTTTTCCGTTGCGTCGTAATTAAATTTAATTTAATTAAATAATCATGCCAAGCATATTACTATTCATATCGCTAATGAATTAATTCTAAATTAAATCGTTCACTCGAATTAAAATCTAATTTCAATTCCTCATCGAAATCCAATTCTATTTAATATATAGAATATATTAATTTACCGATTAATTCCAAATTAATCGTTATCTCTCTTTAAATAATATTTTATCCTAGATAAAATATCTCCACAATTAATCCCAGATTAATTTTCTCTCTCTTCTAATTAATCTCAGATTAATTAAAGTGCAAGTCATACGTCATCGGTGAATATTTGGGAAGCGACCCATGAGATCCCCAGATATGTTGGTAGTAAATTCGGTCGTCGGACTATCCGAACACATAAGTACCTCGTACTACGTTTTACCGATTTACAAGACAAGGCTGGCCTCTAGCAAAGCGCCATGCCTACCCAATTCTCCAGAAATATCCTTACAGGAATATAGGATCTGTATCAGGCGTAGTATACGTAGTATTGTGTATGTCGATCCAGTATCGGACTGTCACGTGCTAGGCCTGGGGTTGGAGTTGTGTCTGCCCCGTACGAAGCACATGTCGGATGTCTGGTAACTAGTCTCTATAATCGGATGAACAAGACCTAGTCATATCATCCCGATGACTGCAGTACTTAAGAGCACCAGTACCGTATCCTACGTGACATCATCTCCACTATGACTAGAGTGATACTTCCGTCTTGACATCACACCCAACACACTACGATTCTCAATATACCCAACATAAGCGTACACAGAACCTGTTAAAACACTGGACGAGCGCAACCAAAGTACATTGATTGTCGCAAGTATTAGCGGTGCAAGTCTTAAGTTAAGACCAAATACACCCACCCTGATTTCGGACTTCCATAGACACATAGTCATACTACCAATGGAATTCTGAGGGGGTCTATCCAAAGCGAAGCTGTTTCCCGTACCATCGGTAAAACACAACCTCCTATTACTCTGGCATGAGTATCCTATACCCAAATATATGAGAACTATGCCGTTGTGCCCTCACAACGCGCACAAGTGTAATACTAGTCTTTTACGTATTTATCGATGTCCAATCTCGATTATACTCTGACTATGGATATTTAATGATTTATCCTTCGTGGACTGATACTGTCTCATATCATTCTCCGTTCAGGAACAAATCATAGGGACCTCTCATCATTTATACATCTAGGTGATCTAATCACAAATGATAAGAGTGCAATCTCCTTTGTCACATAGTTAATTTGTACAACAACATCATGATCTGTACAAATAGTGACGCTACGGGTCATAATTGTCCAACAATTCTATCAAAGTTCACCGCAAGGTCAGGGCAAGGGTGAAGTTTGTATCTCAATTTACAAGCCACTATAAATATATCCTCAACCCTTCTTCATTTTTTGATGCATGTATCATCTTGAGCGCCCATCCACTTGCTGAAAAATAGTCTGGTAAATACTGATTAATTGATCGACCTATTTTTATTCTTTTTCCACTACTTTTTATTATTGGCTTTTATATTTTGTAGTTTACTGACCCAAGCTTCATTTATTGTTTCTAACCTTGTGATTTTTCTTGATACATGCATGTCTGGAAAAAGGCTTACCCCTTTACAGATTGCACGAGATGCTAGGTGCCAAGCCCAGAGCGGGGTAAGTAGCTCTCGTCCCCAGGTCTTCACTTCAATTCTTCCATCCAAAAAAATAAAAGCTTCGATGCATGCCTTTACTTCACCGACCCGAAGCATCAATAAACCACCATTAGACAATCTCAAATGCCATCTAACTAATCTTCACAAACTCCAACCCCCACACTAAGACCCCACAACGATGCTTCAACCAGGATGGAAGCGAGGAGAGAAGCGCCTTAAGGAGGTTTCTCAGAAGAAAACCATTGAATATGTGGTAAGGCTCTGACGAATTCTGCTCCAAAGAAGTGGGCAATCCAAACCTTGGGAGTGGACGATCTCCCATAAAGTGCAAGGGAAGGCATGACTCACCTTCTACTGACCTTCAATTATCTGGCCCAGCACGTGGACATCAATAGGGCCCTAGTATATGAGAACACTTCTCTTAACTAGGTTGTTCATAAAGTTGGTAACCTCCTAGCAAAGAAAATTGCATCTAACTTAGTCTTTTGTATTCCACATTTTCTTAGAATTTGACATGTTATCTTCATGTGCAGTAGACTTATCTCCGGGCCATCAATATGGACATGCTTTTAAGTATTATTTCTGAAGGTGATTAGATTCAAAGGCTACAAAATAGGTTGACCGAGACACAATAGCTACTTAAGAAGATGGAGGAGGCTAAAGGGGAATTGAAGCCTTCCTTCAAGCCCTCCTAAATACCAAATATGAGAGGGTCGATGCCTATGTTGAGTCCGCTTCCAAGGCATTTGAACTCAAACTACAACAGAAAAAGACAGCCATTGCCGAAGGAAAGTTCGGTGAAAATGAGATTGAACTAGAGAAAGCCAATGATGAGTTGATCAATCCTGGGCCGAGCATCTACTGGCAATTTTGCCTACTGCATAGAGAATATCAAGGTTGACTTCTGGGTTGAAGGCGTGGTGGAATATCTGGTGCTGAATTGGGAGACTTACCCTAACCTAGACTTATGCGAGCTTTAGAAGGTCATGAAGCTTGCCAAAAGGAAATGACCTTCGATGAGGCCTTTTGGCATGAGCCGTGAAGAAACTAAAGCAATCTCTGACTCAGTCCTTCTGACCTCGGTGCCTCCTGCTGCTGAAGATGCCACTAGTTCCTCATCTATTGTTGCTTCCCCCGCCTAGATGAAGATGTTTTCGGCCCATCATATCATGTAACCGATCTCCCCATACAGGAAATCTTGAGGGGCTCATAATGTAATTGAATAATGAATCAATAAAACTCATGTTATTTTTTTTTGTTTACACTTGTGCATTTCTATTTTCACAATAAAGTAGACACTGAGCAAAGTCCCGATCTATGGTATTTTCTTCTGTCAACACTTACTAAAATTTTAAACTTGTAATAGCAAATTTAGCCACTCGATAACATAACCGACCTAATTACCCACACAACCTAATCCAATAAGTATCATTCCTCTATAAAAATACTGATTCTGGAGCATATTAATGGGCTAACCCATTTTACAAAACTCACCCCGATCAGAACAATAACCTATCGGTCTCCGGCACAGTATTATCCTGACGAGGCCAATTCTCCAAACACAATGCCCAAGGTCACCTTTCAACACTTGGGAAATTTGAACCTTTCAAGGAAAACTCTCCATAAGGGCTATCGCTGTCCCCAGGTCTCTAATCCCAATCACATTGACATCATAGTCACTTTGACCAGCTCCGACGCCGTGAGGGATTACTCTATTCTCAAGACTAACTTAAGTCAATGTTGGCTGGCACTTGGTTAATAATGCGGCTGGAGCCCTCACCTCTACTCATTTCGTATCCATTCTGATGATCAATCCAAAAAATAGCCTATGGAAAGACTTTCCCGTGCTGTCTCATGTGTCAATTTCGAGGGATCCCAACCTTTTTACTGCCATTTTCTTCAGCAAGGCCATGAGGGATAACTCCAACCCCATGCCATCTATAGTGATTTCGAGAGAGCCCAACCCTCTGTGCTACTCGTCTTATCAAGGCTATGAGAGTGAAACTCCGATCTTAGGCCACTAGATTTAGTAAGTTCACGGTGGAATGAATCCGACCCCGAACAAATATAAACACTTGGCCACAATGGAATGGATCCTCTTTGTTCTATTTGAGCAATACCATTAGGAGAAACTCAAACCCAATACCAATAAGTATAATAAGGCCTTGGTGGAATGAGTCTGATCCCGAGCCAGCATAAACACTTAGCCATAAGAGAATGATCCTTCCTAGTATCATTCAAGCATCATGCCAATAAGTATAATAAGACCTCGGTGGAACAAATTTGATCCCGAGCCAACATAAAAACTTGGAGACAAGGGAATAATCCCTCATTGTGCCAATCTCACATAACATAAGGCCATTATAGAATGTACCCAACCCTTAGCCATTCAAAAAATTTGGGCACAAGTTAATGATCAGTCTTTGTGTTAATCTCACATAACATAAGGTTTTAGTGGGACATACCCCACCATGAGACTTTTAAAAAATCTGGCCATAAGTGAATGATCCATATTTGTGCCAATATCTCATAACATAAGACATCAATCAGATATATCAAACTTTGATCCATTCAAAAAATCTGTCTACAAGGGAATTATCCATCATTGTGCCAATCTTACATAACGTAAGGTCTTGGTGGGACATACTCAACCCCGAGCCTTTCAACTCAGAAAGACATCGATGGAAGATTTTCAACCACAAGTCATACCCATAAGCACTGATAATGGCGTCTCATACTATGTTGCATAAAAATAAAAATAAAGACGACAAGGGTAATATGGTGATGTATCATTCACTCCGTATTGACCCAAAAATATCGAGGCAAATGAAGCAGCTTCTTTTCATATATTACCTAAAATAATAATTTTGAACCTCACGGTCCAAATATCTTTGGTGAACCGAGCTACAAATCAGGGGGTGGCGAACTCCATGAGGGCATTTTCCTCCCCATATTAGGCAGGCCCCGAGTATGCAAATGGTACAGAGGCCTTCTAGCATTCCCCATGCTATGCTCCTACAGATTCAAGAAGGGATGGCCATCGCCATGAGGGCATTTTACCTATCATGATAGATATATCTCGATGATACAAATCCACGGAAGCCTATGAACTCTGCCCGTACTATGCACCTCTAACTCTCTCTATAGACAGCAAAAGTTATGATGGAAATATCTCTCCCTATGCTATGCAAACTTGAGGCTATCGTAGTACCTTATAGCTGTCTTCAAACCGTACACACTATGGTTACCTTGGGGTATCAAGAGCCACACCGACCCTCTCACTGAGCATGTTTTGGATGCCCGAGATGTTAAATTTCATACAGGCCTTCAACATCTTCGAAGGTGCAAACCATCAAGTACTAGTATTCCAGCCAGGGGTGTTTGATAATGTACTAGGGCGAATGTGCCATAAGGGTTCATGTTTTCCACACATCATTTTAAACTTTTTTTCCTGATGTCGTGGAGGCATAAGTAATCGGTAACTGACATTTCGGCTCGTGACACTTGTCGATTATATATCACATAAGTATTATGTTCTGCATATCTCATTGCACACATTGCTGATATCGATCTTCAAAGGTGTAAGTCATTGAGAACTGATGTTCTGGCATAGGGCTGTTTGATAATATCACCAGTGGTTAGTGTGCCATAAGGGTGCACGCTTTTCGCACATCCTCTTGCATATTTTGCCGATGTTGATCTTGGATATTTCCAAAAAAAATACCAAACAAGTCTTTCTCATTCAAATAAATAAAAAGCTTGTAAAATTACGAGTAACTTATTAAAAAATGGGAAAAATTGTACTTATATTACAGAGATCTATCGCCCATCTTACTGTTGGGGCAGTTGTGGAACCCCTAGGGTTTGGTCTGTGCCCTAGGCAACAGAAATGGGTCTGAACCCATGGAAATAAAGTATGAGTGTAATATTAAATTATTTAATAAAATACTATATTCCATTACGAGTGTATAGGAAAAAAACGGGACTGAATCTCCAAAATGAAGCAAAATAAAACACAGCACGTGTTAAGGGCCTGAACCACGTGAAGTTCACGAACTACAATGCGTGCGTGCGCACTGTAGCACCCAGGTCTGAACTTTTTTTATTTGTTTGCTTTGTTTTCTTAACACATTTCAAAAGCTCAACTCTCTTGAGAATTTCCAGAAAGCTGATGCAATTAAGGTCTATTACCCTAATTGTTTCCGATCTTCCCTAAACACTTTAAAAACACCCAAAATTAATTTTTAATTTCAAAACCAACATTAACATATGTTATAGAATAAAAATTAAGTTTTTCAAAATATTAAATATTATTACAAAATATAAATTTATTCTAAATACGCACTTGTATAAATTTTGAATCCAATACACAAACCAAATTAGAATTCCAATAAGAAATGTATCATGAATAATTCTAGGTCACCCAAAGGTGGTCAAGTGATTCTAGAATAGTAGCCATAGCTCTAAGCTTTAATCTAGAGTTCCAAACTCTAATTAATTATTTCATGTCCAACATGAACATCTTTGACCTAATTACAAGCATGTTGTGTTTATACTTCTAAAGTATCGTAACACAATTAATTAGCCTTATTCAACATTAGGCTATGTAATCATGCATATAATACACAAATAAACATAGCTTAAGAAAAGATCAAATATTACCTAGTAAGGTTGATGCAAGATCCAATGTTGGAGAACCTCCAATGTGTGCAAGCTTGACTCAAAGATTCAATCTTGTTTCCAATGTTTCTAAGCTTCACTTCAAGATCAAATCTTGATTTATCTTAGATGAAATGTTTTATAGACCTCACAAGCTTCTCTAAACACTTATCTAACTTAGGCTAATTTCTCTAAGAATTTACGTGCATTTTTACTTGTAATTAAAACCTTCCCAAAGCTTGCCATTTATAGAAAAACTTAGGTAATTTTTAATTAATAAAAGTTGTAATCAACTTTTAAGTGGGCTTAATCTAATTTGTCTAAATATGTACAATTAGGTATGAATAATCTCCATTGTTCCCCACTTTAATTAATCCAATTAAATCAAGCCAAGGATTAAGAAATGGATTAAATCAATGTTTGCCACTTTGATTTAATCCAATTAACTCAAGCCAAAAATACCAATTATTACATACTTATAATTACCATAATATCCTTAAATGGTAGAGATAATTATGATTTTACAATTAAGCTCTTGTGTAATTATTGAATTAATCCAATTAATCCAATCAGGTCAAAGTAAATAATCAATGTTATCCAATAACACTTGATTATCTTAGTTGATAATTATAATATCGAATATTATCTTTTATGAAATTAATTGGCTACCCAAGTGCTCAACGAGTACACTTCATATTGAGACTCTCTAAGTTCAGACACGTTCGTCATATAACCCTGGCTAATATGTACGTAATTTATCCACCTCTGAATTCACGAATAATACGAATGACCTTTCTCAACTATATAAGTCGAGGTCATCATATATGGTTGACAATCCCTCCATTGTAGGCTATCCGAGTTATGCTTAGGAAACATAGAATATACTGTCAAGTTTATAAGGCGCACATCTCATGTCGACATGTCAACGATTCTTCATAACTGATGCGATCCACCCCAGGTGATCGGCTTTGGCCAAAGCCTTTAAGAATCATGACTTAACTCACATGGATACCTAAACCCCTTATAGTACACATATGGGCCAATGGATCCTATCTTGATTCGTACTTGATTACTGAGTGCATCTGTCCACACCCAACGAACATCTAGAGACCAGACCTTTAAAGATTTCTGACATACATGGCATCAAAGTGTGAAGGATCTCACACAAAATCAATGTTATCATATAGTCAAAGGATTACATATGCTACTCGACACGAGGAAATTCTTATTAATTGTTGTGTGTACTTCCAAGTATTAAGAATCACATGTGAGTCATTCAGTATTCGCTTTAATGAATATCCACATATATATACGAGTTTCCAAAACTCATGGTATATCAGGTTAAACCATTGGAACTCCAATTCCAATATATGACATGTGCTAGTCTTCTAGGTTATAGGAATTCGACAGTATTCCAAAACCGACGACTAGGAATATTTACTTTAAGAATAGTTTACTGTAGGCATTGTATTTTTGCATATAAGTCCCGATGATGGGCCTCATAAGGAGGCACTACCCTCTAAGTTATGAATGTCACGGGAAACGGACGTCCGAAGGGAAAACTCAGAAATCAATACCTTGTTGGACTCAATTCGTTTGCTTAGCCTCAAGATCGCTCGTTGGACCTCTATTTTAAAATTTATCCTCGGACCAAAATCCCCGCATCCCACACCAAGCCCACACGCCCATAAGCCACTCACCAAGCTCCACAAGTCCAAAGCCAAAAATCTCAACCAAAAATATTCAAACACATTAAATACATGTTGAAATCCAACCAAATCACCTTCCCGATTTAAACAAATCAAATAAAATCACATTCCCAAATTAAATAAATCCATTTCCTAAACTAAAATAAATCTACTTCCTAATTGAATGGATCTTTTCCTTATCACACACTAATTAAAAGATATCCCTCATAATTGCATGATTTATTCCCTTCCCGTACAAGGAAAACCCTGAACCTTTCTTATATAAAGGAACACAAACCAAACCCTGAGGACCCCTAACATTCACGCTTAAGAGACAAAGACAATTACCCCATTCTTTGCCGTGAACTAGCAGCCCAAAAATTCCCCTCTATTACCGTGAACCAGCAAGCCCTAAAACCTCATCCATTACCATGAAATCAACCCCTAAACACACCCTAAACAACCGTAAAACAGCAGTTTAAAGAATTTCCTACATCACCGAAACAGTCCCCAAAAATTCCCCTTCCATTGCCACAAACTGCATCCCTAAACACAACTTAAATTACTGAAAACTGCACCCCAAAATTCCTTTAAATTATCGCAGAATCACAGCCCCAAACTGCCTCAAATTACAGCAGAATCACAGCCCCAAATAGCCTCCTTTCACTGAAAATACTGCACCAGAAAATTGCCCTTCTTTCACTGAAAATACTACACCTGAAACTGCCCTTCTTTCACCAAAAATATTGCACCTAAAACATCAATGAAACCCCCCAAATTATCGTAAAAAAACACCCTAAAAACTCCCTTAAATTACCACAAACGATAAAAAAAAACAATGACCAGAAAATAACAGCCCAAAATAGCGAGGCGATGAAAAAAAAATTGAACCAATGAACCGGAGGAGTTGCAGAGCATTAACCCTTCCGACAACCGCATAACGTACTTCCAATAGGTGACTTAAAAGGTAAGACCTGAGGGCACCCCTTTTTATTTATTCTCGTTCATCTTTTTGATCATTTATTATTATTTCTTCGCATGCGTATTGTTGATTCATGTATATTGTGGCCATTGGATGAATAATTTTGTATCATCATTCGCGGTATATCGGATGGAAACCCAGACGTAAATTCCATAGCCGAATCTGAATGGACGGTAGTGCGGCCTGTACTTGGGATACAATTTCAAGTACTGCTTGACTAACGCACATATTTCGTTTCATCTAATCTTGTGTTCATCCATTATTTATTTGAAATAGTATGTTATTTTCATGCATGATTTAGTTATTTCTTTCATGTTAGGAATTTGATTATCTCTCTTTAATATTTTTATTTAGACAATTATTTTCTTATATTTTCGCGTTTATCAATTTAATGTGTTCATGAGATTGTGTGCTTGCCGTTATTCCAACTTACTTTTATGCATACAAACTTAGATATAGGTCTTATGCAAACTTATATATAGGTTGTATGCGAACTTAGATATAGGTTGTATGCAAACTTAGATATAGGTTATTCTTGTTTATGTATGTTTTATAGACTTGATTATATTATCGCACAAATCCATTCATTACAAGTGGCATAAGTAAGAGACCATTCTGAACCCAACGGTTTGAGGTCATCCCTTGCGAGGGTGAGTGCGGCCTTAAATCATTTCCCAGTTCACACTGGGTGGCAACTCCTTTATTCTCCGGTTTAGTCCCCGCGGGCTACTCCGTACTCCCAACTGGGCCGCGAGCCTGAAACAGCGTCACCGATTTCTATATCCTACAGTCTGGCGACTCCACTAGGGATAGAGAATCGGCCCTGAAATAATATCTTGTAATGTTTGTGATTTTCGCTCTAGTTAACCGTGTCTACAGTGGGTTGAAGAGGTTTAACCAAAGACATTATTAGAGCTAGGTAATGGTTTGGTGTCTTCCTTCATTCACTACCTTTCAATAGCTGAAGGGAAAAGCTGTGAAGGCACCTAGATAAACATTTACTCGAAGCTTACTGTGATGGACTAATTTGGAGGACTTATTGTTTATTCCTGTCTCTAAGGCGATAAGAGGCTAAGAGGCAAAGGTATTTAAGAGAGTTCGCTCCACCCTCCCTCTGGGGAATCTTCAATAAGAAATCCATTTGACAGTCATTCACTTATCATTACTCATTGGCGTACCTTAGCGTATAAAAAAGGTGCACTCTGAGTGTGGGAGACCTAGTTGTGGGCAACCCTTCACTAGCGAGAGCTTTTGTCTATACCCTTACAAACCCGCATATGAACCATAGTTGTATGACCAATAGAAACCATCCTTTTATGCTTGTGTTCGGGACCATCATCATTTGGATTCAGTTGGACTTTTTGTCATGAGGAATGAGCTTGTTGGGCCATTTAAACTAGGACGAGTTCCTACCTTATAAAAATTGGGCCAAAAGCTTCTAAAATACCGGTGGGCCACTTTATGTTTGGGCCCTGTATCATTTGAAGTTATTTAGCCATGTTATCGCGAAAGTGTAAACCTATGGGGCCTTTTTCAACTGGGACAAGTTTGCACCTCCCAATAGTATGATTGAATGCTTTAAAATGATAATGGGCTAACTTGTATGAAAACTTTGATGGGCTTGTATATTCCATGTATCGCACGCATACATGCTGACTAAAAGTTTTAAAAGCCACCATAGATACTCGTTGGGTTATGGAAGAAGGAAGACTTGTCAAAAGACCACTAGCCAATATGACTGAGTCAGTTAACGAGGGATCTCATATGGATCAGCTGGAGACTAGTCTCACTAAGGTTACCGAGCAATTGCAAGCTTTGACCACGGCTATGGCCAGTATGGCTGTGCCCCATGCTGGGGAGGCTCTAAGAATGAGAGGCATGAGGAACCTCCGAATAGGTTGAGTGCTGAGATCCATATTTTTGATGATGACGTGGCTGAGTATGTCGAGGGAAGGATAGCCGGGTCTCAGACAGAGTTGTAGAAACTCAATGATCAGGTAGAATCAATTACCCGCAAGATGAGGGGTAAACATGATGATTTGCTAGACCATGAGGCGATGAATTTTGAGGAGCAGCTACCTGATCATTTCAAGATGCCTGACATAGCCAAGTTCAGTGGCAACGGGGATCCGACAGTATGTTTTTGTGATGAGTGCAGTGGGTCTGTCAAAGCATCAGGTTCAGAAGATGTTTGGGATGTCGCTTGAAGGGGCACCCGTGGTATGGTACCATGGCCTGGAGAGGAGGGTCAATGAAGATTGGAGGACATTGGCGGAGGCCTTTCTGAATCAGTATGTCACGGATCTGGAGATCGACTTGTCGCTTCATGACTTGGAGAATACCAAACAGAAGTCAGAAGAGAGCTTCAAGGATTATGTAGACTGCTAAAGAAGCCAGCTCCTGAAGATGCAGAATCGGCCTCGGAGAAGGACCAGATCAAGATGATCATCAAGGGCACCAAGCCCTCAATTTATGGCAAGCTGAGGAGGATGACCTCTATGATTGGTGATTTTCGACAGCTGAAGGAGACTGTCATGGACATTGAGGAGGAAGAAGTTGAGAATCTGAAGTTTTACAACCTGAATAGGAGGACCATTGGAGGACCATCAGGAACCAAGCTCGTTTCTACTGAGGTTGCTGCCATCAGAAACATGCATTTTTCTAACCTAGGTAAGCCTGTCTAAAGTGCTTGAGAAGTTGAAGAGTCAGAGACTCCTCAAACCCTTAGAAGCTAGACCACTCCCCAATCCTCCACCACCACCCCTCAATATGAACCTATATTTCCAGTACCACCAGTAAAAAGGCCATGACACCGACAACTGCGCATGCCTCAGACATGAAGTCGAAGACCTCATCGACTCCCACAAGATACCCGACCCAGAAAAAGAGCAACCCAATACACACAGAAACCCCTTACCTAACTATCACTCTATTCTACCACCCACCTGCATGATTAACTCCGGCCTACCTGAAAGCCTTATCCTCCAAACCTTTGACCATCAAGCCTTTTGCCTGAGGATATGAGATTGTAGTAGTGAGATAAAACGGAGCAGGGGAAGAATTCTGAGAGGATTTTTCAAGTAGTGATAAGGAGGAGGTGAAAGGAATGACACGTAATGGGCGTTTTTATAGTGATACAACAGAGAAAGGTAAGAAAGTGTTGGCAGAAGGCAGAGAAGTGGCAGAGAACGTGGATAATACTGAAAGAGATATAGTGCCGCGTTAGTTGAAGAAGACACGAGCACATGTGAGTATTTGGGAGTTGTTGTGCGCATCTCAAGAGCATAGGCATGCCATAGTTGAGGCATTGAGCAAGATAATGGTACCGGAAGATGCCAACCCTAAAATGTTCGTAGGATCGGTGTACAAGGAAGCTTTGCATGTGATAACCTTCACTGAGGAGGAACTTCCGGTGGAAGGAAGGAATCACAATAGGCCATTATTCATAAGAACTGAAGTGAGGGGTAAGAAGACATCTTGTGTAATGGTGGATGATGGTTCATCTATCAATGTGTGTCCTTTGAAGATCTTGTTGAGGTTGGGTATGAGGACGATAGATCTGAGTCCCTCCAATATGACCATCAAGGCATATGATGATAGTAAGCGAGGAGTTGAGGGCACTTTTGCTGCAGTAGTCAAAGTGGGGCCAATTAAGGATGAAGTTAAGTTCACGGTGCTTGATATCCTGGCCACTCTTGCCTTACTGTTGGTGAGGCCATGGTTTCACAAGCTTGGGGGCGTGCCCTCCACTTTGCATCAGGTTATCAAATTTCCGTACGGAGGGGAGATTATCACTATTATAGCTGAGGTAGATAATACTGTGGCCGCATTGGAGATACAACCTTTCACGAGGTTCCAAGTGTCGGAAACCTTTGAGGAGTGGGTAGATCCTATGGTGGCCAGGATCATAGAGAAGATGAAGTTTGAGTCGGGCACAGGTTCGGGTGTTGGAGGAGCATTGCCCGACTTCAAGGGGCAGACCACCATGAAAGGTTTAGGATACAAATCCGATGAGGATAAGCCGATGACTAAGAAGAAAGGGTTGAAGCTGACAGAATATTTTGTGAAAGCCTCGGGGTACCAAGGAGAGCCTGAACCAGTGAAAGTCAATGGGGTCATGGTACCAGGATTTGAGATCTTCTAGGATGTGATGGGTCAGAAACTGTTGGTAGAAGAAGTTCCAAAGAAGGAAGACAAATGGGAGGAGGAATTAATGCAGCTGGAGAACCTGACTCTCGAGGGAAGCAATGAGGCCGAAGAAAACCCTGCTGTGGACGATGAAGACATTTATCTCTCTGATTTATTTGAGTGTACCCCTACATTCATTTATAATAAAGACATTCATTTCGCTTACTTGTCTGAGTCTCTTTCTTTCAACTTGCACGACTTGAGTATATTTGACATCAACTCAACCAAAACAAACACATTTAACCTTGGTACGCTTGAAAGCCCCAATGAGGTCTTAATTGCAAGTGAGGTTACCTCTGATGAGCGGAAGAAATTATAAGAGATTTTAGTCAAATATGCCAAAGTATTCTCTTGGTCTTATGAGGACATGCCCGAAGTAGACAGAAGCATCGCCCAATACACGATACCGACTTATTCAAACATAAGGCCAGTAAAATAGAATCTCCAAAGGATGAGACCGGAATGGGCCGAGAAAGTTAGAGAAGAAGTCAAGAAGCAGATAGATGTGGGATTTCTAGAAGTGATGAAATACCTCGAGTGGTTGGCAAACATTGTGGTAGTACCGAAAAAAGATGGGAAGGTCAGAATGTGCATGGATTATAGGGACCTCAATAAAGCTTACCCGGAGGATGATTTTCCTTTACCCCATATAGACGTACTGGTCGATAGTGCAGCTTTATCTGCAATGTACTCGTTCACAGATGGGTTCTCAGGATATAATCAGGTCCTTATGGCCAAAGAAGACAAGCATAAGACGCTTTTTGTCACGGATTGGGGTACATATTGTTACAAGGTGATGCCGTTTGGACTTAAGAATACGAGAGCTACTTATCAACGGATGGCCACTACATTATTCCATGACTTGATGCATAAAGAGATTGAGGTATATGTGGACAACATGATGGTGAAGTTAGA
Source organism: Zanthoxylum bungeanum (assembly GCA_019454045.1). Classification (NCBI taxonomy): domain Eukaryota; kingdom Viridiplantae; phylum Streptophyta; class Magnoliopsida; order Sapindales; family Rutaceae; genus Zanthoxylum; species Zanthoxylum bungeanum. The sequence continues at coordinate 9,021 of SKCR01005091.1, read as the reverse complement.
GACAAGTAGCGGACACATAGAAGCACTAGAGAAGTTCCTTGAATGAGTCAACAAATACAACCTGAGACTAAATCCCAAGAAGTGCGTGTTCGGGGTAATATCGGGCATGCTGCTAGGGCACACCGTGGGAATGAGAGGAATAGAAGTAGACCTTGAGAAGATCAAAGCGATTATCAAAATACTTGCACCGAAATAGAAAAAGAAGTTAGAGCATTCCTCGGGAAAATCCAGTATATCAGTTGATTCATCACCAAGCTGACGTTAGTATGTGAGCCTATCTTCAAGCTACTGAGGAAGGACCAGCCAGTGAAGTGGAATGAATAATGCCAAGAAGCCTTCGACAAAATCAAGGAACACCTAGTGAAACCTCCTGTCTTGAAACCTCCAAGACCGGGCAAACCCTTGGTACTGTATTTGGCCATAGAACCCGAAACGCTGGGGGTGATGATGGTAAAAATAGATGAGACGGGGGTAGAGCATGCAGTCAACTACCTTAGTAAGAAGATGCTTCTGTATGAAGGCCGCTATAAAGTATAGAATATCTATTTGGTAGTAGTATGGGCATCTAAAAAAATGTGTCGTTACTTCCAATCGTACAAGATCCAAGTTATAGCAAAGGAGAATCCCTTGAAGTATCTACATTAAGTGCCTTCGCTAGTAGGGAAGTTAGGTAGATGGTTGGTATTGCTGACAGAGTTTGATATTGAGTACCCCACTTCTAAAGTAAACAAAGGTCGAGTCGTACTAAAATTCTTAGCATTGCATCCCATAGAAGAAGACCAATACAAGTTTGAATTCCCAGAAGAGGAGATCTAAGCAATAACGGTCCATGGATGGAAGATGTATTTCGACGGAGCGGTAAACTACAAAGGAGCCGAATACAGATTGTGATAGTAACACTAGAAAGAGAAACATTGCATTTGGCCAAGAGGTTGACGTTCGGAGTAACCAATAATATGGCTTAGTATGAAGCGTCTGCCTTCAGACTGACGATATTGATAACCTTGAAGGCTAAGAACGTGGAGGTCTACGGAGACTCGATGTTGGTAGTCCGATAGATGCAAGGAGAATGGGAATTGAAGGAAGAATAATTGAAACCTTACTTATTCCACCTCAGCGGTCTGGCACAGGCCCTCCCGATTATAAGTTCCTACACTTTCCGCGAGGAGAGAACCAAATGGCAGATGCATTAGTCACACTAGCCATAACTTGGGAAAATCCAGAGAAATTGGTGATGAGACCTCTAGTGTTGACAACGACAAGCAGACCTGTTTACGAGATAGAAATGATCTTGGAAGTAGTGGTCCGATGGGAAACCCTGGTACTATGATATTCAGTGATACTTAAAATGCGGAGAGCTTCCGGAAGAAGAAAGTAGAAAGGATAGATAGCCATCCAGAAGTTGGCTTCTCAGTATATGAGTCCGAATGGAGAACTATACAAGAGACAAGCGAATGGCATCCAGCTGAAGTGTTTAAAGAAAGAAGAGGCTCAGAAGGAAATGGAAGAATAAATGCCAGAGTATGTGGACTGTACATAAACGGATTGAATTAGTATCACATGATAGTAAGACAAGGCTTCGACTGGTCGACCATGGAAACTGACTGCACGAAGCAGGTAAAACATTGTCACGATTGCCAAGCACACAATAACAAGAACCATTTACCTCACACAAAGTTACGTGGGCTGTCAGAACCATGGCCTTTCTCAGCATGAGGAATTGACATGATCGGAGAAATTACACATCGAATGGACATCGTTTCATAGTAGTGGCAGTAGATTACTTTTCAAATTTGGTGGAAGCCAAGTCATTTCACAACGTTACAACAAAGCAGATGGCAAACTTCATAGCCCGGAACCTCATTTGTCGATACGAAATGCCGCATCACGTAGTAACAGACAACGGAGTCCAGTTTCAAGGAGAAACGAAGGCAATGCTACAGAAGTACGTGATAGGAAATTACAAGTCCTCACCCTACAGACCGCAAGCAAATGGGGCAGTTGAGGTAGCCAATAAGACGATAAAGAATATATTAGCCAAAATGACAGAGAACTATAAGGATTGGGCTGACAAACTACCTTACGCCCTATGGGGGTATAGAACTTCTGTGAAAACAGCAACGAGAGCCACGCCTTACTCTTTGGTCTATGGGATGGAAGCAGTATTACCAATGGAAGTTGAGATACAGCCCATGCGGATATTAGCAGAAGCAGAGTTACCTAAGCAAGAATGGGTCTCACAGAGATTTGAACATTTAGCATTACTGGATGAAAAGAGAATGAAGTCCCTACATCATATGTAGTTATACTAGAAGAGGTTGGCTCGAGCATTCAATAAGAAGGTATTGTAGGACACCAAAATCAGCGACGCTGTTTTAAGCTCTCGGCCTAGTCGGAAGTACAGAGTAGCCCACGGGGGACTAAATCTGAGAATAAAGGAGTCGCCACCCAGTGTGAACTGGGAATGATTTAAGGCCACACTCACCCCTCGCAAGGGAAGACCTCAAACCGTTGGGTTCAGAATTGTCCCTTTCTTATACCACTTATAATGAACGGATTTATGCGATAATATAACCATGTCTACACATCATACATACACAAGAATAACCTACATCTAAGTTTACATACAACCTATATCTAAGTTCGCATACAACCTATATCTAAGTTTGCATGCATAAAAGTAAGTCGGAATAACTACAAGCACACAATCTCATGAACACATCAAATTGATAAATGCGGAAATATAAGTAAATAATTGTCTAAACATAAATATTAAAGAGAGATAATCAAATTCCTGACGTGAAAGAAGTAACTAAATCATGCATGAAAATAACATACTATTTCTAATGAACGATGGATAAACATAAGATTAGAAGAAATGAAATATGTGCGCTTCTTAAGTGGTACGTGGAATTGTATCCCAAGTACATACCGTACTATCGTCCATTCGGATTCGGCTTCAGAATATACGTCTGGGTTTCCATCCGATAGACCACGAGAGATAACACAAAATCATTCATCTAATGGCCACAACATACATGAATCAACAATACGCATACAGAGAAATAATAATGAATAACTGAAAAAGATGGACGAAAATAAATAAAAGGGTGCCCTTAGGTCTTACCTTTAAAGTCGCCTCTTGGAAGTGCGTTACGCTGTCGTCGGAAGGGTTAATGCTCCACAACTCCTCCGGTTCATTGGTTCACTGTTTTCCTTCGTCGCCTTGCTGTTTTAGGATACTGTTTTCTCTATTTTTGCTGTTATTTTTGGTCGTTGTTTTTAGTTGCTGTTTTTACAGTTATTTGGGCAGTTTTCTGGGTAGTTTTTATGGTAATTTAGGGGCTATTTTCTAGGTAATTTTTACGGTGGTTTGGGCAGTTTTCTAGACAATTTTTACAGTAATTTGGGGGCTTTTTTCTGGGCAATTTTTGCGGTAGTTTGGGTAGATTTCTATGCAATTTTTGTTATAATTTGGGGGTTATTTTCTGGGCTGTTTTTGCATTGGTTTGGGTAGTTTTTGGGATAGTTTTTACAGTAATTTGGGGGTAGTTTTCTGGGCAGTTTTTACGGTGGTTTGGACAGTTTTTTGGACAAATTTTTTTTGTAGTGAAAGAAGTGATTTGTGGGGCTGCTGGCTGTTGAATGGCTACTTTGTTCACGACGACATGTGTTTGATGGCCTGAGTCTTGTGGCTAAGTGTATATGAGTGGAGTGTGAGGTGTGTATGTTTATTGGTTTTGTCTAAGAGCTGTCGTGTGGCATGGCTTTAAGCTTTATTTATGAAGGGTGTGGTATGAGTCTTGGCTGGTGCGTGGTCTGATTGTTAGGGGCGTGGCAGTGCCTGAGAGATGAGGGCATGTGAGTTGAGTTTTTTGTTGGTTGTGCCATGCTGTTTTAGGTGTTATAGATTTTGTTACTTTTTTGTTTATTCTCGGCCTGGCAGGTTTTTATTTGGTGGAAACTATCAGTTTTGTCGTTAGTTTGTGCTTTTGGTGTTTGCGCTGAGTGCTGTGAGGGTCAAGGGACATGTGAGTTGAGTTTTATTTTTGTTTGTCTTTATTTGGTTGCCAAGTATGTGAGATCTCTCCAGGGGAAGGGTTTGGCTTTTGGTCATTTTTATAAGAGTGGGTTAGGGTTGTCCTTGCATGGGAAGGAAAAAAATCATGTAATTATGGAGGATATCTTTTAATTAGTGTGTTACAAGGAAATGATCTCTTCAATTTAGGGAGGTGATTTGTTTTAGTTTAGAAAAGAGAATTATGGGATTTGATTTGATTTCTTTAATTTGGGAAGGTGATTTGTTTGGATTTATTTAAATCGGGAAGGTGATTTGTTTGGATTTTAACATGTGTTTAATGTGTTAATTATTTTTGGAGGGATTTGGGCGTGGGGCTAGGCCTTTTGGTGGGCTTGGGCATGTGGAGCTTGGTGAGTGGCTTGGGCGTGTGGGCTTAGATGTGGCTTGAGGGGTTTTGGGCCGAGTATAAATTTTAAACAGAGGTCCAACGTGTGAACCCGAAGCTAAGCAAACGAATTAAGTCCAACAAGGTATTGATTTCTGAATTTTTCCCTTTCGACGTCTGTTTCCCACGACTTCCGCAACTAAAGGGTAGTGCCTCCATACGAGGCTCATTATAGGGACTTACGTGTAAAAATACAATACCTACAGTTGCCCCCACTTTGATGGGACTTATACAGTGTGTGACAGTGACAATCCTATCAAAGTTATGCAATACATTTTTACTTATCTAGCTCGCTAGCTGCTGCCTGACTTGTATGTTGTTCGAACTGAGTTTATCTGGTGGTGAGGTGCTGCGACCCTTGAGGTTCATCCCCGCAAGATGTTGCGATCTATAGGAATCACAACCGAACTGAAATGATAAGTTTTTGTCCCTTTCCGAACCTTGTCACATTCCTGAAGTGCTATTCCCGGCATGCTAAACCTCATTCCCGAGGCGTAGTGGTTGGTCCTCTTCCGAACCTTGCCCGATTCTCGGAGTGCCATTCCCGGCATGCTAAACGGCATTCTCGAGGCATCACTGGTACCCTTCCGAACCTTGCTCCATTCCCGGAGTGCCATTCCCGACTTCCTTATTCCCGAGATTATGCTCCATTCCCGGAGCGCCATTCCCCGACTTTCTCATTCCCGAGGTTATGCTCCATTCTCGGAGCGCCATTCTCGGCTTCCTTATTCCCAAGGTTATGCTCCATTCCCAGAGCGCGATTCCCGACTTCCTTATTCCCAAGGATATGCTCTATTCCCGGAGTGCTATTCCTGGCTTCCTCATTGCCGAGGTTATGCTCCATTCTCGGAGCGTCATTCCCGGCTTCCTCATTTTTGAGGTTATGCTCCATTCCCATAGCGCCATTCCTGGTTTCCTCATTCCCGAGGTTATGCCCCATTCTCGGAGTGACATTCTCGGCTTACTAGTCCTCATTCCCAAGGTGTTGCGCATGTGATGGTGGTGGTCCGTTCCTGAACCATTACTATGAGGTGGTGCATTCTCGAACCATTGATAGTGTGGGCCTTGACCCTGGGATTCATTCTCGAAACTACTGATAATGTGTGTTGCTATTCCCGACTCACTCGTATTTGCCGATTTTTTCTCTTCTTTAAAACCGGCGAACAAAAAAAGAAAAAAATTGCATGCATATGACATGTATGCATAAATGTATTTCCTATTCCGATGAGTTAGGCTTTCTTTGTTCTCCTTGGTGCCATTTGCCTACAAATGTCTCTGGTCACCCACTGGGTCTACTTTCTGCCGACTCTCTTCTGGTGATTACTCAGTTATCTTTGGTCTCATTGCTCAAGTTCTCGATATATCCATTATCCGTGGGGTGGTAGACTGGTCACCCCCGGACTTAGTTCAGCCTTCTGCTCTTCGTTACTCGCATTCGGCCAAAGTAGATCATGTAATGTGACATTCCATATCAACATATTATATTACCTTTTACAAAATAATCCAGATAGCTACACATATTTTCATCCTCAAGGAGGCTTAGTATCGAAACCAGAGAACCTCCAAAGTATTTGATACAACTCAAATCCGACCGTCTGAATAAATGATCTGAACTAGACTCCAAGTGTGTGCGTGCCAAGGTTTTTTCACAACTTAATCCTTAAGTAAGCCAACTCGATGATTTTGTCTCGAAGAATGGGATCAGTGGGTCTAACAAACCTAGGTGTCTTAATTATACTCTACAATTACTTCTTCGTACTCAACATGATATGGTTTTCTTCTTCTTTTCTTTCGTCTCTTTATTTTGCATTTTTTTTTCACACAGCTACCCTTTAAGGTAGCATTTCTCCTCATGGTGGTCCTAATACACGCCCATGGGTATCTTCACGCTTATTGGTTATAGGTGGTTTATTTTTCCTCTTCAGAAACTTTTTCTTCGTTTCCACCATATCAGATATCGTAACATAAGTAAATCAGGATGGACATCTAAGCAAATGGTCATTCACCGACCCGCCATCTGTTCAACTAGTCATACTGCTAAGATCCCATAATTAAGTGCCCACGAGTCTAGCTGAGATTAACCACTCAGAACACCGGATGGGAGCATATCTCGCACTTATCGTTTCTAAGGTTTCACCCTACAACAAGCAATTTTATCACCGGACTAATGCTTAACTATTGAGGAGAAAAAAACTCGAACAAGTAGGCAAAATCAATGTCTTTATTATTAATGGATGCGAGATCATAATTGAATAAGATTAGGAAAACAAACATCCCCATAATTTGTAACTTTCTCTTATTTCGTCTTTTGCTTTTTTCGGACATCATATCCTCTAACTGCTTTAATTTTTTTTCCCATTTACTTTCCCCTTTCTGCTCCATTTCATTCTTACTATTGTTGCCCCATATCCCCATACGGGAAGCTTGGTGGTCGTGAGTTTGGAGGACAGTGCTGTCGGGTAGGCCGGAGTTGATTATGTGGATGGGTGGAGGTTTTTTGTGTGCGTTTGGTTGTTCTTTTTCTGGGTCGGGTATTTTATGGGAGTCTATGAGGTTCTGGATCTCATGCCTAAGGCAGATGCATTTGTCAGTTTCGTGGCCTTTTTGCTGGTGGAGGTAACAGTATAGGTTTAGGTCAAGGTAGGGTGGCACAAGGTTTCGAAGGGACTTAGGAGTCCTTGCCTTTTCAGCTCTTCAACACCTTTGATTAAGGTCTACCAAAATTAGAGAACCGCTTGTTCCTGATAGGGACGACCTGAGAAGGAGTGGGCTTGGTCCCCGAGGCCACTAATGGTCTTTCTATTCCGGTTGCAGAACTATCTATCATTGGTTATAGAGGGTATGGTCAAACTGGCCACAGCGGCGGTCAAAGCTTGCAACTGCTCGGTAATCTTGGTGAGATTGGTCTCCAACTGATCCATGCGAGAACCCTCGTTATTTGACTCACTCATGTTCGCTAACGGTCTTTTGATGAGTCTTCATTCCTTTCTAACCCAAAGGAAATCTATGGAGGCTTTTAAAATTACTAGTTAGCATGTATGTGTGCGATGCATGGAGTATATAAAATGCATGAGTTGATCAAACAGAGAATATCCTTCTGACCATTTGAACTTCGCAAGCCCGTCAAGGTTTTCATACAAGTAGGCCCATTATCATTTTAAAGCATTCAATCATACTATTGCGAGGTGCAAACTTGTCACAGTTGAAAAAGGCCCAACAGGTTTATACTTTTGTGATAACGTGGCTAAACAACTTGAATAGATAGGGGGCTCAAACATAAAATGGCCAAATGACATTTTAGAAGCTTTTGCCTAATTTTCATAGGACACGAACTAGTCCCAGTTTAAGTAGCCCAACAAGTTCACATCTTCTAACAAGAAGTCCAACTGAATCCAAATGACGATGGGCCTAAACCCAAGCATAAAGGAATGGTTTCTATTGGTCATACTGTTGGTTTTATTCTAGGTCCCAAGATCATGAAACAAGCATGAAGATGTGTGAAATACATATCAAAGAAGTTACGGAATACTTACATTGATCGGTTAAGACGATTTGGTGAAGAACAAAACTGAAATTCTGCCCTCCAACACGCCACTGCAGTGACCAGTCCACTGCCTTGAAAAATCAGATTTTGAGCTGAGATTTGAAGCTCCAAGCTTCGTCTAACGATTCCCGGCTCGTGGGTGGGTTTCCCTAACACCTTCGTATGTCTTCTAGGAGTGTGCTAGCACTTGGATCTTGCCACAAAACCCTCAAATATCCTCCCTCATTCACGCCATTTTCAGGCAGTCCATGGCAGCCCCTTGGGCGTGAGCTTTGGAGAGAAAAGAGAGAATGAGAGATAGATGGAGAGTGAGAGAGTTATCTAGGGTTTTCAAAAATATTCATCTAATGAATAATAATGAATTACCAAAGTGTGGAGAGATATTTTAGTTTTAACTTTTGGTGAAACCATTTCACTTTTACCCTAAACTAGGTAGGTGTGGGTAAATGGTTTTCCAAAATGCAAACAAGGTAGTTGGGTGGTAGGTACACCTACCACACTTGGGCCCCACATATTTGAATTCAAAATTTAAATATCTCTACGAACATTTACCGCGGCTCGGTTTCGTTTAATCCGATTAAACGAACTTCCGTCGTTAAATAATTAAATCTAATTTAATTAAATATCGATGCCTCGCAAATATATTACGAACGTCGTTTACGAATTAATTCTAAATTAATTCGTTCGTTCGCATTAAAGTCCGACTTTAATTTCTTAATGAAATCTAATTCATATTAATATATCCGATATATTAATTTTAGCCTATTCGAATAAATTAAATAGAAAAATCAAATTTAACTATTAAATTCATTTTACCGATTAATTCCAAATTAATCGCGTTCTCTCTCTTTAGACGATATTTTATCCCAGATAAAATATCTCTGTAATTAATCCCAGATTAATTTTCTCTCTCTTCTAATTAATCCCAGATTAATATATAATGCGAGTCATACGTCATCGGTGTATCATTGGGAAGCGACCCATGAGATCTCCGGATATGTTGGCAGTAAA